>VDFB02373365.1:267546136-267820078 GCA_007258455.2 Sequoia sempervirens
AAGGGGTAGGAGGGAGAGACTTGAGAGAGAGACTTGAGAGAGGGAGAGGGGGTAGGAGGGAGAGACTTGAGAGAGAGGAAGGGTAGTGGGTTTAAGGGTTTGGGATTTAAGGGTTAAGGGTTAATGGTTTAGGGTTTAGGGTTATGGCTGGGTAGTGATGGAACTTCAAGGTTTTGTTCTTTGTGTTCTATTTTATAAAAAAAAAACATATGGACTAATAGTTGAGCACAAAAAATATATTTTTTGTTATAAAAACAACACATAATGCTTTAAAATACAACTTATATTGAACAAAAATGGACCAATAGTTGAACACTATAAATTTTTGAAAATCCTTCACATTTAATGGGAAAATACATATTATTTATTGTGCTCACCTTTTATATTTGTGATTGGACAAACTATTAATATAAAATTATCCAATGCTTTTACTGATGGAACTTCAAATTTTGTTCCTAATGTTTCACTCATGCCCTGCCTTATGTCAGTGGTCTTTCATTGTGTTGGAAAATTTCTTAGGGCTGGAGTCTTAGCTTTGTCCTCATCTTAAACCCTTGTGTTTACCCTATGCCTTGGTTTGGATCTATTTTGCTGTTACCTTTTTTGAAGGGTTTTAAAAAGATCTTATGCCCCATCGTTCTATCTAGGCTTGGTCCCTTTGGTCTTAATATTTTATTTCCTCTGTGGGTTTTATTTTCCTAAGTCCTGGTTGGCCCTGTGCTGAACGGTTTTAAAAAGAACTTATGTCATTGTTTTGCATCTTCCTAGTAATGTCCCCTTGCCCTTGAATGAATGTTTTATTTTTTAGAAGATGAAATTCACGCTGCCGTTGATCAAAATGCCTTCAAGATTAATGGTTTCCCACCATCCCGTGATCTAGAATTGTAGGATGGCGATATCACGGGCAGGCGACACGTGTCCCATCCGGGGATCAAATTTGCATAACTATTCATCAACTATCCTATGATTTGAGTCGTTCCCCACCATCCCGCGATGGTGCTTTGGTTGATTGTGAAATCACTGGCGGCTGCCACGTGGTCTGTACAAGGTGCAGCCCAAGGAAATTTTTGTGTAATATATTTTAAATGTTTCATTGCTTCCAAAGAAAAAAATTTAAAATGAAATATTTGATAAGGCTGGGGGGAAATTAATTAAAAATGAGCAAAAGCAGAGAAATTAGGGCAACTAGTGATTTTAATGGTATATTAAAAAAAATCATATTTTGATAGTTGAATACATTCAAAATATTTCTAATTTAAAGAATATATTGTTTAATTTTTTAAATATATATATTATACATACAAAATTACATAATCAATAATAGATAATAGATTTTGGTGAATATATCTAGGTATGTTAATATATGCTTAAAAACTAATTTTAATTAAAAAACTTACTAACATCATTAAAAGGTAAGTTTATAATTATAAAAATTTAACATTAGAATTATTTAACATTTGAAATAGAAAATTTAAATATTATATTATAATAGTTTATAATTTACTTATATAGTATTTTGGATAATAGAAACAATTTTGATTGATTTAATATTTTCTAAGTTCATTATTGAATTTAAATCTTATAAATATAATTATATATCTTTAATCAATATTATAATTTAAAAATAATAATGAATATTGAACATCTTAGATTTTAGTATAACTTATATATTAAAAAAATTAATGTAGAAGTTTATAAAATATAATATATATTTTTTAAAATAAAGAATTAAAGATTATTATATATCATGTATATTTAAAGATCCATAGAATTATCTTTTTAACTATGAAATTAATATGATTAATTTCATTTATAATTTTATCTTATCTTATCTTTTTAACAATTTTTTGGTATCCTATATAATTTTTTTCTATAAGTATCAAGTTGTATACTCTTTATATGGAAGGTAGTTTTTTATCATGGAGCTTAATAAGTTTTATTAATTTTTAGTCATTTTAAAGATTTTTATTTTTTTATAAAGATAGGTATATTTAGACTTTTGATGGCTTATGTCCAATTATGCATATTATTTTATTTATTATATTTTTTGCAATATCATGTTATTCTTGATTAATCACATTATTTGTTTTTCATTTTTATTTGTTTTGTTGAAAAATATTTTATCTTTACTTTACATTTATGATAATTTCAAAATTATAAATAAAAAACTTATTTTTATTAATCTCTTGAAGTACGTAGGTCCTAATCTTTTGTAGATTAATAACTATCTAAATAGCTATTTATTTCCTTTATTTCTATAAATTTGTCTCATGTCTCTATTGAAATTTATGAGATGTGTATGTAATTTTGAGCTCAACACTCTTCGAGATTAGGATTTATTTTCACATTTATCTATTTTCTTATTGTTCCTATTAGTGGCTAATTAAATCTTCATTGAAAACCTACAAAGAGATTGGGTCCTTCAATCTCAAAGTTTGTCTAATTTCTTGATGAGAATCATTCACATTGATTCCCAATATTGTGCTCCTTGCGTGATACATTTATAAAATGCACTTGGTAATTTAGTATGTGGTTGAAATATTAGAGTAACAACAAATGGTTCTTTTCATTTTTGGCTCATGATTGGCCATTTTACTATGTTAAATTTTTATTTTCACTTTTATTTTCATGGTTTTCATGTTGTCAAATTTTCATACATTTCTTTTAGTCTTTTTTAAAAAAATAAATGAAGGTTCTATTAGTGTCCCCAATCTTGCTAAAAATCATGTATAGAGAGAGTACAATATATAAACTATTAATTATAGAGTATAACAACAAAATTAATTTAAAAACTACTACATAGAAACAAGGTTTAGAATAATTCAAAATAGAGATACCATTCTCCTACAAATACTATGTATAGAAACACTATGTAGCTACACTTTCACTCTCTCCCACTCTCCCACACTCTCTCCCACTCTCTCCCGCCTTCCCTCACACCCTTTCCCCACTCTCTCCTACTCTCTCTCCCTCCTATCTCCCACTCCTCCCACTCTCTCCCATCTCCCTGCACCCTCTCCCCCACTCTCTCTCCCACCTTCTTCCTACCTCCCCTCCCACTCTCTCTCCCATTCCCTCTCTCTCTAATTTTCTTCCTCTCCCTCCTCCCTCCCTCTCTCTCTCTCCCACTTTCTCCCACCCTCTCTCCCACCCTCTCACACTCTCTCTCTCCCACTCCCCCTCTTACTCTCTCCCTCCCTCTCCCAATCTCTCCCCACTCTCTCCCACTCTCTTTCCCCTCTCTCCCCACTCTCTCCCACTCTTTGCCACCCTCTCCCACTCTATGCCACCCTCTCCCACTCTCTCCCTTCTGCGCTCCCTCCCTCCCTTAAGCCCCCTTTTGGGGAACCATCTTGGTGCACTTACCCAAAAGCTACATTATCTTTCATTAAGGTAGAATTTTTTTGTTATACAACATGCCCCTTGAAAATTGGAGATAGGCATTGCAAAAAGAAGCAGGTAAACACTAATGAAAATGGTCAGTGGTATTGTGGAAGATGTGATAAAACTTTCCTTGAATGTGATTATAAATATATACTTCAATTCAAAGTGCAAGACCATACTTCATTCACTTGGATTACAACTTTTGAAGAAGTGGCAGAAGAAATTATGGGTGTAACAACAAAATAATTGAACATTTTGAAGCATGAAAAACAAGATGATGTTAAGTTTTCACACATTATACAAAAGTTTATTTTCAACAGATACATATTTAAACTTCAAGTGAAAAAAGAGACTTATATACTTGAACAAAGGATTAAATTCATAGTCATAAAAATAACAAAGTTTGATTATTCATCTGAGACCAAAGCTTTATTAGAGTCAATTGTAAAGCTATAGGTTTCATAACATTCAAATGCTTGAATGTATATAATGTTAACAATGTATTCAAACATTTGAAAAAAAAAAATAGTGGATATATCTAGTTAGTTAATGCCATTTTGTCATGATATACTTCTTCATGTTGTCAATACTAAATCTAATGATTGATGAATATTTTGCTTTTAAATTTATTGTTCTTGGTTGATTGTTGTTATATAGACAAGTTGGTATGATTTCCAAAATTCTAAATGTGTACCCCTTATATATGGAATTGAGATAAACAATGACACCTAACAATAATGAAATCAAATTGATTTCTTTCCAAATTCATATTCATGAAAATGTAAGCATTTTTCAAGTCAATAGGCATCTTGACAAAGATAACTCTCGGCGTGTTTTACATATATTATTAATTAATATAGGTATGCTAGTTAATTAAATTATTAACTATATTTTATTTGTATTATATATTGAATTGTTAAAAGATGTAAAAATCTTAATACTAAATATATAGAAAAATGGTTAAAAAATTACATATTTTTCAAAAAATAAAATATAGTGTGTAATTTAAAATACAAATTATATAATTCTTATAATATTTATATTATTATTTATTGAATATTTTATAGAATTTAAACTAAAAATTAGCCCTCTCGGCCTCTCTACATACATTCCCCCTCTTCCCCATCTTCTATCTCCTCTACATATCTCTCCCTCTCTCTCTATCTCTCCCCCATCTCTCTCCCCTGATCTCTTGCCTCCCCTATACCCCTATCTATCTCTTCATATCTCAACCTATTTGTCCCTTTTATCTCTCCCATATATCTCTATATCTATGTCTTTCTCTCTTCCATTTATCTATCTCTCCCTCTCTTTCTCTCTCTATCTCCCTATTCCTATCTCCCTCTCCATCTCTATTTTCTTTTATCTAATTATCTCTCTCTCTTTCCCCCTCTATATCTCCTTATACTCTATCTTCCATCTCCTCTCTCTCTCTCTCTATATATATATATATATATATATCTCCCTATCTCTCTATATATTTATTTCTCCCTCTATCTCTCTCTATATCTCTATCTATTTTTTATCCCTTTTCCTCTCCTTATTCTATATTCATCTCTACCTATCTATAGGGAGAGATACAAAGGTGAAGCATTGGACCTTCCCAAAGATCCACCAATCTCAACACTACTCCCAACTATTTTGAGCATTTAAGTACATATTGTATGCTAGATTAGGAGGCATGTGTCAAATCTCATATTTATTGATGCAAATAGGTCCAAAGTCACAAATTTGACATAGAGTTAGTTATAGTTTTGTACAAAATTTCAAGTGCCACATAGAGCAAATATATTTCAATTTTTAATATCATGTCATCAAATTTGGCACTTCATCAAGATTTGTATCTTCATCAACATTAACAAAAGAAAAGCTATGTACTTGAATCCCTTGCATTTAAATTTTTCTATATATATAAATATTTTAATATTTTCCCTCAAATCCATAATATATATATTAGTGTGTATTTATTTATTGCAATAAAGAATTAACCTAAGTAACACATAAAGAATTCTAAGGATTTGTGCTTGGAAAAAATGCATAACAAATTTTTTTGTTGGATGTCATGTTGTATAGTTTAGAAAAGCTCAAAATATGAATAGGATTTTAAGGCCATATATTATGGTAGCTTACAATGCATAAGAAGGAAGGAAATCTATTATCAATTTTAATCTACAATTTGATACCATATGAAAAACCACATGTAGTATTATCTAAAATTAATTCTTGACATGTTAATTTTATAAAATACACTTACCATTCAATAAACTTCTCCCAAGAAAGAAACCCTAAGTGAACATTAATTGAACCCTAATTGTAGATTCATAACTCTAATCATAACCCTAAGCGAACACTAATCCTAATCAAACCCTAACCCTAGCCTTAAAGTTATCATATAATCTAATTATCTCTTATCTAAATTTGGGTTGAATTATTTTTCCTTTATTTTAATTGCATATATTTTTGTTTATTAGATCTTTTTATTATATGAATATATGCAAATATAATTTTACTTCTACATTCATTCTATGCCCATTTTTTTCATGATATTTTAACATTCATTTTCTCGAATATTAGATCAATCTCACACATATAAATATGAAACCTCAACATTTTAAAATTGAATTCTACCCAAAACATAGACACACAATTGAACAAATTCTCAAAAGAAGAATAACAACATCATTAACATTTCATTCAAAATTGACTCAAATCCACATAAGGAGAGAAAATATATTAGAATTATACGTTTATTCATGCTTTTAAGTCATATCTACATACAATTTAAGATAATTTGCATATATTCATCCAAAACTCAAAACAATCTATCTATTCTATTCCTTCCGCTTGGGGTTTTAACAGCCAATGGCACCACAGATATCACTTCCTCATCAGAGGACATATATCTTTCTACCCATATATTCAACTCAAAACCTAGCTAGATCTTTCATCAGTTCTCTCCCTACAAATGAGCCTTGAATTCCCTTTTATATGACAAGAGAGAAACAAGCTTTAGGCTTAAATGTAATTTCACCAAAAAATTTCATTTGAACAAAATCTCCATTGCATTTGAATTTCATTACAAAACTTCCCACACGTTGAATCTGCAAAACATATATAGTGCATGAACTAGGGTAGCATAAAAGAATAGGGAACACAAATTGTCATCAAAATCCCCTTGTCGCTATCTACACAAAAAAAAAACTAGGCAACCAAATTGCCATGAAGGCACCACAACAACTTCTTATTTACCTGCCACCCTACCCTTACCAACACTCAGACCCTGGTATACACGCCCACTTCTATTTGTTTCCCAATACGGTAGACCCTCAACCTCATCTTCTTTCTTGTCCTTGCCCAATACAGTAGTAGTCCATCCACTTGGGGTTTTAACAGTTGATGTGCCCACACATATCATTTCCTCATTAGAGGGTAGACCATGATTGAAGCGACTTAAATACCAATAGTAGTCTTAGTCGGTCTCGGTTACATCATCATAAGTGTTGCTCGTAAGGTCAATGGGAGAGTGTTGGCCGCATCTAGAGCACACCGATTGCTTGCCTTTGTCATCTACTAGTTGAGTAGCAATGTCTTGGAATTCCAACCTTCTACTGCATCCAAAATAATAGAAGGTTGCAATTCTAGGACATTGTTGTTCAACCAAAGCACCTTCCTGAATAGAAGGACTGAGCTTTTGTGAGCTCAAACGAATAGACCTCCTCACTGACTTACTCATTTTCTCTTCTCAGACAAGTACTCAAACTTGATTAAACTCAGCCCACAAAGCACTCTAAATATTACAAGAATGACACTATTAGCAATTAATTCCTCTTGTATTTATTGTGCGAGGTAATGGAAAACTTCATCAATGCTTAGTAAATATGCATGTGCAAACATATCAATTTGGCGGCATATGTACTGTCACTATTTAACTAGAGCTGGATGAGAATCCAAAGATCACCCTTCATGATTGCCAACAACAACATCTTCACATAGATTGAGATCGACATGACTACACAAGCAAGGAATAATTCATTAATGCTTCACCAACCTTCATCTTCCTCCTGCGAGCTAGTAGGAAACAACAGAGATTTACATTAGCTTTTGATCTTGGTTGTCGATCTAAAACCACAAGTTATGAGCTCAATAGTGGAGATTGGGACCCACATTCCATACAAGACATACATCTGCCTTTTGCTGACCTCATGCCAAATAACAAGGTGACACCTTAGGTCTGCTAGTTGGTGGGGTATGGTCAAGATCTTCTCCCATATCTTTGAATCTGGAAAACCTACACATTGCACAGTTAGTATTTAATGAAAGGCTTTGGCTAAGCTGTCAGCGACATGACCACTGGAGTTAATGGCTTAGGTTTACGTCACTGGATTAAAATTAAAACCCAACTTTGATTTAATACTTTATTTCCTCCACATGTTTTTATTTCCTAAGTCTCGGTTGGCCCCGTTAAATTCTTATCCCAACCCTAACAAAGAACAAATGATTAAGCTAAGGATTGTATTTGTTGTTATAACTTTAGTTCTAGAGAATTCTTAATTACCAATTCTTATTTGTGCATTTGTATATGAATCCAATTGAATGCCTTTCCATATCATTATGGAAAATTTTATTATTGCAACCCTAACTCTAACACTAATTAAACCTTGACCCTAACCTAATTGAACTCATATTATTACCCTAACTCTAACACTAATTGAACTATAATTGTAACCCTAGGTATTGTTGAAACCTAACCCTAATTGTATCAAAACCCTAGAGAACTCTAATTGAACCCTAACCCTAAAATAGACAATAACCCTTACCTTAATTGAACCCTAACTCCAATCCTAGCCCTAATTTAAGACTAACCTTAACCCTGACCTTAATTAAACTTATTGAATTATAACCCTAATTGATCCCTAACCCAAATTGAATACTAATTGAACCTTTAACCCTAAGTGAATAGTCCTTAATTAAACTCCAACCATAATCCTATTTGAATTTTGACCCTAATCATAACCATAATTCAACCCTAACCTTAATTGAACCCTAACCCTAAACATGAGTTCAATTAAGTTTAAGGTTCAAATAGAGTTAGACTTTAATTAAAATTAGGTATAGGATTCATTAGGATTAGGGTTGGGGTTGGGGTAAAGATTAAGGTTCTATGATAGAGCTTGGGGTTAGTGTTAGGGTTCAATTGGGGCAAGGGTTAGTATTAGGGTTAGGGCTATGGTTCAATTAGGGTTTCATTAATGTTAGTTTTAGAATCATAGTTATGTTTAGGGTTGGATATAAAATTACAAGGCTTTGAAGTTAATTAGTGTTAGCTTTAGGGTTGGGGCTATGGGAATTATAATTAATGTTAGTATTGGGATTAGATTATCACTTTAATAAAAATAATCTTCTATAAATTCATTCAATTTTTGAAAATTATATAATTTAAAATATTTTCAAATTTACCTATGTTGATATATGAGATATAGCAAATCTAAACTCTATACATTTATAGTTAACTTGACATTGTGTATGGTTTAAGTTATGAATGTTATAACATAAAAAATGTGTTTTCAAATGTTTATTTGTCAAAAGATGTGCCAATAATGTTGCAATCACTAATGATTAATTTTTTCTTGATGGTTAAAATAGATTGGTAAGTAAATTTATCTATAATAAGTAAATTTATCATTGATTTTTTCTTGATAAGTAAATCAATATTTCATAAATTTATCTATACTTCTTATTTAATTTTTCGTTAATTATATTAAATTATATTTTATTAAATTGTTAAAAAATTTAAGTTGCTTATAAATAATTTTATGTGTTTTTATAATTAACTTGATATTGTGTATAAAAGGTTTAAGTTATGAATGTTATAATATAAAAAAAAAATGTTTTCAATGTTTATTTGTTAGTTTGATGTGAGAATAATGTTGTATAGTAATGATTAAATTTTTCTTGATTGGTTAAGTGATATTGTGAAATTATTCTATGTTAATTTAATGTTATGAATGCTATATAATATAAAGAAAAATATTTCTAAGATATTTTAATGCATCTTTATATTTTATAAACAAACATCTAAAATAAAAATGTGACTATAAAAAAAATACAACTTAATGAGTGAACATACATCTAAAGTTAAAAGTGAAATTATAAAACAAATTGTAAATTTATTTTATTTTTCTTCTATAAATATAACTTTTTTATTTTTTGTCCGCCTAGTAATGCCCACTTCTCCTTTTAATGAATGTTTTATTTTGCAAGGGTTGATTTAGTGTTGTCGTTGATCTATTTCCTGCAGATATCAATGGTGCCCACCATCCTATGATCGGGAATTAAAGGATCATGAAATCATGGGTGGGCACCACGTGTCCTATTCGGGGGATCAAATTTGAGCTATCGCTGACCAACTACCATTTGATCCGAGCAGTTCCCCGCCATCCCATGATGGTGCTTGGCTTGATTATGAAATCATGGGCGGGCACCACGTGTCTCATCCAATGAAGCCTAAAGAGTAAAGGAAACACTAGCTGGCTTTAAATGTATTAAGGGGCGGATTACTACAGTGTTCTCGAGACATACATGTTCTAAATCGACGGATATGTTATAATATTGCTAGAAAAGTTGCTCGAAGGTTAATGACATGGCTGGCAACTGTGTTAAAGGAACGAGATCAATGGCACTGGCTATCCCGTGATATCATGGGCGGGTGCCATGTGCCATTCCTAAAGGATGAAATCTGCGTGACCATTGATGAGCTATCTCTTCAAGATTGACGGTGCCCTCCATCCCGCGATTCAGAATTTTGGGATCACGTTGTCGTGGGTGCTTGCCATGTGTCTCATCCAATGAAGCCTAAGGAGTGAAGAAAGCATTCGCTAGTTTCAAATGTATTATGAGGCAGATTACTAATGTGCTTGTAAGATGCATGTGTTTTATTTCAACGTAGATGTTATGATTTTAAGGGAAAAGCTGCTCGACAGTTAAAGGAAATGATGACAACCATTTTTGAAGGAGCAGGATTTATGGTAAAAATATTGACGGTGTCCACCATCTCATGATGATAAATCAAAGGATTGCGATATCGTGGGCAACCGCTATGTGGCATTCCTTCGCAGCGTATGACATAGTGGGCCCCTTTATTGCCGTGTTGGTGATTATGTTAGCCTATTTTGAAGATGGTCGTCGATGATTTGATCAAACTAAAGGATCAACAACTCAAATTTAAATATGTATAAAATTATGGTTGGAGTCATTCGTGTAGCCCACGAGTGAGCTTTAATGGCGGATGAGACATCCATTAGCAGAATTTGATCAACATAAAATCAATTTACTTGTCTCATTTGTATCACAAAGCATCCAAGTATTTCGTGAAAATAGTTTCAGAGCCAAAGGTGAAATTGTGAGTAGCTGCTACCAGAAATTGGAGTTTGTGCAAAAAAATCCATGAGTTAATTTTCTCTATTTCCCAATCATTTTTCACCTAAATTTGGGAAAGGGGGGGTTTGCTATGCTTGTCACTAAGTTCATTAAAATATTTTGTTAGGGCTATTGTTTAATCATAAATTGTGAGGAATTGTTATATTTTTACTCTGTAATTTCCTATCTTTGCTTAGTCATAGCCACTTGAAGTGTAACATTGTAGTGAGACCCTAGTTTGTCTAAAATGGCGCCAACCAAGCAGCACTCTGACCACATTGAGTATTTGAAAATAAACTTGTATGATGATTTCTTAGATCAATTTTCATTATCAACAAATGAGAGAAGGAAAGGTTTGGTGTTGATGCGAGGGAAAATCCTAGGGGAGGCATTGGTCTGTAATAATTCCAATATTGCTGATGCTAGGGTTCCACTTATAGGCTTAGAAATGTTTAGATTATGGTATGGATAGAGGAATTTGCCTCATCCTTTTTCAAATGGATGGATGTACGACATGGGAAAGTTGGTTGTTCCAAATGTGTTCCCTGATGTGGAATTACTTAGAGCAGTGGCTAAAAGATATGACCCTATCACATGGGTAATTAGAGATAATGATGGAGGGGTTCTATTAGAAATTAACAGAGATGTTATCCAATAGACTTTTGATTTGAGTGAGCCAAGTGATGACTTGGTTCCTATTAATCTTGAAGAAATGAAGCAGGAGTATACAAAATTCCAATCTCTTTTTAGGGTTAAACTGTTTCCACCTCATCTAGTTAAGGAAAGGGGTTCACAATTTCACATTATCCCTAGTGACTAGGAACCCTTCAGATTCAATTGTTTTAGAAAGCCTTTCCTAGCTAATTTCTATTCGCTATGTTAGATTTTGGGTTTCAGCCCTAGTTCAGTAATGTCGATTGCATACATGTTCATGGGGGTGCAAATACAAGACCCTAACTTCTCTGTAACATATGGCTTTGTTTCTTTTTTGGTGGAGAGGATAGATGAAGGACTGTCGAAGCTACAGAATGGTGATACTGGTACTCAATTCTTTTGGTATTCCATGTTGATGCATATGTTCTTGTTTAGGAATGTTGATTTCTTTGCTAAGAAGATGAATTTAAGACAACCAATTAATGGAGAAAGATTGCCAGTATAGATATGGGCTGCATATTTGTCCTGTAATAAAGAAAGCACCAGTTATGTGCAATTTGATAATTGTTTTGCTATAAGATTGAGGGTTAGATTGATGGTAAATGTACCTAGGATCCCTTAGGAAGTGCATGATTTCCTTAGGCCAAAGGAGAGGAAACCAAAATTGAGGGTTTTACATAACTGGGGTGATATTATCCCATATCCAGTCAACACTGTCCTGAGAATATATGGATTTCAAGGAACCCCTTACATACTACCATACAATGTGCCGCCAAGACTAGGGTTTGCAAAAATTATGTGGCAGATGGGGTGTATTCATGAAGATAACCTAACTGGAAAGGGGAAGGGAAAATTATTCCCTAATTATACAGTAGTGTTTGACTTTACATTTTCAAAGGGATTCTAGACACATTTTGACAAATTTTTTGTTGATTACCATTTGAGATTTGGTCGAAAGTGACATATCCTGAAAGATTCTTTGCCTTTTTCAAACAAAGAATAAAAGGTGGAAAATTTGCACATAATTTCAATTTCCCTAAGGACCTGATCAGGAATGAATTTGATTTAAATAGACAGGAATTGAACAAAGAAAAGTGGATAGCTTATAGTAAGCTACTGGATATTGTGCATGAAATGGATCAGATGTATGATCCATTGATGGAATTCACTCCATACCACAAGAAAATTGATTTTTAATAAAGAATTTCAAGGAGATAATGGACATCTCAACAACCAAAAAGATAAATTTAAGGCAAAGTCTAGATATGCAAGGAGAAAGTGATATGCCAATTGAAACAAGGCCAGTATGTCAGCCTACAGAAAGGCGGCCCATCTATAGGAGGAAAATGGATACTAGCAGTGATGAGGAAGAAGTAGACAAAAAAGGGAAGAAAATAATGAAAGTACCTTTATGACCAGGCCCAAAAATCAAAGTACCTAGGGCTATCAAAATCATTGAATTAAAATCTTCACCAAAGCGCAATCCCCCATCACCACCACCTGAGCCAAGCCCTAAGAGGCAAAGAACTGATCACTTACTTGAGGATCTCATAGATGAAATTATTGTTACTAATCAAGACATGTAGGTTGGTATGTTGTCCCCTCCTAGGTCAGCTAAATTGGTTCTATCCAATTTGGATATGAAGGGTAAGAGTGTGCAAGATGCAAGAATGGAGGCTTGCAAGGAGTTCTTAGATGGCAATGCATTTGTAAAGACTCTTGTATTCTTGCAATTGGCATGGAGGATGAAATTTGAGGAATATCAAAATAAATGCAAAAATAGAAGAGAACTAAGGCCTGATAGGTCAGATCAAGAGAATGATGAAGAAGTGAAAGCTGAACTAATGGAAGAGTTCAAAAATATCACTCCTGAAGAAGGAAGACAACTAGTGAATTAGGCTAGTGTTTTGATTTTTTATGAATGGGACATCACAGATGCAGTGGCTTTCAATGCCATTATGAAGTTCAAGAATCATTTTCAGGATTCTGAAGAAGTTAAGGCAACATTACAAAACTCTTCCTTCAGTGAAGAATATGAGACCTTGAAAATTTGGGCATTGGCTCCACAAGGAAGAAAGCCATACATTGTTGATATTAATCCAAATTTCAAAAGAGGATTAATAATAAAGAGGGATTCAGAGACTACAACAAATGAAGCCACTAGTTTAACTGTGAATGTGGCCAAGTTGGCCCAAAAGACTACTCAAAGGGAGGAGGCTGAAAGAAAGAGCCTAATGGAGAAGTATAACATTTTAATTGAAGAATATAGTAAAATGCAATAGAGGAATGTTGAGCTGCAAACTGAAGTAGAAAGGTTCAAGTATAGACATACTGGGGAAACATCCAATGCTCCAGGAACTAGCACATCACCTCCCACAACAGGGTCAATGCCTCCTGCTTCTCCAAATGATTCTACACTAGGGTTTCTCATTCAAAATCCCTCTCTTACCCCTCCTCTAGAACAAGTTGATGAACAAACAGAGTGCTCTATTGATCCAACAAAGAGGTAGCTCATGTAGGAAATTGATCAATTACAAACATCACTAAGGGTAAAAGAGGAGGGTTTTCTTTCAAAATAAAAAAAATTGTTACTCTTTTTTTGGAGCATTTAAATGAAAAGGTGGATAATAAACTACCCTCTATACATTCTTTTTATTCTTTGCTATTTGAAGCAATAAATAATATTGATAGGGATCAGAGGATAGTGATTCCAATAATTCAAAATTGGATCCCTAGGGAAAATAATCTAGATGTTATGAATAAAGCCTCAAGGTTTGATGTAAATAACAGGCCCCAATCATTGAAGCCTACTTATATATTAGTTAAATCATTGCAAGGTTTTCAGACCTTACTAGATGATCTAAGTAGGAAGATTAGGGAATTGGTAAAGAACTTCAATGATTGGGGTAACACACTATTACCTAATATAACTGATGAGTAGGGGGAAATCAGAACACTCCAACAATGGCAGGATCAAGCAAGTAAAGTCATCAATAATCAAATTAAAATAATTTGTGATGACTCATATTATGATTTGTTGGTAAATTGTATGGATAAGATTATTGGTACTAGCTCATTTTTGGAATCTTTTCAAAGAGATGCTAATCAGGTAGAGGTAAAGTATTTTCCTTATAGTACAAAGGTAATTTAAGAGGTGATTAATTTTGATTGGCCAACTGACAAAGAATACCAGAGGTGGGTGGCTAAGTATTTGAATGATGATGAGTAAAAAGAGTGGGCTACTAATAGGTGGCAAATCAGATGTTGCGGTTATAGCATTTCCAGTTTTGTATGGATGACTTTCTTTGCATGGGTTTTGTGTGGTTTTTTGTTATTGCATCAACCTTCCTCTGGCGACATGATGAATGAGAATATGCTCCAGAATGATTGTTGTTGTAATGATTTTTGAACAAGGATATTTTTCAAGGTGGTGGCTGTTGTAACAAATTTTGGAATATCACCAGGTGTTCCAATTGACTGGTGATAGGTGTACTTTTTGGCCCGATGCGTGTTTTCTCCTTCATTTTCTATAAGAAGGATTTCAAGGCCAGAAGTACGGGTTAGCAAGTTAGATAATTTTTGTCGAGTCTAGGTGAAGTTGCAGAGCGAATTATAAAGTCTGATGGTTTTAGAGAAATGTAATTTAGTTTTTTAGTCATTATGTAATAGGTTTTGAGTTCATAGAGATTTAATGTTGTATAACAGTACTAGCATTTGAGTTGAAATGAAAATTCAAGCTCATGTCTCTCCCTTGTACATGCATATCTGAGCTTTGAATAAGATAACTAAGGGTTGTTTTATCCATCTCACTGTTGTGGTGTGTATGATTCTATTTTGACTTTAATTCAAGGAATTAATCAAAATGATTGAATGGGATTATAGGTGGATATGTGTTGCATAAGGATTTGATAAGTAGTCCTGGGTTAGAATGCACACTGGTGAAATTGTAATGCAATATTGTCAGGGATCTTATATGTGATGTATTAAATATATTATAAACCTCTAGATGCTTATGAATTTGACTCCTGCAATGGATATATGGCACTGATCTAAGTTGTAATTATTTGTGTAGGTCAGTATTTGTTTGTCTTTTCCTAGAGCTTGCTACAAATTGCAAATCATTGACTATCTTATACAATGGATTGTGTTTAGTTATCTCACGCTCTAGATAGTTGATATTGTCTATGAACAACCAATTCTAGTTGATATTATCTTATCATGTTGAGCTATTAAGTGAGATCATCTGCTATTGTTAATGTTGTTTATAATAATGGTGCAGAGGTTGTAAAAATATTAAGGAATCACCCTCTCAAGTCTTGCAGAGCCCAAAGTGTATGAGGCTTTTAAATTCCTTGTCAATTGGTCCAGGTCCTTCGAGCTGTCTTCGATTGGAATTGGAAATTCCATAGGTATATTAGAAGAAAAACTTGGTTGCATTGTAAAAAGAACCAACATACATGTCAACCACTGAACAACCACCTCTACAACTAACTTTTTAATCTTTTATGATCACATGAAATATAATTTACACTAATTTCAAGGTTGTTAACATCACTATTGAAATGTTTTAATTTTTTGACCTTTCAAACATTAAAAAGTACATCATTAAATTAATTATGTAATGGCATAAAAATTAAAAACATCATGAATTAAATATGTAAACAAATAAGTCAAATATAATTCTATCAATAAATTATATCAAATAGAAAATATAATTGCATAACTTATACATTTCAATGTCATTGATCTTCTTCTTCATCCAACTCTTTGTCTGTATTATCTGATCTAGATTTGACATTGTAGGGATTGGTCATATCATCATCATCGTCATCGATATCAATTTTGATAATGTCATCATCCACACGGATGTCATCTTCATGAACATTAACTCCTACATCATCATCATCTAGTTCCTCCTCTTCGACATCTTTGTCAAGGACATCATCAACTAACCGTTGATCTTGATCATCATCTCCATTATCTTCTAGTTCTTTGGTATGTTCTTCTTCCACCACATTATAGTTTACTAGCCTTCCTCTTGGATCATGTCTAACAACAAATGATCAACCCGGTTTACCTAGAACCTCTGAGTAAAATACCTACTCACATTGGCTTGGAAGAACATAGGGCTCATTTCCAGCTCGCTCGATCAACCTTGTATTAACCATGGTAAATCCATTATCATGTTCAATAACAGTTCTCTCAGGATTTTTTTCATTCAATTGTAGCCTGTACCATAGGATGACGAACAAAATTAATCTGAAGGACTTAAAGTCATAGTCAAGTATATCATCCAAAATCCCATAGTATCGATTTTCTGAGACTTTTGGATGTATGTCGCTTCTAGATAAAAAATTAGTCACCTGAAAGATTGCGGTTATACCAGAATCACAAGTTTTCTTCATGTCATCCAACATTTTGATTCGAAATTTAAAACCATTGCACCACATAGCCTTGTGGTGTTTCACCTGTAATATGTCAAACATGTAAAAATAATTGCAATATCGTCAGTTGATAAACATATTTATTCTTGGCCGAATGTATGCAAAGAAAACAATCTCAAGATATATATACATCAATATACTTGAAAATAATTAAATAATATGGGTGATTAATATATTTATACGTACCTGTTTATCTCTCAAACCATATACTAAATCAATTTCCCTTTGTGTAACATTGGAATCTCCATTACGATGAGCTTCTTTAACCAATGAAGCCATGCCTTCCCATGTTAATGCATGACCAAATTGTTGACATTGTTCAATCCATACCATCATCCAATCAAGATTGTAGGCGATGTACAAATTTAGTGCATCCCACTCTCGACCAACTGTACCAAAATAAATTGAAATTCACAAATAACATATAATTAGTTAAATACCACAGTATACGACCTTAATTTATGATTGATGTATATTGAAGATTATAAATTAAATAAGTACAATATACATAAAAACCATATATAAAATGCATTCCAATTAATCTCCATGACCATCTTATAATTACCTCTCACTTTCCTCAATCTACCTTTCCCTAATAGGTACTCCCCTTCAAATTTGTTAATGGAGTTAGGATCCCAAATGTGATCTAAATGGATTTTTGTTGCAAACTTAGGAAGATATTCACTAATGTACACCATGGTCTGGTATAACATATATCCCTCCACCATAGAACCCTCAGGATGTGCTCTTTGTCTAACCAAAGCCTTCAAAAATCTCAAGTGCCTCTCAACCATCCACATTGACCTTGTGTGTACAGGTCCAAACAATTCAATCTCCTCAACTTGGTGTATGAGCTAGTGTTCTTGTGCATTGAAAAATGTTGAAGGTAGACACTTTTGCATTTCACACATTAGACGAGGAATTTTTCTCTTCCAATAATTTATATCTTCTTTATGGATTTATTTAGATGATAGCCATCTACAAGTGATTCAAGGTGCAAATATATTAACGATATTTTAACAAAAAATATACAGATATTACATAACAAGTAAAACAAATGGCAATTATAAGATGTATACAGAATTAACAAATCTCGCTACTTACCTCATGTATTTTCCAAGATCATATATAACTTGCTTGACATTGTTTTCAAAGTTGTCTGGGAGAGATAGAGGTAGAACGTACTGCAACAATTATAAAATGATCTTTTCATTATTTTTCCAAAAGTAGTAAACACAATACACTGAAAAGTACATGCATTATACAAGTGTATATAATATACCAGAATAATTACCTTAATGAAGGTATGCCAATCATGCTTTTCATCCCTGACCCAAATTCACCTTTCTTTGTTATTATATTGTTTATGTTTGTAGTAAACTCAGTGGGAAATTGAATTTTTGTATGACTTCTTTTATAGCATTGCATTGTTGCCTGCTATCCAAGGAAGGGCACTTATATTAATTTGGTCTCCATCACTATTTAATTGAATGACATTTTTCATTGCATGATTGGCTTCCTGAATGTCACTACAAATTTTGAAAAAAAATTCTTTGTCATGCCTTCCATCCAATATTTTCCATAATGTTTCTATTATATTCTTTCCGATATGCATTATATCAAACAAATGGACAATTTGTAGCTGCTCATAGTAGGGCAACCTACTAAATTGTCTGGGATAAATTTTTAGTCCCTATGGAAGCCGACCATTAATGCCTTGATGACTTTCATGAAGCATATAAGTTAAACAAATTAACAATGACAATAATTGTCAATTACAACATGAGTAAACACAACGCAATATAAAAATATAAATTCAAAACATATCATATATAATAGATAAACAATTTGATCTGATGTATAACCTTGATGATTAATTCTATTAAATTCCAACTTCCATAGGCGAGGTGACATTCTTCGTGGTTTTGATGTAGTTTCCTCTTTCCCATTGAAAAGATGTTTTTCAGTAGTTTGATACTTATGATTTCTATGGAGGAAGTTCCTATACTCATTAAACACCTACTTTCTAAACTTTTTGAATGACAAGATTTCATCTTTGGACCACAAATTAGATATGCAAATTTTCCTTTTGTTTGAAGACCTGCAAGATGATATATAATTGGATTAAATATGTCAATTTTTATAATTATATATAATGAATAGATTATTTTAAAAACATTCATGATATCTACTTCATCAAATTAAATATTGTTAAAGTGCAGTCGAATGTTATAACATAACACAAAAATGTGTTAGCCTTTGGGCATCATGAATTGTCCATACAAGCATTGCATGGAATTGAAATTGTCTTTGTCCTATTGGTCTAGAGACGTCATACATGTAGTGAAGCCAATCCATAACTTTAGTAATTTGTTGATAAGAGGCTCAATACATACATTCATATCTTTAACTTGGTACTTACCTAGTTGAATGAACATAAACATTACATAATTATTATAACCATTTTACTGCAATATATATAAATTAATGTACATGACTATTGAATGAAAAAAATATAAGTCATTATGCAACAAATAAGACAAATGAGATGCTACTACGTTAAAGAAAAATTGATGTAAACAAATACTTAGAACAATCATTGACAACATTATGTGCTCCCTCTTTATTGACATTCATGGAGGAATGTTATTGTTGATAAAAAAATAGTCATTAACATAACATCCCCAAATGGATTGACACTATCCGCTCCCCAATGAAAGCCTGAGATTAAGAGATTCTTCTTTAGTGTGGCCATTTTTCCTCCATGTCCCTAAATGCAGAACCATCTGTAAAATTCAAAGAATGTCATTCCACTTCTATTCCATGCATGGTAATCCATCAATTGGCTTTAAGCTTTCCAAATAAGCATAATGTGGAATAATGGAATATAACGAAGAACCTTGTGAGGCACCTTTTTTGTTAGTTGATCTATTCGATATCTACTAATATGACATTCTGGGCATTCTGTTGCAAATTCCTGTTGTTTATGATATATAATATGATCATTGGACATGCATCTATTACTTGATACCCATTCTGATATCTTTCATAATGGCACATAAATATCGGATGAGAGGTAAAATATTTGATGGTGGTAACAAAATTCACTAATCAATCTACAACAAAAAATAATTTGTTCATATAAAGAATATTAATGGTACATATTTCATCCTTTATTTACTAGTGATGAACTAACAACAATTAAAATAGATGAAAAAAGATGACATATATGACATACCTTAACATCCGTGAGATTTCTATGTTTGATAAACCATTCATAACTTTCAAGTTCAACAACAACAATATAGTAGAGAGAAGAGTTTTTTCAGAGCCTTCATAAAGGGGCTCATATGCCTTGTCAAGTACAGGTAAATCATGAACATCATCAAATTCATTATGATCATCATGATCAGCTCTGCCACTAAATGTGGCATGGATCAATGTATTCGTACCATCATCTTAAACTTTGTTTTCTGGTGCATGATCATCTTCTTCCATAGGATCATTAACTTCATCTTCGATATTCATAGCTCC
Organism: Sequoia sempervirens; assembly: GCA_007258455.2. Taxonomy (NCBI): domain Eukaryota; kingdom Viridiplantae; phylum Streptophyta; class Pinopsida; order Cupressales; family Cupressaceae; genus Sequoia; species Sequoia sempervirens. The sequence goes on from VDFB02373365.1 coordinate 267,566,569, forward strand.
ATGTTCGTCTACTTGCAAACCCACATTCTCCAGGTCATGATAATCCATATCATCTACCCTAGGGTGCCCCACCTTTATAATAATGATAGACAAAAATAAACCATGATCATGATCAAGTGATTATATATATATAAAATGTTAAAACAATATAAATATTTACAAATTCAATCAATATAAACACATATAATGAACAACTTACCAATAGATGATAATCATGCCCCCGTTCAACGTGACCATGCTGCCTACAATGTTTCTTAGCTGTTGTGATTAAAAGTCATCTCATCTTTAAGCCCTTGCAATTATTGCAATGACAATAACATTTCCATCACCCTTTCTTTTCAATCTAGTCCACAATCTATCAAGTGTCTTTTCATTTTATTCAGGATTAATATTATTTGACATGATTTTTCTTTACCAAGCTTGACTATTTAGATCTTCAAAAAATATCAAACTCACACTCTAATAATTTTTATTCATAGACAGGTAAAATAATCTAATAATTCTAATATTTTACACAAAAAAAATTTGGCATGCAACCACCCCTGCAAAAGAGAAGATAGTTTGAAGTTAATGACCCCAAAAAACATTTTACAATGCTAATTCCAAAACTTATTAAATTCTGATTTTACTATGATTTCCAACCGTTAAGACTCCTAAAATCAAAATATTGAACTTGATCACAAAATTCCTACAACAATGGAGGTAGCGAAGCAGTAAGAGAGCAAGTGACCCATTCCTAAGGAATAACAAGTCAATCATCATTAAGCATAATGTCAATACAGATTTATCCTTTTAGTTAAAGATGTAATGTGTCACTTCTTATGACGAGCTTATCCCTAGGGCCCTCAACATTGAGAGAGCCCTAATAAAAAACAATAGAAGCATTGGTAAGAGCATGATTAGGGTACAAACCCTAGGCCTCCATAGAGACATAAAAAATAACTATAGCGGATTAGCGAGGTTGCAATACCAGAAAAATTGAAACATTGTAGGTAATAACAAAATCTTGCAATTTAAAGATTGTAGCCAATAACAAGCACACTATGTAGCTTAGTGACATTTGTAAATGCAATCTACGGCAAGAAGAATGACAGTCACTTGAGATGTGGCAATCAAAAATAGGCTAAGCAATGACAAGATAATAAAGCTCAAACCTTGCATAGCAAAGTGGATATTTTAACAGTGAGTTTCCTTAGCCCCTCGCTGACCTTAAGGGTTTTTCAAATGCTTTTGGTAGTGTTAGACAAGGAAAATGCAATCAGGGAATGATTGTCCAAATGAAGTAACAATGGTAATCATAGGTGCAATGTTTCTTCTTAGCCATTAATATTGTATAATGGAGGTAGTGGATTGCATGTTTGAGCAGTGTTTTGAGACTCACCAAAGATGGGAAAATAGTGAATAATACCTTGTGGACTATGAAGTAGTGTCAATAAGGTTGAAGGATCCTAAGAACTACAATACCATGAAATAATGAGTCCCTTGTAGTAAGTAGGAAGTCTATAGGGCATAGTTTGATTTTATAGAAGGATGTCCATGAAAGGAATCTTCAAGTGATAGTGAGGGAGCTGTTTGAGATTGCAGCTGAGGTTGCAATACCCAGTCTTAAAGAAAGTTAGCAAAGTAGTAAATGTGCAAGAAAATCGAATCGTACACAACAAACAATTCACAATGTTATCTTCCATAATGCTTTGAGTTTGAAGACAAAAATCTCATTGTATCTTCATGCTGAAAGTGGTGACCTTAATGGTCAATCACTGGCAACCATGATTTTAAACACATGCTATTGTGCTTATGGAGACAACATTTTAAGCAAGGGGGTGAGTGGTGGTTTGGAACAATGGAAAGTATGAAGGACTTGCTTTATACACATACTATGTAGTCTAGCTTAAGACAACGTTCTTAGAAGAGATTGAAGGTGGATTATGGAACTCAAGGGTTACCATGAAAAGGATTAAAGCAAAGACTAAGATCTATTTAAAAGCCACGGTCATGAAGATATTAAAGATGTCACATGTAAAAACCTAGTGGCTAGAGTAATGAATACAGTGCCAAAGAGGATAGTGTGTTGGGGCCGAATTAGGAGATATCCACATTATCTAATTATAGGGAAATGCATTATTTATTTATTTTTTTAATTAAAATAAATCATTCTATACCCTATATAGGATACATTGATACTTCAAAAGCCTCTGAAAGAATTTGAGAATATGCAAATATATGTCAAGTAACATTCATAAGGTTTAGAAAATCTTGATCACTCTCTAGAATAGCCCATTAAACATGGGTTGTGCTTGAGTGCACTACATAATTGATATAACACAACCACTCTGCATATCAACTAGAGTTATAGGTTCTTTATTGCAGCAAGAGGTAATCACTCTTCAATCATGTTATAAGTACATCCTAACCTATTAAACTTGAGACAACTTGAATGCACCCAATGATGATTTACACCTGCATTATACAACCTAAATTAACTACATTATATGAGTGCCTCCATTTCTATCACAACATAGCCACATTAAACTTGGGTCACACATGAATGAATCCTGTATTTTTTATAGCAAAACTATGCCACATGACCAATAGAGTTATGGATCACATAATTATAGTCACAAGAATCTGTTCCTCGGTTGTGATCTTATGGTGATTCCACACAACAAAATCTGGACATGAAATTCTCAAAACCCTTAACCTCTAAATGAAATGGGATGAGATGTTGCTTTAAAATATGATTTTCAAACCTGGAACTACAAATCTAACTTCACAACTGAAATTCCAAAAAGACAATGACTACCCTCAACCGGCTTTTATATCTTTTTTGATTTTTTTCTCTTTAATTTTTCCTAAGAAAAATCGTCCTTAGTTCTCCACAAGTTGTCTCAAGTAGAGAAAAACACTGTCGCAATAAATCAGGCATGGACTCAATTTTCTTTATGTTGGCCACAATTTGATTTTTTTTAATTTTTCATGTTTGTCGAAAATTCAACCAAACTAATAGTCAAAATTTCGACAAACATCGGGGATAAACTTTCAAAAAATTGGAAATTACACATCAAATTTTACAAGCACCCGACGAACATCGAATTTTACATATTTCATCGGACAATTTTGTCGTATTTTGTAGTCAAATGTATTAGTGAAATTTTCTGCCCATTCCTTGTTGTTCTTTATCACCATTTTGCTTCAATTTCCTGGATCTAAACCAAATCATGATGATCAAAAAAGAAATTCCAATCTTCTAAGTACACTTGTCTTCATGTTGGGCTATTTTAAACAAGATTTGATTGAGTTTGAAACACTTGTTCAACTCTATTTGGTTCCAAACAAAATTTTCCATATCATTTGAAATAAAACCTGTGAACTCCATTTGCTTCATTCTGATAGAAATGGCTAGAAGAATTCACACACGAAGGGTTCATCAAATAGTACAAAGAAATAATGCAACTAAGAATAGTTGCATAGCAACTAAGAATAGTTGCATAGCAACTAGAAATAGTAGTGCAACAACTAAGAAAAATTATAACAGGTGAAATCCATGGTTAGTATAACATTCTTCTTGACTATTGAGTATAAAAGAACATATTCATTGTGTTTTCCCCACAGTTGTTGTTGCACCAAAAGATTGACCTATTAATGCCTGATACAACTGCTAGAGTTAATGGATCCATGGCAGGCGGTTAGTCCATGTTGCAAATCCCAAGGGGAGTGTTGACCATCTGCCAACAAACTCCCTCTCAACATTACCCGAGGGGATTCGAACCCAACACCTTTGGCTCTAATACTAATTATTGGCCCCACAGTTGTCATTGCACCAAAATATTGACCTATTAATGCCCAAAACAACTGCCAGAGTTAACGGATCCATGAGAGGTGCTTAGTCCATGTCGCAAATCTCGAGGGCAGCGTTGACCATTTCCCAACACATTGATTCAAAATTATGTCAACAAATCAGTTGTGGTGTAGAAATTATTGCTTTGGATGATACATGATTCGGTGCCATGGAGGTTGTATATTGTTGGGGAGCTCGTATAGATGCATTAATCCAGTGCTCTCTTTTCCCAAGGATTGGTTTTGTAAAGTGAACTCCAGGCAGGGGTTATCTGACCCAATTAAGATTTGCTCCACTAGGTTTAAACTGATTTGGTCAGGATCCATTGGGCCAAAAAAATATTTCTTCCATTCGATGATGTATCAATGAAAAGCTTCTTGGTGGTTCTTGTTAGTCTCTAATTCTAATGCTTGTTTGGTCTATGATAGTAGAGTAAACTTATTTGAAAAGGACTACCTTATTGGTCTATCGGTCAGATGTGTCTTCTGGTTCAAGCAATGCATCGACTGTTCTATTTTTTCATCGGCATGAGAATCTTCTATTGGTGGGACAAGGTCTCATGTTCCTGCAATGGTCTGATGGTGATTTCATCAGTGGAGTTTGTGCCTATTATTGGTTCCAATGATGGGCACAAACTTCACCGATGACATCCCTATCGGACCATCATAGGAACATGAGACCTCGTCCCGCCAATGAAAATATAGAGCCAGTTGGAACTAGAAGACACATTCAACTGATAGACTGATAAGGTGGGGGAAATCAGTTCCATTTTCTATAATGTGGTAAGAGTCATATAGGTAATGCTATGTTAGGCTAGGGAACTCTTCTTGGAGGTTCTAAACAGTTTGCCTCTTTTTTATAAGACTGTGTTGGAAGTGCCACCTAAATCATAGTTGTTTGGTGCAATTCTGAACCCATACAATGAGGTGCAGTTGTGGAAATCTCATAGAGAGAAGCTACAAGCTAGCATGATGATTTTTCTAAGTGAATTTATATCAGATTCTTGCTTAGCATGGCTTAAGACATGTGTAGATGATATTCTCTTTGCAGATAGGCTTGGGGGAAAGTATTTGTTTGATCTTGTGAAAAGTGGCAAGGAACTTGCAGAGAATGAGATATTGATCAGAGAAAAATTGGATAGTCTGGATGCATTTGAAGGGAGCTTGGAGTGGCTAAAAATGGTTTTTGGTTCAAATGTTTAGTTTCCATGGCAATGCGTGTGTGAGATTGTTTTGAAGCACTCAAAGAGTTTGTGAGATGAACTTTTTGAAATATTTTTTGTTAGTAGGATGAAACAAATAATAGCTAATGGATTTGTAGATCTGCATGAGAGAGTTAAGGTTGGTAAATTCCTTGAATCCATAGTTACATCTCTGGAAAGTTACAAAGATGTTGAAACCCATTTGCACAAATTAACTACTAGTGAGGGATGGCTTGTCAAGAGAGGGGACCTAAAAAGTGTCAATTTACCTGGGTTGAGTTATAGATTTGTGATGAAAAATGATGAAGAATAGTTTGGTCGCCTTAATTCTTATTTTGGAATTGAGGTTAGTCAAATAAAAGATATCATCGATGAGGGGTCCAAGAATATTCTAGAAGACCTCCTAAGTTTTCTTCATGCACATAAATATCCTTCAAGGATAAATGATTTAGCACCTTATTTGCAAGAGAAATTCTTCCATTTTATCTCAACATTGATTGTTGAGATTGAAGATCATCTTGCACATCTTTTAGAAGCTCTCTATCAAGAAAGGAAAAATGAGGAGATGCTAAAAAAAATGAACAAGGAGACACTAGAACTGATAGTTATAGTGGAAAGGGAACTTTTCTTAGGAAGGCTTTTAGTTGTTCTTAGTTTTCATTCAACTTCCCTTCCACTAGTTCTTGTCTCATCTCAGCTCTGGTTTGTCGAGAACAAAGCTACAGTTTGAGGGAAAGGATCTTCAACTTTCAGATATTCCAATACTGATTTTGATTACCCTCTTCTAGATAGCTTTGGAAGACAACTACTAATGAGAGGGGTTGGTTTGAAGCCTAAATCAATGAATAAAAATAATAACACCAAATTGAATAAACTGAAAAGAACTATAAACAATGTTTGTATTAGAGCTCATAGCATGTAGATATTGTGGATAATTGAAGAGATTTCAGGCATCCTCAAAGAAATCTAAGGGAGTATGAATCTTTATCCATGACAACTCCTTTGAAGGCTTGTATTCGCATTTGCATTGCATATTTTTTTTGTTGTGGCTTATGGAGTTGGTTTCATTTCCATGATTCATCTAGTCACTGATCTCTTCTTGCAGTTTTCATGAGATTTCTTCTAGTTCTGATTTAAGTCACCATGGTTTATATCTGGATATATTAATAACCGAATGAGAATAAAGCATCTAGAGTAAAGAGATACATTTTATTCTACAAAACAAGATGGATTTTTTTTTCCATAATTAGGCTAAAAAAGAACATAATCACTATTAGTCAACAAGCAACTAGTAAAATTATTAAAAAGAATGGATCGTATGGATCATATGGCATGACTACATACATATTTCAAAAGTAAAATTAATTGAAGCCATGGACCACAAGATTCTACACAAATTGTTTCCGATGTAGAAAAATGGGAAGAGGTTGCAATCCAAAATCAGGCGTTGCGACTCATTGCTCCATTTTGGTAGACTACGATTGAAAATAAGGTTTTGAATCATCGCTCCATTTTGGTGGGCTATGATTGAAAATAAGGTCATCATGAAGGTTTTAGAGTATGTTTCTTAAAATGAAAATTATGCTTATAAAAAAAAATTGGTCCTTTTTCCTTGTAGATTATTTGATTGCTTATTCTTATCTTTTGTTTTTCTCTTCCTTTTGCTTATTTTTTAATTTTTCAAGGTTTTTGGGTTTTAGTTTTTTAGGTTCTCTTATGGTTTTCATTAATTTTTATAATTTGATGGTTTTTCTTCAATTTAGAAGAAACTTTGGTGTTCATATAATGACACCACAAAACAAAATATTTATTCCACAAAAAAATATTTATTAGTAATTTTATTTGTAATATTTTATTATTAATTATGGCTGGCTACAATTGAAAATAAGGTCTTGACAAAGGTTTTAGAGTATGTTTATTAAAATGAAAATTATAGACAAGATTTTAATAATGAGCACATTTATTTAGTTATTTATTTAGTCATTTTTATTTTTCTGATATTAGTCATTTATTTAGTCATTTTTACTTGTCTGATATTAGTCATTTAGTTGTGATTTTACTCGATGACCAAATTAGTCACTTATAAATGACCAAATTAGTCATTTATTTGCAAAATACTACTAGTGTTAGTCACGTGACTAAATTTTTTAGTTACGTGACTAAAATTTTTAGTTACATGACTACAAATTTTAGTCACGTAGTCATTTATTTGCCAAGTTCAACTAGTGGAAGCTCCTTCAAAATACTTTCCAAGACTGATTTTCCTTTTTCCAAGCCAATCTTTGTTGTAGTCAACATCTTATTCAGAGATTCCAACTCAATTAGAGTTTCTTCAACACCATCTGGAGTATTAGGAATCAGGTTTATCTTCTCAAGCATTTCAGCATATGCCAGAGCTTCTCTAACCGGATAGTATTCCAATCTTACAATATCACTTAATTGACTAAATTTTTTGATAATTTCTTCTTTTTGTTTCTGTAAGGCAAAGAAGTTTTCTCTATGTGTAGTGATGGTCTTTCAAATTGACCTGTCTTTATCTTTAGATACACTATAAGTACCAGAAACAACAGACAGCTGAGACTCAATTGAGTCCATGAAAATCTTGATATTTTGAGTGGCATTTGGCCACTTCAAGCAATAAGAGAGAACAACATCTTCCTCAGACTCACAAAATTTCATCACTTCCAAACACTTTTCGACACAAGAATGTGCAAGAGCACATTTCTCATGTAAGGTCAACAACCTTTTCTCCACCAAATTTTCTTCTAACACCTATCTAGTCTTTTCATTAAGCCTAGATGAATACTCCCTGAAAAAGTCTAACAATAATCTCATATTTTCAATAGGGGCAAGGGATGTATCAATGGATGCACTGGGTATAGCTTCTTGTAAGGCTTTCAGATCATCTTCTATCAGTTCCATTCCCTTCTGATGTGTTTCAAGAATTTATTTTCTTCTAGAAGCTTGCATTGCCTCACCTAACACAAATTTATGTACTGAGGACATCCTTTCCACATCAACATATCCCTCAATCATAGGAAGTTTCAAAATTTCCTGGGGAATAATCAGTTGAAATCTAATTTGTTTAGAAAAAAAACCTATTAGCACATCTCCACCGAAAGACGAATCACCAGGATGCTTGAGAGATTTAACAATTTGTTTTTCTTCTTCATTTTTCCCAGAGGATTCCATGACCCTGTTGGAATCAAGGAACACTGAGAGGGGGGGTGAATCATTGTTCTACAAAATTTAACTTTATTAACCCAATCTTTAAACCACTTATAGCATTGAACTAAAAGAAAGATGCAAGAACACAAAGCAATCAACCATAACACCACAACACAAGGATTTTTATGTCGAAACCCTGTTAGGGGAAAAACCATCACTAGTGGAATTTGGCAAATAAATGACTACATGACTAATAATTTAAGTCACGTGACTAAAAGTTTTAGTCACGTGACTAACACTAGTAGAATTTGACAAATAAATGACTAATTTGGTCATTTATAAGTGACTTATTTGGTCATTGGGTAAAATCAGAACTAAATGACTAAATAAATGACTAATATTAGACAAATAAAAATGACTAAATAAATGTGCTCATTATTAAAATCTTGGCAATAATTTTCATTTTAATAAACATACTCTAAAACCTTCGTCAAGACCTTATTTTCGATCATAGCCTACCATAATTAATAATAAAATATTACAAATAAAATTACTAATTAATAGTTTTTGTGGAATAAATATTTTGTTTTTTGTGGAATAAAATTACAATAATATTCTAAAAAATGTGCTTATTGCCCCTTTTAGTCATGATCTCTGTCGTCAAATCCCACTCAAATGGCATGGGCCTTAATAATACACAAATCACAAAGCCTGACACTTGAAAAGGAAACAATCAATATCAACAATGTAGATTAGTATGACCTCACATTAACAACTATTTCTAGAGTGTGAACTTTGCAAGCCTATGCATAAAACTAGCTTTCACATTTCAATGATATGCATGCATGCAACAAATTCCATAGGTAGCTCGTCGAAAGCAAGAAGAAGAACACTTATTGACATTATCAAATTCAAACTCTTGAATGAACACTAATACAAAAAATAACTACAGCTTAGTTACTTTGATTTTATCAACTACATTTTTCCCACTTCCAACCAAAAAACCCTCATTGCATACTTAGTTACAAAGTGTCTCCAATGATTAATCCAAATTCCTTCTTTCAAAAATGTAGTCATACACTACACATGAAACATTAACATCAACTTGCTCTAAAACATGACCAAAAAAAATCTTTCTTTTCTCTTTCTAACAATTTTCCTACAAGTATGCAAATACATAAAAGCAACAACAAAATAAGACCAAACACTCTCACAACTCAACCATTTTTCTGGCACTAAATGCCATTGGAATTCCTCATTTATGTCATATTTTATTTCGACATTAAGTCCCAGCTCCAGATTTTCTCGAGATAATTTCCTTTCACAAACTAGATACTCATTTGTAGATTGTCATAGCAATATTTGCAATTACACTCCTTCAAATTTGAATATGGATTTTATTTTCTAGGATTGTAACTGAATGCATCTAAATCCTTATGATATGGCTTCAAATTTGAATGTACCTTTACTTTTCCTTTATAGTAATTGAACATCTTATGTAAGGGAACTCCAGTTATTTGGAATTCATGTCACTATGAAAGAACACTCATTATTTGCAAGCTTTCTTGCTACCTCTTATTTCAAGTTCTAGTATAATTAGCCTTTGTGGATTGAGATGGATTATATTCAGAATATGAAACATCTTTATTATGCAAAAACAATATCTATTGATCTATTTGATGTTTTCTTGATTGTACTATTTAGATATCTATGTTCATATATCATTGGTAGATATAAACAACAAAAAAATAGAACAATTATTAAGCTTTTAAACTTTAAAAATCTACACAAATGACTAAAAAAGTAGGAAAAATTATTTGCACAAATGATGACAAAGGCTTCAAAAAAGAGAATCAAAAGAAAAGGTAATTTGTAGGTATTGGCAACACAAATTACTGTACATGATTTATTAGTTTAAAATCTATTAAACTTTAAATTTATTTCAAAAAACATAAACTATATTGCCTGTAGTATCCAAACACATTGACAACAACTTTAATAATACTACTGCTTTATGTAGTAACCAACTGTAACCTTGAAGACCAAGATCCAATTTTTTCAATTTTGGTTAAACACTTTTTGACATTCTTATGTGGTTTTGTTATTTGTTTTTTTGCAACATCAACTTTTGCACGAAATGAATGAGAAGTAATTGGTGAACATCATGGCTTTCAAATCACCCCCACTTAAAAGCAAAAAGTGAAGATACTAGCTAATGTCTTTTAAAGGATTAATTTAAAGGGAATATACATTATTTTAAAACTTTAGAACATATCTATTGTGATAATTACTATTTTTTATTAATAATGTCTATTGCATGATTTCTAATTATGAGAATTTTTGCCTTCATGTCAATTTCCTTTTAGAATACATAATTTAGAATCTATGTATGCAACTCAACTTATGTCTATATAGTCTAATAAATTTTATATTAATTTAAAATGGTGTTAAGGGCCGCACACAATACATGAAAATCTAAGGCCAACAACAATGAGTTCTATGAGTAGAATTAAAAAATATATTTTTGATTACTTTTGTTTCATAAAAGTATACTTATAGGTGTGGGAAAATTCACCACCATGAAAATTCATCTCAAAGGAAAATTCACCACCACAATTCAAATCAAATTTTCTCTGCAATAATGAATTTTCAGTCGAGGTGAATTGCTAGTGGTGAATTTTCCTTGAGGTGAATTTGTCATGGCAATGATTCCCATGGTGAATTGCTAGAGAAGAGAGTATTATTTTCTTAAAAATTAGTATGATGTGTTGTCCCTTTTTAATAAAGATGTAATTGTCTTTTTATAGTCACCCCCACTTAAAAGCAAAAAGTGAATATACTACCTAATGTCTTTTAAAGGATTAATTTAAAGGGAATAGATATTATTTTAAAACTTTAGAACATGTCTATATTTTTTTTTTCTTCTATAATTTACAACATATATTTGGTGTATGCCACACATTTAAAATCCATTTAATAAGAGACATCCCTTCTCTATCCTGCAATACCATTTCTAGCATGTGGGTCTCTCTTTGTTGATCATCTAGACTACGATATAGTTCAATAATGGAGTAGGTTCAATACTATGCAATATTGATTGTTAGGTTTCTATTCAAGCTTTTATCTTCCTCTAGACTTATGTTTGTTATGAATAAATGTAGTGCTTATAAGATTTTCCAACTTTCCCAAAAAAATTCTAAGATTAATTTACATGAATATTTTCATTGGAAATATTCTAAGATTAATAATTTTTATCACATTTCTTATGGAAACCAATTTTCCCTAAAATTCAAACTGATGTTTCTTCTCATTTTTTCAATGGCTCTCTCTCACGTCTACTGCTTTAGCCATTAAAACTATTGTTTTTTCCCATCTTTTTGATGGTTCTGAGTTGGCTCTCTCATCTACTGCTATAGTCATGGTGTTGCACTCAGGATGCAACTTCTTTTGGCGGGAAAGCTTACAATGGGTGTGGCGGGAAGTGGCCATTGTATTGGTGTTTTAATGATGAGGATATGCAGAGAATATTATGCCTTAGTTTTTGTTTTCTTCAACCCGTGGGTCATCTGCAAGCAAATAACTAATAATTTTAAAAACCCCAGATCTTTATGCAAAACAAACTCGCTCTAAAATAAATTGTTGTAAATTAATTGTCTATTTTTATTGTTTATCTCAATATATTGATACAATTAGTGTTCTCAAACTAATTTCCCACCTACTAATGACAACTATTAATTCATTCCTAATTATTTCATTATATGGTGGTGTGACCGCGAATACATAAGAAATTCAATTATGAGAATGGTGAATTTAAATAAGAACCTTCAATTTTTTCACATTTGTTTTCAAGTTTGTTTTAGATATCACAGTAGACAAGATGAAAAATATCTAAAATTTTACATACAACACAGGTGAATGCATAGGTGAATGTAAAGATAGAGATACCAGGAATTCAAAAGGTTATGGGTTTTGCGTCTACTAGGTGAGCCTTTATGCTGATATTTTTGTAAGTTCTTAACAAATTTTATTTGAAATGGCATTTTCAGTACTCTGACACAAACATCATTATTTCTTGTCATATTCAAGATGCTAATTACTTTTATCAAAAATATTAGGATCCAGCTGTGACAGACATTGCATGTGCTTCCCTAAATTGGGAGATAAAAATTTGATTGTTCATCGTGCTACAGCCAGGTATAGATATGCGTGAGGCTATAATACAATTGAATCGATATTATTTGTTTTTAATGTGTACTTCTGACAATCTAATTGATTCCATCTTATTTCCTTCTCATAGCAGTGGTCAACCAAAACCAGACCAAGAGAATGTCTTAGCTCAGGCTCAACAACACATAGCTTTACAGGTAAGACTGGGGAATCATCTTTATAGTGAGAAAATAGATTTGGATTCCTTTTCTATTGTGATTCTATGTCTCTTATTCATGTATGGTAAGCAAAGCATTCTTTTGGTATATCTGTAGAAGCTTGTATGTATCTATGAATGATGACTTGTGGCTATCAAGGTGGGATAGAGTCTTAAAAGGGCATTAGGTCTCCAAGGTATTTTCCATCACATAATCAAAGTGTCTAGAAACTATTTTGTGAACTTAGCTATCTAAGGTGACTCAAAGGCTAGAAGTAGTCTTAAAGGTAGGGTTGCTATTGTTGATGTTTGAGCAAGGTGATTCCTATGTACTCATAATAGTATAGTAAACTACCCCTCAATCTATGCACATTCCACTTCATATCAATTTTAAAGGACTATCCCTTCACACACATTCCATTAATGACTGTCATAAACTTACTCATTTATATCTAATCTTTTGCATTTATGACTAATTTGTGAAGCCTAAAAGTTTCCCTTTCATTTAGTTGACTATCCTTTCAACCACATTCTATCAAATAGCTCTTCAATAGGAAGTTGTTCTATTAGCATTAGGTCCTATTAGCATTTTTGAAGAACAAGGACATTACCTTGCCTCATATTGAAGCCAAAATCAGTAACTTTTTTGGCATGAAAGGTGACTGTGAACTTTGATATGCTACCTCTTAACAAATTCATGGTGAGTGTTCATTTCTAGGAACACATACTCTAACAAATGACCAACTCACGAGAATATTGATGTATGCTATCTGAATCTTTGCTTATAGACTATTCTAATCTTCAAAAATTCATATGCCTTGCTTGTAAGGTGATACACTTTTAGGGTCTTCATGTTGCTTGAGGTGAACCATTATTGCTTTGCTTGAAGTCTGCCCCTGAACCCTTTCCTTCATTAGTTGGCAATGCCCATCCTTCCTTGCCATTCTTGGACTATACTTTTGCATTAGAATGATATTTTTGACTGTTTCTTTCCACATGCATTCATCTTGACTGTCCAAACTTTACAATCTCTTATCACTATTATTGAATCTTTTGCAATGTGACTGTCATCCTCTATCTCTTGATCACTAGCCTCATTATGCTTGATTGCTTGTGTATAGAGTCTCCCCAGATTTGTCTTCATTGCATAGTGAACTATTATTCTTTCTTATACCATCTATAAATATGCCTCCTATGCTTTCAACCTCTTATATGTTGTTTCTTTCAATAGGTTGTCTTGCTTAATGACTATTAAGATTGTCACTTGTTTGATGATTTCTTTTGTATGTATATATAAATGATGACTTGTGGCTATCAAGGTGGGATAGAGTGATAAAAGGGCATTAGGTCTCCAAGGTGTTTTCCATCACAGAATCAAAGTGTCTAGAAACTGTTTTGTGAAAGCTATCAAAGGTGACTCAAAGGTTAGAAGTAGTATTAAAGGTAGGGTTACTATTGGTGATGTTTGAGCAAGGTGGTTGCTACGTTCTCATAACAGTATAGTAAACTACCCCTCAATCTATGAACTTTCCACTTCATTTCAATTTTAAAGGACTATCCCTTCACACACAGTCCATTAATGACTGCCATAAACTTACTCATTTATAACTAATCTTTTGCATTTATGACTAATTTGTGAAGCCTAAAATTTTCCCTTGCATTTAGTTGATTGTCCTTTCAACCACATTATGTCAAATAGCTCTTCAATAGGAAGTTGTTCCAAAACATTCAGAGAAAGTATAATTCAATTACTTAAATATGCATTTGAATTAGGTCCTATTAGCATTTTTGAAGAACAGGGACATTACTTTTCCTTGTATTGAAGCCAAAATCAGTAACTTTTTTGGCATGAATTAAGGTGACTGTGAACTTTGATATGCTGCCTCTTAACAGATTCATGGTGAGTGTTCATTTCTAGGAACACATACTCTAACAAATGACCCAACTCATGAGAATATTGATGTATGCTATTTTAATCTTTGCTTATAGACTATTCTAATCTTCAAAAATTCATATGCCCTGCTTGAAGTCTACCCCTGAACCCTTTCCTTCATTAGTTGGAAATGCCCATATGTCTGTCAGCTCCTCTCAACCTAATGAATAATTTTTTGTATAATCCAAAAAAAATGAAATTCAATTCAAAGAACCTTGGCCAATGTCATTTTTTCAAAGAGATCAGGAAATAGGACATAAAAATCATGCTTTAATGTTTAAGAAACATCATAGACAACACTAACCTATAGCTTTTACCGATATGCTTCAAATGAAGCCATGCTCTACAATGACCATAGGAAAACACACTTAAAAATAATGGCAATCATATACTGGCTATAACCATAAATAACTGAATTCAATTTTTCTTTACTAGTTAAAGTCAGAAATTTGTGATAAGCAATAGATTTGGATTTATCCTCTCAATCAAAATGTATGAATGCATATTCACATTTGCTACCAAAAACAAACTCTTTAAGTGTAAATAAAAATTCTCAGAATGAACACTGAAAATACACCCCATGAATCAAATATTGAATTTCGGTGGCTGAAAATTATGCCATGCTTCATGCAAGCATAAAAAAAACTTAAAATGAAAAATGGTGATGAAAAAAATTTACTACCTTGAGAAGTTACAATGAAGCTTTTCCAATGCCAAGTTTTCCAACTTCATAGATGCGTCCAAATATTGCTAATGTACCTGATAATTCCATTTGACTCTGCTTCTGCTCCATTTGTAAGTCTACTTACATTCTTTGGAGGCAGTCCTCAAGTTTTTGCACTTTTGTCTCAAAGAATTGGTTTTTTTGCTCTTCTTCTTTAATTTGAACCATGGCTTGCTCCAGTGCTACTTTCTTTTCATCAAAAGATTCTTTGATTGCAATTGTTTCTTTTTTCTATTTTTTAATTTCTCTTTGAACCAAGGCTAAGGCATAATCTTTTTGTGTAATGATTCCTTCAATATCTATTCTCTGCTCTTCCTCCTCCTTCATAATACTACTCATGACATTTCCCATATCTTGGATAGCATCCTCAAGCATCAATTTCTCTTTCCTTGTTTCTTCCAAAACTCTTAAGGCTACATCTACACGGTGTCTGTTTTCTTCAATAGCTTCCTCCAACAAACTAAGTTTCCTTTTCAGTTCATCTTGTTCTCTCTTAGCTGAATCTAAATCCTTTTTTCCCATTAGAAGCATTTCAATATAAAATCTATTTCCTTTTAGCTCTTTACATTCTTCCAACATATTTTAAAACAAACCATGTAGTTCTTTATATTGATTTCCCTTCTGGTCAAGCACATTCTCCATTGTTGCTATCTTGTACCTCTGAATTTCCTTTTCCATTAAGACTAAACTCATACCCCTATCTTTATCATGGATCATCTTGTTAAGTGAATGCTTCTACTTTCTAAGCTCTACACATTCCTTCAATGCCATATCTAAGGCAATTGATATCTCCTTGATAACCTCTTCAAAAAGAATTCTTAGTATGTCTATTTCATTCCTGTTTTCTCTTCTATTTCTTCCCTATCATTTTCCAACACTACTATTTGACTCAATAAGTAGGATTCTCTTGATGACTTATCTAGCTCTTTACTGTCAGATAATGCTTTGAATTCCCTTTCTTTCCCTATATGCAACTCTATCATTCTTCTATCCTCAGCTTGCAATTCATCCTATAAATTAGAAACCATTCCAAAGTTCTTGTTTTCAAACCTTCTTGAGAGGATCAATTTTTCATTCTCTTTCATAACTTCATCCAATTTTCTAGTCGTGTCATTCAACAATTTTCTTGAAACACGCATCTCACTATCATTGCCTTTCTCCCTCAAAATGTCTCGCTTAATCCTGTAAATCTCTTCTATTTTTTCAGCCAGAACATGATCCTTATCCCTTCTTGTTGCTGCTACAACCCTTAAATAATAGGATATTAATTGCTCTTTTGATATTCTTTTCAATGGTGCTTCCAAAATGATATATGATGTATCTTCTGAGATACTATTTGATAAGGCTCTCCATTCAAACAACCTTCACAAACTTTTGTCATCTCATAAATTTTCATATTTCCATTCATGTTTCCATTGTTAGCTATTTGTGACAGAGAAGGTATACTACAATGGCTCATTTTTGTAGGGAAATCAATGGAGTGTATCTCATAGAAACTTAAAACAGTAGTGCCTCCGATAACTTCAATTTCAATTAGGTTGCCTCAAAGACACGTAAAACTATGTCCTAAAGCAGAAACAGATGCAGTTTATTTCCCACATTGATCATTCTGAGAGAGGCACATGTAAATCTAATAGCAAGCAACAACATATTCTCTAACAGAACCATTTCAGACATGAAAGATGAGACAGAAAGACAGAACACAAAGATTTACATGGGGAAAACCCTTTCGGGTAAAAAACCCCTCTCCAAAGTTTGAGCCATTGTATTATTCAGCAATAGAAAGTTACAATAAAATTTCAAGATCTTAGCCTTTCAGAGATTACATCTTGTTCATTCTGGATACAACTGGTAGCAAACTATTCTTGAGAGATCAACCAAAGCAATCAGGATCACGAGAGATTCCAACAGCTTGACTCTGCCTCTCAATCCTCTGCTTCAACCTCATGGCTTCGGCCTTTCATCCAACCACTCGGTCCTTACTCTATAGTTCTCTCTCTGACTCTCATCTCTTCAACTTTCTGGCTTATTAGCTTCCTTCCCTCTTACACCATCCAGAACATCCAGTGCATACATATATGCATTCATTCTCAATAGTCAGAAAAGAAATCACTGACTCATCATCATCATCGTAATGAAGATGTTTCCACTCTGGTGTAGATTTTACCTTCCACACAAAAACGGTTGCAATGGTTCACGTTCTACCTTCTTGGGTTGGTCCACATCGCACCATGTTGGATAGTCTTCACTCAGTCAACAACGATCAACTTGTGTCGCATGTCAGTGAGACACAAGAAGTGTCTCCCCGATACCACAAGACTCGTTTACACATTGTCGCCAAGAGTCCTCTCCATCAGAAAGAGGTTCCACCGAGCTCACAAGTCATACCAAAACCCATTGTATTCGTATTGGCATCCATCAATTGGCATGATTGGTGAGACCTCTTAGCGACCTTCAGTTGAACTCATCTACCAATGCTATCGCTAAGACATTCAACTATCGCCAAGAGGATTCACCGAGGTATTTAAGTCACATCGATCTCAATATTACCATCGGCAAGACTATCGTAGATTTCCAAGACCTCATACCGAAGTGAGAATTCCATTCGCTAAGACAATCATCTTTCACCAAGACATCCCACCGAGCATTCATGTGTTATACCAATGCATTCGATAGTTGGCAAGACTTATCACTTTTGCTGAGACATCACACCAAGGTCTCAAGTCATACCAAGCACCAATTAATAGTCGGCAAGAATTTTGTCTTTTGCTAAGACCTTTCACTGAGCGCTCATGTCTTACTGAGTTGGCAAGACATTTTACCTTTGCCAAGACCTCACACCGAAGTCTCTAGGTTACCTCAACCCCACCTTTTTCTAGGAGTCATGTCAAACACACCCCACATCATCGGTGAGACAAACGCTCATCACCAAGACTTCATAGCGAAGCCTTACGTTACACTGATGACCCCTATCATTGTCGGTGAGACATTCCCCAGTCGCCAAGACTTCATGCCGATAGGAACAAGTCATACCAATTTCTTCATCGGCTAGACAGACCGAAGGTCATGTCAATATCGGCAAGACTTCCTATCGTCGCCGAGACTTCTTCCCAAGAGTTCAAGTCACCCCGAACCTACTTATCAGTGAGACTTCTCCCGGTTGCCATGACTTCCTGCCGAATCCTTTTGTTATCTTGAACTATCTTTCACCGAGAGTCATAGCGAAGACCATACAATTGGCAAGACATTCATATCGGTAAGACCTCATACCGAAACATAAACCTTTCGACCAGGTCTCCCTGAAAACATCAGTCGCCATGAGTCTCCCTGACATCTGATAGAAACCAATTGTCAGCTAGACATCTCCTAGTTGGTAAGAGATCTCCAGGAGTCTCCATGTCATAGCAATAGGTTCATTTGGTAAGACAGAAGCATTGTCTTGGTGACATGAGCAAAACACAAGGTAAACTGCCAGTCATCCAGACAATAGGAATGTCACAATGACTATAATTTCTTAGAGGTTTCAACCTGTGAGATTGAGGCATATTTTCCAACAATCTCCGACTTGACGAAGATCACACAGGCACCTCCAATGCAACTAGGAACTAAGATCACACTAGATCCACCAATTCAAACCCTACAACACTCAAGACACTTGATCAACATGATTCCACAGAAAACAGTCCATTAGACAATCTATAACAAAGACCAAGCATCCAACTGCAACTCACTAACCAAGAAAACAACCGAAATGCAACAGACCATAGCCTCCCAGGAAACCACGTAGACCTCAAACACGCTCTAATGCTCCATCAAGAATTATGCTCCAACATCTAAGATGTTCACCATTCAGACAACAATCCTGTCATCTTGCACACGTGGAAGAAAGATACATCACCAAGGTGAATAAGCACCATTCTAATGAACACAAGCAAAATATCCCAGTGATATCTTCAACAAGATACTGCTACAACTTCACTGTGCTCAAACGCTATATAGAAGCAATATCAACTTCAAAGCTTCAAACAGAACACAACAGTGAAGTCATTCTCCAGAAACAAGATACAAAACATTAGTTAGAACAACAATCCTGATTGATTGCTCCCATCCAACTGATAAACCCACATGACTGAAAAAATAGCACCCATAGCTTGTGCTATACCATCCAATCTCACACACCTCAAAGGTATCAAACCCATAGCTTGTGCTATACCATCCAATCTCACACACCTCAAAGGTATCACCATTAGTAAACTTATGCCAATCTATTGATAATAAATACAAGTTCTAGTGTCAACCAATCAAAGAAGAAAAGACACATACAAAAAATCCCACTGCCTGAGTAATCCAAATCTAAAAGATCAAAGGCATCACAAGTCTACCAATAACGACACATAGAAAATCTAACCATGTAGTACCAAGGAAATATCCACAATGACATGCACAACCTGCAACAAACTGCCACAAGGAACATTTCTCTCACTACAAACCTTCATGGCCATAGAGAGAAATTTTGCACATCATCTTCCTATAGAACATCCTCCTACATACACTTCTAATAGCCAGCTGTGTCAAGAATGATCTTCTTCACATCCCAAAAGAAATCCTTAACAACATCCATCTATTCAATCACCAAGATCAAACCATCTTTAAAAACAACATGGATGTAAGCATCTCAAAGAAGATCAAACTAGTTCATTCCCCATTTCGGGAAATCAGCCCATACAACATCTCCTATCAATTCTCATTAGTAACAAGGGGATCAAACAAAACTGTACATCTTTCATTATGAATCTTCCAGAACTATTAGACAATAATTCAAGAACCATATCATGAAAGTGAACATAAAACACATCTAAAAAATATAATGGGCCAAATACCTTCCAGATATACTGCTGAGTATACCAAGAGTGGGAACAAGAATACTCCTTCAAGATATATATTTCATCATGACTAATCAAAGAGCAATCTCCTCATAGGCCTCTTATTGAACTCACATTCAACCAAGGTGTAGGCTTCTCGGACATTCTGCTAAAGACTTCACCAATAATAACAAGCAACATCACTTCTCTCATAAGAGAAAGACAACCTCACCTTATTGTTTATGTATCCATGAGTACTAGCAACCTATCATCTCATGCTAAACTTCAACTGCATTATTGCACTATCATGAAGTATCAAGCAAATAATCAAAGCACCCAATACACAGAGAATTACCAGACCACTGTCAAAGCTCCAATCATCTAAATCAAGAACTTATTATGACACCATGATCTACACATCCCCTTAGGATATCCCATGCTTCAAGTGACTTCCCCATTGTCTCAACTATAATGCACAATGCCAAAACTCCAGTGCATAAACAAGAGTATACCACGACATACAACAAATAGACTCAAAACCAACATCACCTTTCAAGCACCACCAACACCTCAGCCAAAGACTCCAGTGTCCTCCATGGTTTCAAGATGTTGTACATCTTCAAATGATGTCCATGCAAAAGTGAAATAACCCTTATGCAGTAATCGGATCTAAAAGCTCTCCCTAGAAACATCTGCAACACCAAAGAAGACCATTCACCACCATGTGGTGAATCCACAGTCACTGCTAGAGCTCACACTGGAACATGACATCCAAGCTCTCCAAGCATCATGATCAACTGCTTCAGGTTCCATAACCAACTATTTAGGTACTCTATAGTATCCATCCTCTTATCTCAAACAATCACACCAATGCACAAGTGACCAACGACAAGGCCAACTAACAAGGCTACACCAGCAATGAATCAATCCTCGTGGATAAAGACAATCCACATCCAAGTTATCCCACTATAGCCAATGGGTAGCTAATCCACCAACCGCATAACTCGTAGATCACAACATCAAACATGCAAAACTGTTATCACATTGAAAACTGCAACACTGAGATATCAAAGAGAATAACCACGTAGACAATATGACTCAAACACCAAATCATGCCAAATTTGATTTTCCAATCATGTCCACAACAAGCACCATAATCAAGGAACCCATAAGCAGTACCACAAGAATGTTGAGTGACAAAAAACTTACCAACACATCCATGCAAAGAAAGAGTCATACCTCCTAAAAACCATGCACCAAGCATGCATGTAGACCTACAACTATCTCATCCAGCAATACCCAAAAAGGCCAGTGCCTAGACAATAGCTTAACAACAACTCCACATGATCACAAGTTTTTCTTAACCATGTAAAACCTGCAAAACCACATAACCATGCAAGTACAAAACATCCTTAGAAAGGAAACAACAATTCAAGAGAATCTAGGTCCCTTTCAGACCAACTCTAAAACCACCAACATGCACATGCATCCAAGAAAGAGAGAAAGGCTATTTTAGAAGCTTGCAAATCATCTACTAATTAATTCCACAGCCTTCAAGCATTCAAGGTTAACAGGAAATAGTTCCTTCCAACACCAGGAACCACCACCTAGCATAAGCACTCTCTTCCATGACTGAGAAACAATCTAGGCTTCTCCATATCACCCAGGAGCCTATTACACAGGCACCAATATGAAAGCTTTACTGCTACACATCCATAGAGTAAGAAAATCCACTTCATACTCCAAGGTTATACTGCTACTAGTCAGGAGACATAGATCACAACATGATCAACTCCCTTTTCCATCTTGACCATCCTTCAAGCTGCATGTTGTCTTAGAATACCATAAGGCTTCCACTCATCAAAGGATCATTATATCAGTCCATTCCTCCAAATTTCCTCCAGCCCAACAAACTAAGAAATCTTTAAAGGAGAAATATCCAGAACCAACAACTAGAAGAAGACTCTGATACTACTTGTAGGGAAATCAATGGAGCGTATCTCATAGAAACTCCAAATAGTAGTGCCTCTGGTAATTTCAATTTCAATTAGGTTTCCTCAAAGACATGTACAAGTATGTCCTAAAGTGGAAAAAAACACAGTTTATTTCCCACATTGATCATTCTAAGAGAGGTACATGTAAATCTAATAGCAAGCAACAACAAATTCTCTAACAGAACCATTTCAGAAATGAAAGATGAGACATAAAGATAGAACAATAAGATTTACGTGGGGAAAACCCTTTCGGGTAAAAAACCCCACTCTCCAAAGTTTGAGCCATTGTATTATTCAGCAATAGAAAGTTACAATATAGTTTTAGGATCTTAGCCTTTTAGAGATTACATCTTGTTCATTCTAGATACAACTGGTAGCAAACTATTCTTGAGAGATCAACCAAAGCAATCAGGATCACGAGAGATTCCAATAGCTGGACTCTGCCTCTCAATCCTCTGCTTTGACCTCATGGCTTCGGCCTTTTGGCCAACCACTCAGTCCTTACTCTATAGTTCTCTCTCTTTGGCTCTCGGCTCTTCAGCTTTTTGGCTTATTAGCTTCCTTCCCTCTTACACCATCCATAACATCCAATGCATACATATATGCATTCGTTCTCAATAGTCAGAAAAGAAATCACCGACTCAGCATCATCATCATAATGAAGATGTTTCCACTCTGGTGTATATTTTACCTTGCACACAAAAATGGTTGCAACAGTTCATGTTCTGCCTTCTTGGGTTGGTCCACATCGCACCACGTTGGACAGTCTTCACTCGATCAACAATGATCAACTTGTGTCACATGTCGGTGAGACATAAGAAGTGTCTCCCCAATGCCACAAGACCCGTTTACACATTGTCACCAAGAGTCGTCTCCATTGGCAAGAGGTTCCACTAAGCTCACAAGTCATACCAAAACCCATTGTATTCCTATTGGCATCCATCAATTGGCACGATCGGCAAGACCTCTCACCGACCTTTAGTTGAACTCATCTACCAACTCTATCGCTAAGACATTCAACTATCACCAAGAGGTTTCATCGAGGTCTTTAAGTCACATCGATCTCAATATTGCCATTGGTAAGACTATCACAGATCGCCAAGACCTCATACTGAAGTCTTCAAGTCATGCTGAAGTGAGAATTCCATTCGCTGAGACAATCATCTTTCACCAAGACATCCCACTGAGCATTCATGTGTTATACCGATGCATTCAACAGTCGGTGAGACTTATCACTTTCGCCGAGACATCACACCGAGGTCTCAAGTCATACCAAGCACCAATTAATAGTCATTAAGACGTTTGTCTTTCACCAAGCGCTCATGTCTTACCGAGTTGGCAAGACATTTGAACTTCGCCAAGACCTCATGCTGAAGTCTCCAGGTTACCTCAACCCCACCTTTTGTCAGGAGTCATGCCGAACACATCCCACACCGTCAGTGAGACAAACGCCCATCGCCAAGACTTCATAGTGAAGCCTTACGTTACACCGATGACCCCCAATACTGTCGGTGAGACATTCCCCAGTCACCAAGACTTTATGCCGATAGGAACAAGTCATATCAATTTCTTCATTAGCCAGACAGACCAAAGGTCATGTCGATATCGGCAAGACTTCCTATTGTCGCCGAGACTTCTTCCCGAGAGTGCAAGTCACCCCGAACCTACTTATCAGTGAGACTTCTCCCGGTCACCATGACTTCCTACCGAATCCTTTTGTTATCCTGAACTATCTTTTGCCGAGAGTCATAGCGAAGACCATACAATCGGCAAGACATTCATATTGGTAAGACCTCATACCAAAATATAAACCTTTTGGCTAGGTATCCTCGAAAACATTAGTCGCCATGAGTCTTCCCGACATCCGATAGACACCAACTACTGGCCAAACATCTCCCAGTCAGTAAGAGATCTCCACGAGTCTCCATGTCATAGCGATAGGTCCATTCAGCAAGACATAAGCATTGTCTTGGCGACATGAGAAAAACACAAGGTAAACTACCAGTCGGCTAGACAACAAGAATGTCACAGTGACTATGCTTTCTCAGAGGTTTTAGCCTATGAGATTGAGGCATATTTTCCAACATTTTTGGTAATATATACCTTAGAAGTTCCAATTTGCAATCTCATAATACGCATATGGAAGACTTATAAATGTTTATTTCAAGATTTCTTTTTCTTTTACTGTATATCTGAATGATAATCTTCATTTATGTAGTGATTAATACTATGATTTATCTAGGTCCTGGTTTCATTATTGCCTATGGTATTTTTATTATCTGAGCCATTTTGTTAAAGACTGGATCTCTAGAAATAGTGGCTTGCACTGGACAACCTACTCATCATGTATTTCACAAGCAATAGCCCTCATATAAATATTATTTACTTCTTATCATCTCTCAAGAAAAAATATAAGACAAGTCAGGACTCAAAAGAACTGAATGTAAGTAAGCTAGAAGCCTAGAACCATACCCAGTGTTCTCATCATGAACAAAATAGATCAAGTAACCATCATCTTCTGCAAGGTCTAACCCAGAATCCCTAGGTACAAATATTGCCTCAGAACCAAATCTTCTAGGTCCAAAGTCAAAAACCCCTAGAACATTGCCTCCAACTTCAACCTGTGACTTCCCAACCTCAGGTTCTACTTGAAGATCAAAATTTACGAGTCCCTTGATCTTAGCTATTGAATCTAGTGTACTACCATACACATAACGTTGCTTTCTGCACCCATGTTAATCATAAAGCAAAATTAGATATTTCCCAATCAACATGGTATCCTTGGTTATATGATCCACAAGCATTGTTTATGAGGGAGAGAATGGAGGAAAAAACATAGTTGTAGTGTTATGGGAAAGAGTGTATGTATTATCTCTTAGAATTTTCTTACCTGCCAATATACTTTTCATTAATCCTTGGAAAATCTACTGCAGACTCTGACAGTTTCTTTTTTGAAGCCTCCCCACTCTTTAAATTGAAACACATCTCATATCTAATCACCAAAGTAAAAAAGATAATACATTATGACTTATCCTTTTTTAATGCATAGGTTAATAAGTGAAGCACAAAAGAAAAGGTTATATTGAATGGTTCACATACAACTCATTCTGGAAATTTCTTTCTTTTTTTCTTTGATGGGTCGACCAACCAATTCCAGGTCCAAGTCAACCAATCAACAAGTGTAAAGGACAACTTCATCACCCTCCTCCCATGCATTGGCTAATATTTGGTACACAATACCCAAACAAATTCATATAAGACTCCTAAGAGATATCTCAGCTTGGCCTCAGAATGATTGACCAGCCTATGTAGGATAAAACTAACAACAAACGATTCTCCTCAATTGTGAACAAATCACCATGCAAATATCAATAGGAACTTATCCAATTTTTTTTCTAAGGGAGAAAATGTAACTATATAAAATATAATATTAAACAATGCAAGAAAAGATGCATCTGGAAGGATGCCAAAGACAACATGAACTATGAGTTAACGACACAAGGAAAGACTAAAATATGAAGCTTGTTTCTTATCATTACCATTATGAAATATGTAGCAGTTTGGTAGCTCAAACCAACTCATCTGAAGATCATTTCTAGCATATCAGGGTAGTATACCAGAATGAGCCATTGTTTCCATTCATTCATATAAGGCTCTCCATTCATGTTTCCATTGTTAGCTATTTGTGACAGAGAAGGTATGAATGAAATCCCATTTGAATTATCACTGCATGGTGTCATGAAGTAACTACAAGAGGAATATGGCCTTGTTCTCTGTTTTGGATTCTTGAGTGTTTGAACCAAGAGCCATGATGTTTATTTAAGGGAAATAGTGAAAGAATTTGATCTTTGTTGATATTGAGAGAAATATAGTTGAATTAAGTGTGTCAAAGGAAGGCAAGTTGAAGGTTTTGTGAGATGTGTTTTGAATCCTCCTAACTCTGCATCACTGATGAAACCCAAACTTTTGATGTCCTAGATGTAACATTGGATGTTGTTTTTGATGGAATGGGTGTTCCCTTATGGGGGACTTTAGCTCTTTTCCCATTTGAAGGAGCAGTATTCTTCTTAGTGAATTTTTATTTTTTCACTTGTTTTTGAGAATCCACCAAGGCATGGTTAGATGCCACCTCATTTTTCTTTGTTTCTTTGACGCCCTTATTGTCTGATTGTGTTGATTCCAGACTATGTCTTTGTTGGCATGGGAATGAAATTGGATTGTTGTTGATGTTTTTTATTCTCGTGGACGGGTATTGAAGCACTTGCATGGGAAATAAGGCTTGTTTGGATAGGACTTCGAGACTTTTGAAAAGGCGAGCAAGGAATTCAGAGTTTGTTGCAACAAATTTGAAGTCAGCAAAGCCCTCTACAGTGAATTTAGAGGTAATTTGAAACCCTCATTGCTGAAAGTAAGTTGATAGGAAAAATAGGCATATTCCATTCTCATTAGGTAAACTTCAAATGAATATAAGATAGATCTCAGAACAATGACTCATTATATCCTCTTCTTTATGTTATGGTCTCTACTAAAATTGACTACTTTCAACAATGTTTTGGCATCTCTATTTTTAGATTTATGTTATTTCTTTAAATAAAAAAACTAAATTAATACTGGAATGCACAATATTATAGATGGATCAGCATCAAAGGTTGACTACTGATCAATATCATGCATATGATGAGAGATTAGCTGATGAGAGGGACATTGACAAATATCCATGTCCACGTAAAAATTCTCTTGGTGGAAAGGTGAAAAAAAGAAATACGATTTATCGACATATGATAAGATATGGGCATAGTGGTGTAAGCCCTTAGGCTTACAATTATTATGAAGATATGATAGAATTGTAGACTGTGAGAGATGAAGAGGCAACAGACATAGATGAAGTGGCACCAAACATAGATGAACAAACAAAAATGTTTGACGAGGGGTTTGCAGTTGATAGAATGTTGAATGAGGGTCTAAACGATGATTGGGCCAGTCAATGGAGGATGCTTTAAACCCTGCGTATGCTAATTGCAAGTTAAGTTATTTGGAAACAATCCTTCAAATTCTTAACTTGTATGTGGTACATGGCTGGACAAATGAGAGTGTAGATCAATTATTGGCATTATTAAGTTCATTGTTACTAGCTAACTCCACATTTCCAACAAAAAAAAGTCAATGTAAAAAGCAAATCAGTAAGCTCGGCTTGGGGTATGAAAACATCCACACATGTGTGAATGGTTGTGTATTATTTCGCAAAAATCTTGCAAATGAGAGTGAATGTCCAAAATGTCATGAAGTGAGGTATAGACAAGGGTTGAAATTAGTTGTGGTTCCTAGAAAGGTCCTTCGCCACTTTCCAATAATCCCATGATTACTCTGAATGTATAGGTGTAGAGACATTGCTGAACTTATGCAGTGGCATGCCAAAAATAAGAGCACTGATGGAAAACAATGACATGTGCCTGATTCTAAGACGTGGATGGAATTTGATAACAGATGGCCTGATTTTTCTCAAGATCCTCATAATATAAGGTTGGGTTTGGCTCTAGATGGGGTGAACCCATTCTCAGATCAAAGTACTAAATGGTCAACTTGGCCAGTGTTTCTAATAAATTATAACTTGCCTCCATGGTTAGCAACTCAACCATTTTTCTTAATGTTATCATTGATTATACTAGGAAAGAAAAGTGTGACTTTAGATACAATAGATGCTTATCTAGAGCCATTATATGATGAGCTAATGGAATTGTGGAAAGGAATTGAAGCAATTCAATCTTTAAGGGATGGTCATTCAATCAAATTCACTTTAAGAGCTTCCTTATTGTTTACGATTCATGATCTTCCTACATATGGCACATTGTTTGGTCTCTCTGTTCATGGATACCATGGATGTCCTACTTGCAACTTTAAGGATTTTGTGAGGCACTCAAGAAGTTTGCATAAGTGTATTTATTGTGGACATCATGCTTACCTTAAAATGGATCATCCATATCATCAACAAAAAACATGTTTCAATGGTCAAGAAGAGAATCGTGAAGCGCCATTTCTAATAACAGGTGATTACATTGTTGAGAATGGAAAAAAAGAATGTAATTTATTGAAAATGATGGGATTGCTGGCAATAGATATGATCCATGTAATGAAAGCGGTGTAAAATGGTTGTGCATATTGTATAAGTTGCCATACTTTAAGGATATAGCCATTAGGCATACCGTTGACTTTATGCATATTGAGAAAAATATAGCTTATGCTATTATAGAATTTTTTTTTGTTGCTTTTGATACTATTTCATCACGTGAAGACTTCCAAGAAATAAAGATTCACCGAAATCTTTGGGTTGAAAATATGATAATGAAAAATATAAAAAACCTAGTGCTCCTTATGTCTGGACAAAGGAACAACGTGCACAATTCTTACAGTTGATGTCTCAAACTCGCTTCCCCACTAGATATGTAAGTAGCAGCATCAGAAGACAAACTGACATTAATAGCTTAAGAGGCCTCAAGACCCATGACTATCATGTCATAATAGAGAATATTTTACCTATTGTGGTAAATATATTGAGTTTGCCAAAGGGGCCAAGATTGGAAATTATAAGGTTGGGCCTAATATTGAAGAGAATGAGCTTAGATGTATTAGATCCTTCAAAATTTAATAGTTTGAGGGAGGAGGTTGTTGAAGTCCTTTGTCTCTTGGAACGAGAATTTCCACCAACAATCTTTAACATTTCTATGCATCTTTTGATACATCTACAATATGAATTAGAGCAATGTGGCCCAATAAGAACGAGATGGATGTATCCTATAGAATGATATATGAAGGTTTTGATAAAAAAAAATTGTACTAGGGAAAAACTAGAAGGCAACGTGTCTGAGGGATATTCAATGCAATAGGCCATGGGATTTTGCACAAAATATATGAAGGATTTTAAAAATGTCAATCAATGTGTATGGGATGATGATGAAGATGAGAGAGTTGCAGGTGAAGTATTAGAAGGCAATGGATGTCGCTTCAAGCTATCATATCAAGAAAGAAGAGCAATACATGCCTTTATTCTTCAAAACACATCTTCATTCAATAAGTGGCGTAGGTAAGAAAAAATTACATAATAATTCATTTACTCAATTGCATTTACACATTTATATTATTAATATTACTATTCGTACATCATTATTCTATGTAGAAAACATGAAGAAGAGAATCAAGCTTGGATGCAACATTGACCTCAAAAGCACAGATGTCATGATTTGATTAGAGGTTATTTTTTTCCAAAATTTGAAGAATGGATTGCTAATGCAATCAGTGATGTAAAAGAAGAAGGTCAAGATATAACAATAGAGGAAAGTGAGCTTTCACAACCTCCACATTTATGGGCTATGCGTTTTAGTGGAATGTAGGCCTATGGTAGTCATTTAAGAGTGGAAGAAAAAGACAAAGGAAAGAAAAATTGTGATTGTGTTGTTAGTGCTGAATTTCTTCATGAAATTGAGAAGAAATTTTATGTTGGATTCATCCAAGAAATTATTCAAGTGGATTTTGGTGAAAATAGTCCTATATTATTAAAATGTAAGTGGATCTGACCATCCACAATACAATTTGATGAGTATGGATTTGTATGTGCAAATACACGACAATTTTTTTCAGAGACATATAAGCCGTATGTTTTCCCTCTTCAAATTAACCAATCATTTCTAATTGATGATGTAAGAAGCCCAAGTTGGTCAAATATCTTTCAAATAGAGTCTCGTTTGAAACAGAAATTCATGGAAGTTGTTGATGTAAAGCTAGATGGGCAATATGTTAATTTACAAGAAACATTTGAAGAAGTGGATGAAGACAATGAGGGACTGTTTGAAGAAGAGATTTTGATTACCAATGAAGAAATTGGAAGAGAGAATGTATTGCATGTCACAAATGAGGATGAGGAAGAAAATAAAGTAGATGCAAACATGAGTGATCAAGATTATGATCTTGCTGGCAATGTAGATGATTATTGATGAGCCCCCTTTTATGACCTTTTATTTAAGACTATTTTATGTTTTAACGACATGGAAATTCGGACTAATACCTGTTTCAAAGCATTAATGTCAAAAAAAGTTGCTATATGAATGCAATATGAATTTGTTTTCATATAAAAATGAGGACGCAATATGAATATCTATACCATCATTGCTTTACTTTGACAATGATCTTTCCTTGACAGCTCCTCTGGATGATTGCTTCCACTGTCATGATAGGATGTTATAATAGTCCTTGACCACTATACTTTGACTCACTGCTATGACTGTTATAATGCTTGTACTATTTTAACATATTTTGTGCAAGTACTGTGAGGTTACTTCTAAATGGAAAGAGCCAGATTCTCATGTTAAGTCAAGTGAAAATTTTCTTTTGATAGTGTAAGGTTCAAGATTTGATATATAATATATTAATATTCTCCTAACCTCTTTGAAAACTTGGCAGACTTGGCTTGATAAAATGCAATGAGTTGACACAACTCACACACAAGTCCCAGCCAAGTAATTGTCTGAAACTTGTGATTTCTTTTTATTGAAACTCATCAGAAACTTGACCCTTGACTTACATGTTTTGGGTGTGGACTCATCTGTAGAAAAAATGACTAAAACCCATGTGAATTTTTCATTTTTGCATTTCGTTTGTCCTTTGATTTAAACCAGTAGGTGAGGTATTTTGTAGCCAGGTGACAAAATACCTTGAAAGGAAGGTTTGGAAGTTCAAATATTTGAAAATATTTGATAATGATGATATTATTATCTTCAAATGTGTAATCCTCATCATTTAGTCTGGTCAGTCCAGTCTGATTCTTTAGCTTCATTGTTAGTTCTTTAAGTTTAAAGAATGAAAATTTGGTAAAAAATAGTGAGAGATTGGTGCTGGAGAAAAGTTAAAAATATAGTGATTAAATATGAAAGATGGTGTACGTAATAAAGTTCCATGTGGCTCTGCCCCTTGACTTCCATGAGGGATGCTGCCTCTCAACCCCTACAAGAGCTTCACTCCCAAACCCCAATTGTTGTCATCCCCTTGTCATCCCCAAATCCAGGCCCTTGGTTCCCTCATTCCAAGACTCTATGGAATGGTGTAAAATATTTATTTGAGAGTCATATAACATATGTAATTTTGAATTATGAAAAATTTGACAAGGTTTACACGCATCTTGCACAACACTGTGGCTTCTTCCAACCATTTTAACATATTTTGTGCAGGTACTGTGAGGCTGCTTCTGAATGGAAAGAGCCAGATTCTCATGTTAAGTCAAGTGATAATTTTATTTTGTTATTGTGAGGTTCAAGATTTGATATATAATATATTAATATTCTCCTAACCTCTTTGAAAACTTGGCAGAATTGGCCTGATAAAATGCAATGAGTTGACACAACTCACACACAAGTCCCGACCAAGTAATTGTCTGAAACTTGTGATTTCTTTTTATTGAAACTCATCAAAAACTTGACCCTTGACTTACATGTTTTGGGTGTGGACTCATCTGTAGAAAAAATGACTAAAACCCATGTGAATTTTTCATTTTTACATTTCATTTGTCCTTTGATTTCAACCAGTAGGTGATGTATTTTGTAGCCAGGTGACAAAATACCTTGAAAGGAAGGTTTGGAAGTTCAAATATTTGAAAAGATTTGATAATGATGATAATCTTATCTTCAAATGTGTAATCCTCATCATTTAGTCTAGTCAGTCCAGTCTGATTCTTTAGCTTCATTGTTAGTTCTTCAAGTTTAAAGAATGAAAATTTGGTAAAAAATAGTGAGAGTTTGGTGCTAGAGAAAAGTTAAAAATATAGTGATTAAATATGAAAGATGGTGTGCGTGATGAAGTTCCATGTGGCTCTTCCCCTTGACTTCCATGAGGGATGTTGTCTCTCAACCCCTACAAGAGCTTCACTCCCAAACCCCAACTGTTGCCATCCCCTTGTCATCCCCAAATCCAGGCCCTTGGTTCCCTCATTCCAAGACTCTATGGAATGGTGTAAAATATTGATTTGAGAGTCATAAAACATATGTAATTTTGAATTATGAAAAATTTGACAAGGTTTACACGCATCTTGCACAACACTGTGGCTTCTTCCAACCATTTTAACATATTTTGTGCAGGTACTGTGAGGCTACTTCTAAATGGAAAGAGCCAGATTCTCATGTTAAGTCAAGTGAAAATTTTCTTTTGTTATTGTGAGGTTCAAGATTTGATATATAATATATTAATATTCTCCTAACCTCTTTGAAAACTTGGCAGAATTGGCCTGATAAAATGCAATGAGTTGACACAACTCACACACAAGTCCCGACCAAGTAATTGTCTGAAACTTGTGATTTCTTTTTATTGAAACTCATCAAAAACTTGACCCTTGACTTACATGTTTTGGGTGTGGACTCATCTGTAGAAAAAATGACTAAAACCCATGTGAATTTTTCATTTTTGCATTTCATTTGTCCTTTGATTTTAACCAGTAGGTGATTTATTTTGTAGCCAGGTGACAAAATACCTTGAAAGGAAGGTTTGGAAGTTCAAATATTTGAAAAGATTTGATAATGATGATATTCTTATCTTCAAATGTGTAATCCTTATCATTTAGTCTGGTCAATCCAGTTTGATTCTTTAGCTTCATTGTTAGTTCTATAAGTTTAAAGAATGAAAATTTGGTAAAAAATAGTGAGAGTTTGGTGCTGGAGAAAAGTTAAAAATATAGTGATTAAATATGAAAGATGGTGTGCGTGATGAAGTTCCATGTGGCTCTTCCCCTTGACTTCCATGAGGGATGTCGTCTCTCAACCCCTACAAGAGCTTCACTCCCAAACCCCAACTGTTGTCATCCCCTTGTCATCCCCAAATCTAGGCCCTTGGTTCCCTCATTCCAAGACTCTATGGAATGGTGTAAAATATTGATTTGAGAGTCATGTAACATATGTAATTTTGAATTATGAAAAATTTGACAAGGTTTACATGCATCTTGCAAAACACTGTGGCTTCTTCCAACCATTTTAACATATTTTGTGTAGGTACTGTGAGGCTACTTCTAAATGGAAAGAGCCAGATTCTCATGTTAAGTCAAGTGAAAATTTTCTTTTGTTATTGTAAGGTTCAAGATTTGATATATAATATATTAATATTCTCCTAACCTCTTTGAAAAATTGGCAAACTTGGCCTGATAAAATGCAATGAGTTGACACAACTCACACACAAGTCCCGACCAAGTAATTGTCTAAAACTTGTGATTTCTTTTTATTGAAACTCATCAGAAACTTAACCCTTGACTTATATGTTTTGGGTGTGGACTCATCTGTAGAAAAATGACTAAAACCCATGTGAATTTTTCATTTTTACATTTTGTTTGTCCCTTGATTTCAACCAGTAGGTGAGGTATTTTGTAGCCAAGTGACAAAATACCTTGAAAGGAAGGTTTGGAAGTTCAAATATTTGAAAAGATTTGATAATGATGATATTCTTATCTTCAAATGTGTAATCCTCATCATTTAGTCTGGTCAGTCCAGTTTGATTCTTTAATTTCACTATTAGTTATTTAAGTTTAAAGAATGAAAATTTGGTAAAAAATAGTGAGAGTTTGGTGTTGGAGAAAAGTTAAAAATATAGTGATTAAATATGAAAGATGGTGTGCATGATGAAGTTCCATGTGGCTCTTCCCCTTGAATTCCATGAGGGATGGTGCCTCTCGACCCCTACAAGAGCTTCACTCCCAAACCCCAACTGTTGTCATCCCCTTGTCATCCCCAAATCCAGGCCCTTGGTTCCCTCATTCTAAGACTCTATGGAATGGTGTAAAATATTGATTTGAGAGTCATATAACAGATGTAATTTTGAATTATGAAAAATTTGACAAGGTTTACACACATCTTGCACAACACTGTGGCTTCTTCCAACCATTTTAACATATTTTGTGCAGGTACTGTGAGGCTGCTTCTGAATGGAAAGAGCCAGATTCTCATGTTAAGTCAAGTGAAAATTTTCTTTTGTTATTGTAAGGTTCAAGATTTGATATATAATATATTAATATTCTCCCAACCTCTTTGAAAAATTGGAAGACTTGGCCTGATAAAATGCAATGAGTTGACACAACTCACACACAATTCCCAACCAAGTAATTGTCTAAAACTTGTGATTTCTTTTTACTGAAACTCATCAGAAACTTAACCCTTGACTTACATGTTTTGGGTGTGGACTCATCTGTAGAAAAAATGACTAAAACCCATGTGAATTTTTTATTTTTGCATTTCATTTGTCCTTTGATTTCAACTAGTAGGTGAGGTATTTTGTAGCTAGGTGACAAAATACCTTGAGAGGAAGGTTTGGAAGTTCAAATATTTGAAAAGATTTGATAATGATGATATTCTTATCTTCAAATGTGTAATCCTCATCATTTAGTCTAGTCAGTCCAATCTGATTCTTTAGCTTCATTGTTAGTTCTTTAAGTTTAAAGAATGAAAATTTGGTAAAAAATAGTGAGAGTTTGGTGCTGGAGAAAAGTTAAAAATATAGTGATTAAATATGAAAGATGGTGTGTGTGATGAAGTTCCATGTGGCTCTGCCCCTTGACTTCCACGAGGGATGCTGCCTCTCGACCCCTACAAGAGCTTCACTACCAAACCCCAACTGTTGTCATCCCCTTGTCATCCCCAAATCCAGGCCCTTGGTTCCCTCATTCCAAGACTCTATGGAATGGTGTAAAATATTGATTTGAGAGTCATATAGCATATGTAATTTTGAATTATGAAAAATTTGACAAGGTTTACACGCATCTTGCACAACACTGTGGCTTCTTCCAACCATTTTAACATATTTTGTGCAGGTAAATATCTAGGTATAGTTATTATTGGGTCTTTATTTGTTTACTTTACTAATCCATGTATAGCATTGCTAAAAGCCTATTTGTAGGATTTCTTTTAGAGACACATAGTTCTCACGAGTAATTTTTCTTCCAGGAATTGGTTTTTGGTTTTTAAATTTTTAATCTTTGAACAAATAATTTGGTATATATTTTAATTATAATTCAGGTCCTTGTTTCTTATATCTGAATATATGACATCCGTTTGAAGGCCTTCCATGCTATAATTATCATTCAATAGTTTCCACAAATGTTTTTACCTGGAAATATCTATTCAAGTGTGTATCACAGATTATACTAATGCTATAGTGAAAATTTAAAGCTACAAATAATGTTCTTTTCTCCATTTCTCACTAGTATACAAACCTACATGGACTGTTGATAAATACTTGTTTGTGTGCCAGAGGATGGAGGGATTATCTAGGAAAAGTTGCAGTAGTGAAAAATATCGTACATAGTTTTTTGAGAAAGATCTGTTCATTGGTTTGCAACAGTGAAGTGTTGAGTTGCACGAAATTTATGTTGTATTAGTTGATATATTTTTTTGGCACTGCAAATCTTTTTTTATTCTCATGGAGCTGCATATTGTTCAACATAGTTTTTCTTGTCTTTGAAAGAAGAGTGTATTCTCTTTTTATAAACTTGCAATTTGTGGAACTTGGAGTAGAATAATGTAAAAAATAATGAATAGAAATCTTCTGATGAAATATCTTTAATCCTTAGATGTTTAAACTATCACATATATCTTCAACTTGATGAACCCAAATGACTATGGAGTTTTAGACTTCTTGGAAAAATTGGATCAAATCACTTGACAAATAGTTATCTCAACCCATTTGGCTACTTTCTTGATCATCTAATCCCTGGATGACAAGCACGTATTGGAAAAACCTTTTAAGAAGCCAAATTTCCATAGCAAAGCTTCTACATTTGGTCCTAGTGCTAGCCAAGTCACCTAGAATGCCAATGGCTGACATTATCACATTTTATCTATCATCTTCATTGGAAAACCTTTGTAGTTAAGAAACTGCCATGGAAAAGCTTCTACGTTTTGTCTTGATGCGACAACCAAGTCATCTAGAATCCCATATGTAGTCTCTGTCATGTTCTCATTGCCCTTTTCTTGAAAATTTCACTTGAGGAATTGTATACCATGACATGTATAATGCATTAGCTACTCAGCTGTAGGTGAATTCTTTGAAACCTTGATATTGCTTCAAGAATTCAACTATGAGCTAAGCACCTTAATCAAGCTAAGTAGCAAAGTAATGGAATCAAGCTATGGAGCTATGTCAAATCCAGAAAATGCCAATTCACAGTTAGGATAATATTTGATAATGAGATTTGCAATATGTAGATATCCCAAGTGTTTGTGAGCTCTGCTACTTCAGGTGAAGGAGGTGTTGATGTAAACAAAGTCTGGGCATCTGCCTCACTCTAAGCCCATTCATCCCATAGAGACTTAGATATAACTGCTCATTGCCCACAAAGATCAGATTGTCTATTAAACAAAAGAACAGAGAAATGAAACCAAAAGACCAAGAACACCAAATTTATTGCTGACCTAATGGCGAATCCACATCCAATGTGAAGGACTCCTTATTCCAATCCCAAGATTTGATGGATTGATTCAAATACATTGCTAATCTTTTTATGCAACTGACATTTCTGTAGGGAACCATTATTTAATATCCATTGATTGAAATACCCACAACATCTAATGACTATTGTTGTTTGCAGTGCTTTAGACTTCCTACATTTTTTAATGACTGTTCATTAAAACTGAGACCTCATAAACTTGTATTTATGCAATTTTTGTTATGGTTAATTATCTCTGTATCAAGTTGCTAATTTATACATTATTATTTTTTTGGACATCAGGAAATGAGGAAAAATAATTTAAGGCACAAATTAGATGATAGTGATCATAATGCTGAAATTCCAGTGACAGATTATGAGCGCTTTCGTGAAGAATGTGTGGCCAAGAATAATGAATATTTATCGCGTCTTGGTTTGACAAACAGGCAAGTTGTAAATCCACTACGTAGTATATTATTGATTTAATATCGTTTAATGAAATTTTATAGGCAAGAGATTTATGTATATAAGACATGATATGATTTTTTTTTTTTATAGGCAAGAAAAAGAGTGCAGAGAAAATGTAGAGAAAAAACAAAAAGAAAGTAAAGATATAGTGCTGCCAGCTCATAGAAGCCAACGCATAAAGGATGTGTTTGTAGTGAAATTTGGGGAGACCAGTATTGATCTACCTACTTATGCCACACCTGATATGGCCAAGGAGCATGAAGTTTTGGTTAATGAAAGTCACGAAGAGAGTCTGCTTGCATCTGATGTGCCTCAGAGTGCACCTGTTGCATCTACAACTTTTGATGGAATTAGTGGATCAGCTAGAAATATTGGTAGTGGTTCAACAAAAGATGTTTCTGCTTTTGTTAAAAGAAAAAGATTAAGTCAAGATTTATACAGATCTATAGAGAGGAATAAAAAATAAAGAATATTAGAAGGGAAGAAGCCATTCTTGGTTGAGGTATCAAGAGATGGTGAACCCATTGGGAAAAATGTTGCAAGGTGGGCCTCGAAGTTGGGCGTAAGATGTAGGGCCCATTTAGATATTTTCAAATCAAATTTTGCACAACAAGATCCACGAAATGTGGAATATGTTATACAAAAAATGGAAAATGCCTTTGACACTATTGGTGGACAAATGTCCAGAAAATATTACAAGCACAAGATGAGACTTCTGATGAACAATTTTAGATACAATTGTAGAAAAATAATCATGGAGGGAAATGAGAGGTTAGACTCCACTCTATCTCCCAAACAGTGGGAGGCATTGAAAGAAAGTATGCGTTCTGAAGAATATTTGACAAAGAGTAATAGAGGCAAGAGAGCAAGAGATAATGTGAGGGATGAATATACATTTGGCCGAGGTGGGTTGCAGGCCAAAATTGACAAATTTGGAGTAAGTGTATGGATTTTTGGTTCTATTTACATTGTGTTATTTAATTCAATTTTTTATTGAATTGACTATATGTTGAAATTGACATTGTTTTTTAGGTGGAAAACAATAATAGAGAAGTAGGAGTAGAAGATATTGTCAATTATATGGCAACACTAGTTCGTACTAAATCTAAGAGTAGTATGAATTGGAAATCTAGTTCATCAACAGAGATTTCACAGCCATTTGTTAAACGCCCGGTAAGAGCCTCTCCAAATCATGTCAACTCAAATGAAGAGTACCAACATTTAATGAGTTGCTTACATGGTCTCACCGAGAAAGTTTCATAGTTGGCTGCCTCTATTAAGCCTATAGTTTCTGCATGGAATGACCATAATTCCATATATTCAGATTAGGTAAGAGGCTTTCCTCAATATTTTGATTCTCAACTATATCATTTTTTTGCATACTCTTTCTCTATTGTTGTTTTTTCTTTGTTGAGCTCTTCATAATTGTCTTACTCTATATGTTTTTATAGTTGCAGAACAATTATATGAAAGTAGAACAAAAAGGAAAAGACAATGTCAATAGAGCTCTCAGCAAAGCTACACAACTTCAGGACAATATTGACAGTGATTATGCTGAATTCAAGGAGTATGTGCATGATATTGAGGTGAGTGCTATGAAACCTTTAGATTAATTTTTAATTTTGGCTGCTTTGGGTTTGAGCATACGTCACAGCCAGGATTGTATATCAGATTCATTTATGATTGCTTTTAAATCTAAAATGTTTGGTATGTAAAATGAGTGCATTTTAAGCATCTAAAATATTGTTTTTTGGTTCTGGTATTTTCCATGGTTGCTTATAAATGATAGGGAAAAACCTTTAGGCAAAACAATTTTAGGGAAACATGTACTTAAAGTTGTAGCACTTGAACATAGAAATGTGTAAAAGTTTAAATAACCCCCTTGATTCTATTGGCAACCTGTCACAGCTGCAACACTTGAACATAGAAGACTGTAGAGGTTTAAATAACCTTCCTAGTTCCATTGGCAACTTGTCACATCTACAACACTTGAAAATAGAAATTATAGGTAGAAATTTTGTGCTTTACATTTTGATTTTCCCACATGATAGAGAGAAATCTGGTGGTCATATCTAGATTATATGGGAATCTACAGCCCACTATGAATTGTATTATGAATAAAAAACAAGTTTGTTGTATCTCCCAAGTATCTATACAGTTTTACTCCAAGTTTTACACATGCAAATGTACAAACTACCAAAAACTCTAAATTTAGGTATTTCATCAAGCAATGGACAAGTGACATGGACAATCAAATGAGAATTTGGGAACATCTAATACATCCTAAGTTTGCTTGATGGTAAAGGCATGAGTAATTCATAATGGTCACATTAAATTGAGAGGGTTTTACAATTGTACACCTCAAAACAAGTGAGAGGAGAGACATATTTGTGACCATGTTCTAATGCAATATCTAGAGACAACAATGGCTTCTTTTTATTATTCTCTTTAAATTAATGAAATCATGTTCTATGCAAAACCAAAATAATTAAATAAAAAAAAGAAAGACATAAGAGGGAATAGAGATATAAAACAATATGGAACTCAAGAATGTGATTAATGTGCATTATCATATTGAACTCATGTTCAAAACGAACTGTAAGAGATACAAAAACATACTTTGAAGAGACACTTTTACATCAGAACTGTCATATGCTTCAGCTCTATCCTCATAAATTTTAGCGAGCCTTGTTAAAGCCTGCCAAAACCAACACATACATGGATGTAACAATTGTTTTCGATATAGCATTTATCAAATAAATAATTGAAATATTGCATAGCATATAGCTCCCTTTCATATGTTATGAACTAGATTCTTATGGACCATAAGTTGCTTAATGCAGTTGTGCAAAGGACCATAACCCATTTTATGACCATTTGAACATGCATTATGATGCATACAGGGTACACAAAATATACTAACCTAAGTAGCACACCAAAATATAAAACTGAGATAATGAGATAATGAGATATCCTTGTACCTGGAAAGGGCCTTAATGTTAAACAACACACTAGAATTTGTTGCAAACAATATGTATAAGGGGACCCAATTGCATCATGAGTTCACAAAAGATGCCAAGAAGAACATCATGTTGCTCCTCTATAGTGTCCTTGATGAGTTGTTGAACATTCATGGAGGCAGTGGGAGTCATCTTCTAAGACTCAACCATCTCACCCCTACGACAACACTCATGTAGATAGTCTGGCTCACTGATGTGGAACCAAGTTGTACTCCTTCCTTTTGTTGTTGTGAGAAAACATTGAGAGACATTACCAAGACTTGCTAATATGCAACAAGCCTAAATTGGTGTAGGATGTCTTGAGCCAAATATATGCTCTAACACCAATGACCTGCACCACAGGGCTTGGGATGGGTGGCAATAAGGATAACATAAGTTATTAGCTAATAACAACTATATTATAACAAACATGCCATAGAATAAAAGGCACCAAAGTTCAAACCACTGTATGCCCGTGAAATACTGAGACAACATAACAGTGCTCTTCTATTGACCAGGAATAGGTTACCACATATGTATACAAAGAAACAAAAGAATAAGAATGAGAATTCTCAAGATCAAAGACCAAGGATGATGATCCTAGCTAATTCATCTATGAATAGTACACCTATGGTGAACCAAAGAGGAGTTAAGAAACATGTCCTTCCTCAAGTTCTAAAATAACTACACACACAATTACAAGAAAGAGCAGTTACAATCAAAATCTGTTACAAAAAGGTTTGTTTTTGTAAAGGTGGATGATTGAGAGTCCATTTTCCTTGAAACAGGTTTGTGATAAGTGCATAGATGTAATTCTCACTACCCCTACTTATCCATATGCACTAGTGTCTTTAGCATGAGGCAGTGCCATTGACATGTGATTCTTGATACTGTGCTACAAGCTGCTTAGGTTAAATGCAAGCTGCTTAGGTTATTTGCTTCTAAAATGTAAAACTGAGATAATGAGATAGCCTTGTACCTGGAAAGGGCCTTAATGTTAAACAACACACTAGGATTTGTTGCAAACAATATGTATAAGGGGACCCAATTGCATCATGAGTTACAAAAGATGCCATTCTTGATACTGTGCTACAAGATAACCTAAGTAGCTTGCAGCACAATATCAAGAATGTACTTTGTAAATAACTGTAAATATATTAGGATTAGTTTTGATTTCCCCAAATACAAGTATTATAGCTTAGAAGGTCTCATTAGAGTAACAATTCACTTTGAAAGACACTTAAAGAAAATAGTCTAGCATGGGCTAATGTTGTAGAGTGAAGAGTCAGAATATCCCAATCAGTACAAGGATATTTCTTAGGAAGGAAGGTCTTTGGATTGAATATGAGGAGCTGATTTACTTCCGGTTTCTAATAATGAAAAATGTAATTAAAACTCTTGAGACCAAATTCTTGATGTAAAGTCTAATCAACCCAACCAAAAATAAATAAAAAAGTTTTCACATGCAATGTTGGCTTTTGTGCTTCCATTTTCACACAGGTCTGATGAAGTGAAATGTCAAACAGATCGTTGATCATCTAAAATTATCTCTGTAAACCCTAATAAAATAAAATTTTGATTCTGCATTACAAAAAGCCATTGAAGAATTAAACTTTACATGATCCCAAAGTTGTACAAAGGAAGAATTTGAGAGATAGTGGAAACTGATATTGTAGAAATAGGGCACCTCTTCTAAATACAAAAGGGAATTCATTCCTTTACTTATATTCAATGATTCAAAGGTGATCTATTAATCTAGCATATATTAGCCACAAGATGAAGTGGAGGCATAAATTCTTGTAAGGGAGGAAGATGGTGTTTTGAGGGATATACTAATTATAGGAGGGATCACTTCAGCTTTGCGAATGGAATTTCCCAATGGTCTGACCATTGTGTATCCTACAAGATGTTTTATCCTACTGGGAAAAGAGTATTTTAAAGACACATACATCAACTTTATTGAACAAATACTATTGAAATACCTTTTATTAGGTTTATTCTCTTGTAATTCATTGGACCAATCATGTTAAAATTCCTTTCAGGTGTATCGTGTGCCACTTGGGGGATTTTAGATTGCAATTGTAGTTCTACACTATTGGGATCTTGCAGTAAACCTAAGATTAAGATTTCCATAGTCCATTAGATGATAAGTAAACCTTTCTAGAAAAAAAATGTGTAGAAGACTTGAAACAATATTTAGGATCCCAGTCTATGATCTATTATCAGGATACAAAAATAACATCTTGATGATAGATTGCAGTATGAATGTTGATTAAAAAACATCTGCACAATTTCATCCACAAAACCTTGCTTCATGGCATTAGTTTTATATGTGGTTAGCATTCAGGATTAGAAGTTTGGCTTCATCTTTATCATTATTTCTTCCTATATTTGAGTAACATCCGACTCACTTCGAATGAGGACTTTTTTTAACAGTCAATTATTGCATGTAGCTCTTTTGAATGAAATCTCCTCTACCATGTCATCTCCTCTCTTTCAAATGAATAATACCATTTTTGCAAAGGAGTTGCTAAAGGATCAAATTAAATGATGTCCATGGAAAATTCTGGTGGAGACATGGCTTATTGCCACATCTCAATTCTCTTACAAATGAGCTTTTGTAACTAAAATAATTAGTCTTTTCTGAAATCTGTGTCATTTTGTAAAATAACAGTGACTTTTCTAGATTACACGGTTAAATCTAGAAAAAGCACACTGTTATCAATATGGACTGTGGAAATCTAATGTCATTAAGTTGCAAATAGGGTTGATACACACAATTTTCTGCAATACCTTTGTACTAGTGACACACACAGCTAGTCGCGAATGATTAGCTGGACTTGGCCTTATTGATCTTTACTGCATCCTGTGAATGGGGACAAACTCAACTATTCAAAATAAGTGCGGTATGGGTCATTGCTTGACATATATGATATACTTTAGTTGTTCTAGGCCTTATTGAAAACCTTTTTCTGAACCAAATGTTACCAAATCAATTACTTTAATCTCTAGGCTAACAATGAACTCAAGTTTGGAAGTTATCCTTCAACTCCTATGGTCCTCTAGTCTCCTCTATTTCTATACACCAGAAATCACCTTCCACAGCTTTCCCTTTGCTCATTTTTCAGAAAGCCATGCATTTGGAGTGCCTACACAATCAAAATTGTTGCCTTATGGATTGCTCCTTGGGATTTTTATTTTTTTTATCTACTGCTTACTTATATGTTGCTGCAACTTTATTGCACTACTCTATGAATGCGACACTCATGTCACTTCACTCTCTATATGTGCCTTGATGTTGGTTACCAAAATTCCTCTGCTCCCACTCTCTGTCAAATATTCTCTATCACTTAATTGCAATATGTAAAATAGATTTGATAGAACTGCTAATCAATGGATACGGTAATTTCTGCCCTCAAATACCCTCAGCATTTAGGTTTTTTCAGTAGAACCAGGTTTCTCTGATACCGTATTGAAATTTTTCAATGAAATGTGTGGTAAATGGATGATTTTATTTATAATACTGAGAGCTATTTATACAATGACTTTTGGTCTTATTTTTAAGCTCCATATCCCTCCTTTTTTCTCAACTAGAAGCAACCACTATACCTATTGTATAGGTGTTGTCACAACATTCAACAATGAACAAACCATATTTAATCCAGAACCAAAAAACATAGGTAACAGGTGTAGTATTTTAAATGTGTAACCATCACAACTATGATTTAATATACTTCCTAAAAATGGAGTTATCAATAATCTATTTCATTGGGTCAGGAACAAATGAGTTATTTACTATTTAGATAAATGATGTCAGTGAGGAATATTCTATTATATAAACTTATGAAAATAATGTAGCCTAACTGCTATGCTAAATTTTGGTCTCTATAACTAAAAGTTTCCCTCTTGATACTATTCCATGACCTTTGAAATCAAGAACTTTGTATATACCCCTTATTTGATGTGCAACTACCATATTGATAGTTTTTGCAGTCTTAAATGATATTATGTGTATAGAATATTTCCCATTTGCTTGATCTTAATTAAAAAATTTCAACTGTTAGAGAGTAAAACATGTAAATTGGTTGCCAGTTACAACCACAAGATTTGTTGATAATTTTATACTAAACAATCTTATGTATTACTATTGAATTCTAGTTTGTTTAAGCAAGCTGAGGGAAAAGCCATCAACTTGAGTAGGTCATAAATTATCATGTCTTGTAGCAAATTAGTTGGATTACTGGTCTGGTTTAAATTTACTCTTAGAAGTCATACTAACTAGAGAGTGATCAATAATTGATTTCTTTTTGCCAAAATTAGATGACTTATCTATGGTTTTACTAAAACAATATTAATGGGGAATACTTTATTTATATAAATTAGCGGGAAATGTGTAGCCACAGACTGCTATGATAAAAAATATTCTCCGTAGCTATCGTTTTCCATCTCAATGCTATTTTGCATGAACATTGAAATTGTTCTCCCTTAATTGCTCTTTTGCACAATATATTAACAAAAGATGGTTCAACTTCTAAATTACATAACATAAATTAACAAAAATATATGAAAACTTAAAAGGAGTGAAACTAAATAAC
Organism: Sequoia sempervirens; assembly: GCA_007258455.2. Classification (NCBI taxonomy): domain Eukaryota; kingdom Viridiplantae; phylum Streptophyta; class Pinopsida; order Cupressales; family Cupressaceae; genus Sequoia; species Sequoia sempervirens. The sequence continues at coordinate 267,611,151 of VDFB02373365.1, forward strand.
TGTTATTGATTGATTGTTGTTAACTATCGATTTCCTTCATGCAAGTACTCTCTGCAAAAGTGTTCAGTGTAATAGTACAAATTTTCTAGAAAAACCTATGATAGAGATTTTTGAAACCATTAAGTATCTATACAGTTTTACTCTAAGTTTTACACATGCAAATGTACAAACTACCAAAAACTTTAAATTTAGGTATTTCATCAAGCAATGGATAGGTGACATGGACAATCAAATGAGAATTTGGGAACATCTAATACATCCTAAGTTTGCTTGATGGTAAAGGTACGAGTAATTCATAATCAATAAGCACTTCATTTAACTACTTACAAACCTTTTACCTGCATTTAGTACTCCTCACATGCATTCACATCACTTCGAACATGTTTAAGTGTTTGAATGTGTGGTTCCAAATGCCACAAGTGGGGTATTTATTTATTCCTCAACATAGATGATTCAATTGATACATGGTCAATAATGTTGAGCCAAGAATTTCTAGATGGAAAAGTGAAATTTGTGGATACAAGTTTCATATATTTTCACAAAGTAAAAATAACTAACACATACATAAGAAGGAGATTTTAGTTGTTAAAAGAGGAATTGAAAATCTTAAAATATTCCTCAAGCCCAAACATTTTGAAAGCAATACAAATAGTTAGCCAATAAGAAATTTGTTAAGGAAAAAAACAAACATAGATTGAGCCCAAGGGAGAATTGCTGGATGGTATTTTGAGTTCCAAAGTTATAACTTTGATATACAATGGGTTAAATGGGAAAAGAATTCCCTTGCTAATGCTTTAACTAGAGATCTCAAAATTATTGTAGTCATCACAATAGATCCCACAGATCCACTTATTTTCCAAGTGAGATTCTAGTTATTCTATTAACCAATAGGTACACTAATAGGTGGATCAAAATGATTAAAAAACTAAAAAGGGATACTTGGGAATATAATATAGAAAGACATCATTTCTATATTATGGATGCTGTGGACCTTTTGGAATCACAAATTATATCAAAAATGATTTCTCATTTGGTCTTGTGATCACACTTATCATCAGGCCAGTGGTTACCTAAACATTGATCAAAACTTATAATTCTCTACTCAATCATAGTAGTAAATAGTTTTTATTTTGGTAGGTTTCCTTTTGAAAATTATGCAGATGCATATGGAGCTATATTAGATGAAGAAATGGTTGATTTCCTCAATTTAATTAAGTTTGTAAAATTTAAAGTTTTTGGTAGTTTGTACATTTGCATGTGTTATAGATCAAATATTATTAAGTTGCCCCATAAATATTATATTATTGGGCCCAACTTAAAATAATATTATTATTCATTTCCCTTGATTTATCCTTTAGCCTATGAGAAATGATGATATGCTAGAGGTCTCTCCATGGTTCTAATTTGGAAAAGGGGACATGAAAATAACTGATTGCATGACAACATAACTGATGAGTAATTGACTAATTTTTATCTATGATTGCACAACTAACTGCATGATTGCATGACTACATAACTGATGGGTAATTGATGTGTTGCTAATGATGATTGCATAACTAGTGAAGACCTAGCTTATTTTTAATGTGCTGATAACAAACATCATTCTAATCAACAAGAGTTCACAAACCACTTAGCTTGGTCTTTAATTAACCCTGATTACAACTATTGTACTAAATAAGCCTGTAGGGCCATAGCAGCCTGTAATAGTTTTAACTAGAGGGCCATGTTAATAGCCCAAAAGCAGACTAATTTTGAGAAGCCTTATAGTTTTCAATCATTTTTCTAGTGTTAAATTTAGTTTCTTTGGTTAATGTACTTATTATGTGGAATTTGATTGATTGTTACTTACCATACTTCTGTGGAATTTTATTGATTGTGTATGCACAAGCAGGTTGATGAGAATGGGTTTGTAAGAAGATCAGTTTCTAGTATGTTGAGTGGAAAACAGCTTGCTTCTCCAAACACGGTGAGTTCTGTGATGACCTCAATGAACACATTTTATCGTATTTTCTATGTTCTATGGTATTGAATATTAAATCTTACAATTTTTTATTTGTCTGAATGAGATATTGATTGAGCTGCATGTAGCTGTTGTAATCTAAAGATAAAACTATACAAGTTTATTAGTTTATGTTATTCATGCATAAAAATTTGTTGGAAGAATTTATGCAAGTTTAGTAGGAACATGGATGAAGTGCAACTTTTGAACGTAATAAAAACTCAACATATCTTCCAAGGATTGTTATAGATCAAATATAATATAAGTTGAATGTCATGCTTTGGATTTATTTTTGGCTACCTTGTGCATCCTTTTTCATGAATCTCCTTATGTGTGGATGGAAACCAACCCTATACCTGGTCAAATCATTTTTTCAAAATGTTAACTTCGAGTTTATAAGCTGAATTGAAAATTTGAACAAAAATTAACTATCATCCACAGGTTTTGGATAAAAAATTCTTTTTTCCTAATTTTTGACTCCTCACACCTTGGTAGAAATGTATGTTTTGTAATTTTCTCTTTTTTTCTATGTTATAAGGTAGGTTTGCAATAAGGTTACTAAAAAATAGTTAATATGGAATGCTTGTTGATATTTAAATTGCCAATTTGTATGCACAAGTAGGCTTATGAGAATGGGTTTGTAAAAATATCAGCTGCTAGTATGTTGAGTGGAAAGCAGCTTGCTTCTCCAAACACGGTGAGTTTTGTGATGACCTCAGTGAACACATTTTATCGTATTTTCTATGTTCTATGGTATTGAATATTAAATCTTACAATTTTTTATTTGTCTGAATGAGATATTGATTGAGTTGCATGTAGCTATTGTAATCTAAAGAGAAAACTATACAAGTTTATTAGTTTATGTTATTCATGCATAAAAATTTGTTGGAAGCCTTTATGTAAGTTTATGTTATAATGTGTTATTTTTTTCTTTTTGCAGGAATATATTGATAAACTCAAAGAAGGAGATAAAGTTAAGGTGTTGGATCCATTAGATGGTGATGTTGTGGGCATTGGGCGGATTCACTCCCTATCTAATGTACATGGAGTCAACTTGAAAGGAACAATGGATGCAAATGTAAACATTTTAAAGGTCACAAGTAACATACCCCTTGTTTATGAAGACAAAATAGATGGAGCTGTCCGTTTGAAAGAGAAAGAGGGAGCCTTCACATAGTGGCCACTAAAATATTTGCAAAAAATGACATGGTTGAACATATTTATCATGTACTAGTTTCTAGACATCCTGGCTCACTACTTTATGTAGTATTTTGAATATATTGTTCAAGGATCTTAATTATCATGGTGTATTTGAAAGACTTGGAAACTCTTAGACAACTTTGACATTTTTTATTATATTTACATATATACTCTTAGACATCTTTAACATCTTATAACTTGATATATATTGATATATATTTGCATTAAATTTTTTTATTGTAGATTACTTTTATTTATCATGATGTTGAATCAATCTTTTAATTTTAGTATGTTGTAGCTTGTACACATATGTAATATTTTTATTTACTTTTATGTTTTAGTTCAAATTTAATATTATATTAGTTTTGCATCATAAAATTTATGGTATTTAATAAATTATTTATTTCGTGATTATATTTACTACCAATTAATGAAAACTAGTCAATAAAATGACTGAATTAATGACTAACTGTATGACTAAAGTAATGATTAAATTAATGACTAAACATGACTAAATGACTAAATAACTAAATATATGACTAAAGTAATGACTAAAATAATGACTAAATAAATGACTAAAGTAATGACTAAATTAATGACTAAATATATGACTAAATTAATGACTAAATATATGACTAAATTAATGACTACCTTGACTAAATAAATGACCAGTTAACAAAAATTAATGACTAAATTAATGATTAAATATATGACTAAATTAATGACTAAATATATGACTAAATAAATCACTGCCATGACTAAATAAATGACCAGTTAATAACAATCAATGACTAAATTAACGATTAAATCAATGACTAAATTAATGACTAAATCAATGACTAAATCAATGACTAAATTAACGACTAAATCAATGACTAAATCAATGACTAAATCAATGACCAAATTAATGACCAAATCAATGAGTACAAATCAATGACTAAATAAATGACTAAAATAGCTTAGTCATAAATTTGGTCGCATTATAAATGACTGGCAATAAACTACTAATGGTCACGTGACCAAAATTAGTCATTTACATGTAATTTTTAGTAGTTTATTTAGTCATATATTGTTGTTTGTGTACTAGTGCATGGTTGAAGGTCAATCCACAATATGAGTATACTCAGAAATAAGTGTTTACAAAAGGAATGCACATGCATTCAGGCACACTTCCTAGAGCTCATTACTTAGATACAAAGTGAAGACTCATTTTCTTACAAAAGGATTTAGATTACATCCAAAGGTTTAAACTGAGAGAGTAGCATCTAAAAATTCCTAATTATAGTTCCAGTTAAGCTCATCAGTTGCATTCTTGACCTTCTATCTGATTCTTCTCTTTTGCTTTGAAACATTGACTGCCTTAAAGTTGGATCAAAAATCTCTGCTTTGCGCAAGTGAAACTACACACAATCAATCTATACTCTTTCTAAATTTTTCAACACACTTCGTGCATACATCCAAATGATATAAATGATCTCTTATATATATCCACAACAAGATATTACATTGCTACATGTCAACTTCAATAAAATAATAAAATATTTACAAATTGTCGGCTCAAATCATGAATAATTTTCAATGTTCACCAACCAAAGTCGGCTCCAACATAGTGACAACCCAAAACAACATGCTCAAGTACAAAATAATTCAAACAATTACTCCTCGAGGATCCACAACATGGTATATTTACTTAGTCGACTTTCTTGCACTAATAGATAGAAAATCAGTCAATCGGATGTTCTAACTTTCACAAGAATCAATACAAGGCTCTAAGATTTAGAGACAAGATAGATTATACATTGAAAAAACATTCCCTGAGATCCACAACTCAAGATGATAACAAAAAGTTGCATATGAATTGATAAACATAACTCTATCGGATGCTCTATTCTAGCTTGATAGTTTAACACAAAACTTCAATCTAACTTCTGGTATAATCAACTATTGAAGTGTGGATCGAATCACTAACTATGGTTTCCATAAATTAAAACACCAAATGACATGTCTAGTGTCTCTTGCCAACAATCTCCCCCTTTGCCATTGATGAAAACACTTAGTGAAAAATGACTAAGTGTCAGATCAGTACCAACATGAATACACTACCAACCTTCAAAACTTCAAAACATAGCTCCCTCTAAGATGAATATGATATTTTTCACTGTCCCATACTCCCCCTTTGACATCAATGACAAAGAAGGGAATCCACATACCAAAATTCATACAAAATTGCTATAAACAAACTGCATATGTACAAACATGCTTCTCAAACTTACATGAACTTGAATATATTTGCAAAATTATTCTTCAACTGGCTCAAACTTGTGTCCCAACTCTTTTTGAGACTCTCCAAAATAGTCATGTGACCACATAACAAGTAAGATTGCATCTCTACTGACTCAAGGCTTACTAGATCACTGACAGCCATAGCAAACTGTGCTTCCTTCAATGCACTAAGCATTGTCTCCATTTTAGGACTGATTGGTCCTTTGAGCTCACATACCCTTTCAAATATTTTTCCTTCTTCATGCTTCAAATTCTTAATTTTCTCAAGAAAGGATATGACTTAATGTTCATGCTTTCTCACAAAAATGGTTAGAGGATTAAATGCTTGAGAGATATCTACTAACTATTTCTCATACTCCTTCATTTTCTTTTTAGTGTCCTCAGTGAACTTAGACAATAATAAAAAAGACTTATAAACATTTCCATGTTCATAAAAAGCACCTTGAATATTCTTTACATAGTTAGCTAACAAATATTTTTCATTAGCTATCATACCTTTCGATCTATTGAACCTATTTGCATCAAATTCCTTTTGAACCTTATTCTCAGCTAACTTTTCAAGTGACTCAAAGTGAGTACTTACAGAGTTGATGAGTTTCTTCAGCTGACCAAATGGAGAATTAGATGAATCCTTGACATATGTAGGCATGATCTTCTCGAAGATACCTGATGCAAGATTTAGCAACTGACTATCCTCAATGTGAGATTTCAATATTTCTTCTCTTGCCTTAGCTAGAGAAAATGATGCAAATTTTAGCTTCTGAATAGGAGATAGGGTAGAAAATTTGATAGAACCTATAACTAGTTCAGGGTCAAACTCCTATTTTTCTTCTAATATCTCCTTTACTGCCTTAGTAGTGTCTCTTACTTTCACACGAATCTCCTTTACCTCAACCGTATTTTCTTCAACCATAGATTCTTGCTTAGCTTTAGGAATCTCAACTTCTTCAACTACCACGACTTTAGGAGCTTCAGTCTCCATGGGAATTTTAGTGTCATGCACATCTAGAGGGTTCAGAGTATCCTCAAATGTATCTTATTTCCCTTCTTTATTTACCAGACTAGATGGAACATCTTCAACATGAGTTTCCTCAGAAACAACATTGTACCTATTTTTCAACAGAAAAGCTTTAAGAATTTTCTCAGTATCTCTTGCAACTTCTTCAATTTTCCCAATCACCAGCTTATTCACTCTTTTTTTTCTCTTAAAATACCTTTTTGCATCATTTAGGATCTTCTTCATCTCTTCCATAGACATTACCAGACACATATTAGCAAGTATTCATTCTCTCATTTTCTCTTCTTTAGTTCTTGCATTCACTCTCCTCATTTCTAAGACTTCATATAGACCCTTAGGAAAATCTGACATTATTTCTATAAGAGTCTTATTGAAATTATTCAAGTGCTTTATTGTGGGTTCCTCAAAAATTCTTTGACCAAAACTATCAAAGGTGTCATACCATTCAAAAAGTGGCCTAAGATTACCATCCTTAATCAAAGCATTTTCCACTTCATCTATAGACATACCTAATTTGTCAATTTTCATCTTCTTCTTTGCTTTCTCTTCACCGGAGGTCTTGTCCTTAGAGACTTTAGATTATTTTGAACCCTTTTGCTTAATTTCTCTTACCTCTTCATCAAATTCAGTTTCTTCATCCTTTGAAACAACAACATAGACTCTTTTTCTTTTATCCTTCATCCTCTTTTCTTCTCTCCCAGATGTCTTGGCTTGAGCTTTCACGGGACTTGACTTCTTTGCAAGACTAGATGGGAGTGCAGAGTTCCTTATAGATCTAGTTTAGGTAGAGGATGCTTCTAGACTAGAAGACTCAATTATAGTTGGATCTCCTACTTTAGTTTGTTCTCTTTTCCTCCTAGCTTCCCTCACAGCTTCAGTTGATATGCCCATGCTTTCTGTAAAAGATTCAACTTCCCTTCTCACCTTCCAAACTATCATAGGCTTCTTCAATTGATCATGCACTTGCAAATCCTTTTCTTCAAAGGTACCAAACATTTATTCTATTGGATCCTAAGGTTTTCTCAATAGGTGTTGAGCATATAGTTCCAAAATGTGTTCCTCAACCTCATACCCCATAGGCATTGTCAACACTATTCTAGGTTCTACATCTTCCATCAAACATTGATCAATATCAACCATGAAGTAGATTATAGTGTCCTTTTACTTTTCCAAAATAGATGTGGGAATCCTTTCCCTAGCTTGTATTTCACTTTGAAATCTTTTGAAATAACCCCAGATAGTCATTTTTCTTGCTTTGCTATCACCAATTCCATATAGGATATCTCTTATTTGAATCGCTACTAGTTTACCACTTCTCCAATGCACTTTTCTAAATCCTGGAACTTCATTCATGAATTAGAAGATACATAACAACAAATTACCATACTTGGAAGATTTTTTCTTATCTTTCTTGATTTTTCCAAGATTCTTAATTAACTAGCTTCAGAGTAACTCACATAGGTCATATTCTGCATTTTCCTTGACCATTTGATAAGCTGCATAAATTGTAGTACCAGATATAGAGTACCCAATGACCATAGAAGCAAATATCAAATCCACTTCAATGATATCATTAATTTTTATGGCTCTTTAATAAAAAAATTGAATCGGTTGCATCAATGACTATTTGATTCTTTACAAATTTTAATGTCAGCAACCCACCAAATGAATTCAAACCAATTACAATCCTTATGGCTTCCTTTGAGATCTTGAAAGGTTGAGTTAACCACATAAACTCAACATGCATTCAAATCAATATGTACTAAACCCATTCATTTTATTCGAACATGGGAAATTTCACCATTTGCATGAACTTCTTCTTCTCCAAAGTTTTGAATTCAGGTTTCACACATAAATCTTCTCCCACAATGTGATTTGTGTACAAATTCAACAAATGGAAGCTTCCTAATTCTTCAACATTCACATGAATGTATGCCCTAATATCTTGGATATGCAAAATTCCATACGAAATGGAAGAAAATGCACCTAATAGCTATGTCTCTATAGATTTGAATGGGTTCCATTTGAATTTAAGATGGGGCCTATCCTTAGTATCAACAACCAATGGAGCTGCCATTTCTGGAATTTTTCAAGTTCACATGTTCATAGATAAATACCTTTCATCAGATTAGGGTTTGATCGTTGAATCACCTTCAGACTTTAATCTTCACCAAACTTTTCCAAATTTCACTTCAAAGCTCTCCAAACTTCTTCTTCTTGAAATACAATATGACAAATGAGGGATAAAAATTACTTTTTATCATTTGCACAGCAAACCTTTTTGTCGCAATAAATTCTTTTTCACTAGGTCATTCAAATAACATGTTTTCACAAGTTGTGAAAGAAGATTCTTCTACGGACCTTCAATTTTGCACAAATATCCTCCACAAGAGATCCCAAAAAATTTGCACATTACTAATCAATGCAATCTACCACATTCTGTTACTGACTACCAAAAGGGGGTTACAAGATTTTCTTGAGAAATCCCCCTAGGCCAAAGGCCTAAAACTAATTCCCAGAGGAATTACCAGAACTAGATTCTAGTGCTAAACCATTTCCTGCATTAGAGGGACTCTTCTTCACTCACGTCTTCTTCATTTGATTCTTGATTTCATTTGTAGTAACTTTTTCGTTTCCCTTATCATCCTTCAACACATTGTTCCTTTGGTTTACCAGACCCTTCCTACTTCTAACTAATCTTGCAATGTGACCAGATTTGTCACAATTGTAGCACACCACATTTCTTTGTATAGACCAGTTATTCCACTGATTTTCTCTTGATCTGCATTGGTTAGCAATATGGCCAAATCTATTGCACACATAACATCTGACATCTCTACTTAAAAAGTTGTTTGACATATTTCTACATTCATTTGACTTATGAAGATACATATTGCAATTGAAACAGTAACCTATGAATGATGGACCACTTGGATTCATTTGGCTTCTGCATTGAGTAGCCATATGACCAAGTTTATTGCAAACAAAATAGTAACCATTGAACCTTTGAGAATTAGGTTGTCTTACCAGATACCTTCTAGCTTTGTTCATTTGATTTCCTTTCCTAAATCTCCTTTGTCCAGATCCAGAGTTTTCTCCTTTCTCATATCAAAGACCTTGCTTGTCACCTTTAGTCCTCTAACTTTTAATTAGTTCATCAAGCTTGGATGAGCTAATCTTGAACTTCTCCTTGAATTCATTTGTAGTAGCAAGTTATTCTCTTAGAGTAACAATTTGTCTTTCAATATCTTCTTCATTATTTCTAGATTGTTCAAATTCAAGTTCCAATTGATTGAATCCATCAGTAATTCAGTTGCATTCTTTAGATTTTTCTTTCAAGGACTGAGCAAGATTATCTTCATTCTTCTTTATGTCTTCAATCTCCTTGGTCATCCTCATCACAATAGATTCCATCTCATGCTTTAGAACAAAAATATCTCTAGTAATCTTTTCCCATTCTTTTTTCTTTTCCTTCAAGGCTTGATTTAGGTGTTCATCTTCCACACTTTTACTTTCTTTCTACTTGATTTGATCATAGAGTTCCTTTCTCTTTTCCCTGGACTCATTGATTTTATCTTTCAATGATTGAATGAATTTCTCACCATTCATGAGGATTGCCTGCAATTCCCATACTTTAGATTTGGATTGATCAAGATCATTTAGTGCCACCAAAAGTTGTCACTGAAGATTACTTGAATCCATTGAGTTACTTTCCTAGATCTTCCCCAATCTTTTAAACTTCTTCCAAGGAACTAGGATCTGATACCAATTGTTGGAATCAAGGAACACTGAGAGGTGGGGTGAATCAATGTTCTACAAAATTTAACTTTATTAACTTGATCTTTAAACCACTTATAGGATTGAACTAAAGGAAAGATGCAAGAACACAAAGCAATCAACCATAACACCATAACATAAATATTTTTTACATGGAAACCCTATTAGGGGAAAAACCACAGTGGAAGGCCAATCCACAATATAAGTATACTAAAAAATAAGTGCTTACAAAAGGAATGCACATGCATTCATGCACACTGCTTAGATACAAAGTGAAGACTCACTGTCTTACAAAAGGATTTGGATTACATCCAAAGGTTTGAACCGAGAGAGTAGCATCTAAAAATTCTTGATTATAGTTTTGGTTAAGCTCATTAGTCACATTCTTGACCTTCTGTCTAATTCTGGTCTTCTGCTATGAAACTCTGACTGCCTTAAAGTCAGATCACAAATCTCTTCTTTGCACAAGTGAAACTATGCACAATCGATCTATACTCTTTTAGACTTTCACAACACAATTTGTACATACATCCAAATGATATAAATGATCGCTTATATATCCACAACAAGAGATTACATTGCTACATGTTGGCTTGAAAAAAATAATAAAATATTTACAAACTATTGGCTCAAATCATGAATAATTTTCAATGTGCACCAACCAAAGTTGGCTCCAACATAGCGATGAGCCAAAAAAATAGAGAAAAAAATAATTCAAACAATTACTCCTCGAAGATCCACAACACAGTATATTTACTTAGTTAGATTTATTGCACTAATAGATAGAAAATCAGTCAACCGGATCTTCTAACTTTCACATGAATCAATACAAGGCTCTAAGATTCAAAGACAAGATAGATTATACATTGAAAAACATTCCCTAAGATCCACAACTCGAAATGATAACATAAAGTTGCATATGAATTGATAAACATAACTCTATCGGATGCTCTATTCTAGCTTGACAGTTTAACACAAAACTTCAATATGACTTCCAGTATAAGCAACTACTGAAGTGTGAATCGAATCACTAACTAGGGTTTCCATCAATGACAACACCAGATGATATGTGCAGTGTCTCTTGCCAACACTTCTTTTCTTCCTCTCTCTTTTATGTTTATTTATCTTCCTCTACTATCTCTTCTTCTTCTTCCTCTTTCTTCTCATCCTTTCACCTTCATCCTCCTCTTTATCTTTTTCATTATTATATTTTTCATTATTGTCCTCTTCTTTGTTTTCATGTTTGTTTTTTTCTTCCTTAGGGTTATCTTGACATGCTTCTTCACTGACATGACCTTCCTCTTCAACATTACCTTGCCTATTACTACCTTCTTCTTCAGTATGCTCCAGTGGAGCATTATTATGCACCGCAGGCTCATTTTCTCCAAGTCATTCTGCTCAATAACTTCATCAGGAATATTAATCTCAACATTAAAATGATCAAGAATGTCTTCATTACCTATACTCAGAGAAAAATTTTCCTCAACATTTTTAGTAGCAGCATCATCAATAGTTTTGGGCATACCATATTGTTTTGTTGTCTCTCGGATTATTTTTGTTGTTTCCTTTCTTAATTTCTTTGTCAATTTCTTATTTATTATCATCAACATATTCACTCTACTCTTCATCCAAAACATATCAGCATAGATCCTTTTCAGAATTTCCAGATCATCAGGGACCATGGAAGACCCAATCTTATTATATGTTGCATTTCTAATATTTTCTTCAAACACTATAACCTCATATCTCCTTTTCATCAAATCATTCCACATACTTTCAGGAATATATTTCCTTATGTTATCCCATTTTACCTCTAAGACAATAACGTATTCAATAATAGCTAAAAGCAATATCTTCTTGTCTTCTTCTACAACTTTATCATAGGATTTAGTTGTGGGTTGGAGCATATTCTCAAAATTCAACAAAGCATTAAGATTTGGCTCAATTTTATATTGTTAGAAACCAAGATTAGACATGTAAACTAGAAAAAACCTTCCACAAGAGAAAAGCAAATAAAAGCGGAGAAATTTCCATTAAGATGTGCAAATGAATTATATTAAAAAATTAAGAAATTACAAGAGATGAATTTCTTTATAAAATCAATCTATGCATAACCCTAAAAGGAAACCCTAGTGTGCACACTTAATAATTAATAAATAATTAATTATTAATGTGTCTAAGTTTAGCTTAAGTAACTAAAGTGATAAGTGACTTAATAAATTAACCAATATGATTAAATTAATTAAGTGAAATAACTTATTACTCTAACACCCCCCTTAATATTAACTTAGGAAGTAGCTAAAACACTAAAGAAAATATGCATGAAAGCAAATATGGGTTCTAGAAAAAAGGCCTGATCAGGTACCCTTGTACAAATGCAATGAATGAGAAAGAGGAGAAAATCGAGTGGGACAAAACCCCCCCTCAATGAGATGACCTGTTGCAAAGAAGCACTGGAAGAACACTGGTGAAGTAACACTAGAATCTTGAATCTGGCAAGCAAGGAAAGATACTTTTCTTTATGAGAAACCATTTGAGAGTTACTGAAGGACTCAGGCAAAATCATGATAATGCAACAACAGACCCGATGCCAAGGAACACTAGAAAACTCACAAACTGGAACAATCGTGGAATCTGTGAAGCAACAGTAGATGAAAAAATGATGTCCCCCATAAGAGGGAATGATATGATGAAAGAATATGGAAGCTATGTGTATTTCAATGTTGATGCCAAACTGTGACTAAAACTGATCCATAAGAGCAAGTACCATGAAGATTCTGGAACATTAACCATAAAATGAATGGCCCTCAAACTGAGATGTGACCGAATGCAAATCTGATGTGATTCAAGATCATTAACCATAGGCTCTAAATCTGAGGTGTGAACAGATGAGAACCAAAAATGTGTCAAGCTATGAGCAAGATGTGGCCAAAAGAAACTACATAATCCAGATACAACTCATGCGAGTTGTCATCAATATGAAGATGAGATCAAAGTGAAACTACACTCTAATCAGATTATTATGCAAGAAACCCCCCTGATGGAACTTTATATAAGTTCATTTATTACAATACCCCATGATTGTAAAAGAAGAACATGCAAAACATGCATAAATTAAAGGGAAAATGCAAACCTACTGCAAGAAAATAAGAAAGAACTTGCATGCACAAACCAATTCTCACATCTACCTCCATGATTAAAATTGACCTTAGATCTATGTAGAGGACTGAATTAGCTTTCCGATTCCATGAGAATGGAAAAAAAAGGATAACCAAGTCAAAAGATATGCCCTCCGAAGTGAAAACTGCTTCATATGACTTCAGAGGCCTGAAAAATAAAATTGGAGAAAAATATGGAAAAACTATCTTCACCACTAGATCAGCATCAGAATCGTCTTTCCAACGGTATCTCGTTTGCAAAAAAGGGACACCGTACGCAAAAGTTATGCATGATTTTGTAAAAGTGCTCCAAAATGGCCAATTTGGCCCACAGATAGCCTAGGGGGCTAACAAAAGTTCGGCCCCTAGTCTTGTGCCTGACTAGGGGCTGGTGGGTAGGGGGCTAGGGTGGAACCCTTGGTCATCAATATGACTAAAAGGTTCTTCTAGTGGAGCCCAAGGGCTAGCGCTTAGTGCCAGGTCACTAAGGTGATCATAGCTAGTGCTAGGGAAGCCTGCAGGGGCTAGATGGGAGATCGGTGGTGGATGTTGGGGTGCTAACTAGTGGCAATCAGGTGGTGCAGTGGTGGCATGCCTGATCTATGTGGGCAGTGCAAAAATTAATATGAAATTTCAATTCTTTTTTTTTTGAAATTTCTCGCCTCAGAGTGCATGCTGGAGAGGTCATATGAACTCACTGGAAATTTTTTTTTAATGCAGAAACCAACTGCTCCAAAATTGATGATTTGATAGGAATTCCTAGGGTTTTTGGCCCCTGCGAATGCAATGGTGACCTCCATTTGTGCCCAAAGTTCCTTGAAAAATCAGCTACCCCCAAATCTTACAAAAAGTTACCAGACTTGAAACCCTTGCAGATCTGGAAAATGATGATCAAAATCAATGAAACAAAAGCCAATCCTGACTTTTTCCAATGCTCTAAATCCAATGGAGATGCTTGATCTGATACAAAATGCTGCATAAATAATCTCAAGGCATGAAACCCTTGAGGAACCCCAAACGTGTTCTGCAATGAATTTCTCCAAAAAACTAAGGGGCTACAAATCAAGGCTTTGATACCATGTTAGAAACCAAGATTAGACATGCAAACTAGAAAAAACCTTCAAAAAGAGAAAAGCAAATAAAAGCAGAGAAATTTGCATTAAGATGTGCAAATGAATTGTATTAAGGAATTGAGAAATTACAAGAGATGGATTTCTTTATAAAAGCAATGTATGCATAACTTTAAAAGGAAACCCTAGTATGGACACTTAATAATTAATAAATAATTAACTATTAATGTGCCTAAGTTTAGCTTAAGTAACTAAAGTGAGAAGTGGCTTAATTAATTAACCAATGTGATTAAATTAATTAAGTGAAATAACTTATTACTCTAACATATATTGGGGACCATAACGTATTGGAATATCTTGTTCATCTTTCTGATATGCAGAGGTCTCATTAGCTACCTTAGCCTTCTTTGATTCGGGCTTGGTGTGAAAATGCATACCATCATCATGCTCTTCTTCATCTTCAAAAGATGACACAATATGTACTCTTTTAGAACCAATTGGTTTTGTAGATGCACCTTCACCAGAGGGTAAACCTCCTCTTTTTCTCCTTACCAGATTTGCTTTAGGATCATCTTCTTCACCATCTTGATCATTTCCAATACTCATGTTCTTCTCTCTCATTTCCTTCTCTTTCTTTCCTCTCTTAGCAAGGGCAACCAAAGGAGCCTCTTTCCTCTTCCTAGATCTAGCGGTTGGTCTAGAGGAAATATAACCTTTACCATTATCATCCTTTCCAGGTTTAGTCACAGCTACAGGGGTTGCAAAGGATATTGTAGAGGTATTTCTACCAGATCTTCTTATTAGACCAGATGATTATGCCTCTCTTTGTGCCACCTTAGAACTTCCAAGGGAAATCTCCTCATCAGTAAAACCAACATATTTGAGTGTTTTCTCTACTTTCTTCCTAATCTTAGGCTTTTGTTGTTCCATATGAATTTCCATAGATTTTTTAGCATATGTCCCATTTCTAGGCTCATTGAGGTCCTTTGGATTCTTCAGCAACATCTGCACATAGCCTTTAACTTCTTCTTCTATTATCTCATATCCAAGAGGGTGAATCTAGATAGTTCAAGATTCTACAACCTCAATCATGCATTCATCAGTGGAGACATGAAATATGATTTCATCCTTATACTTCACAATTTTTCTAAAATTTTTATCCCTTTCATTCATATTTATTTTAAATATAACAAAGAATGTTGTTAGGGCATCCTCTTGAGCATTCAAATTACCAAGATTATGTATGTGCTAAAAAATATGACGTCCCACGGATTTGGATGAGTTCCAGAATACATCTTCACTTTTTCCTGGAAGCCTCTTCATGAGATAAGACAATAAACATATGATCAATGAACCAAACTTAAAGTTATAATTATTTTCCTTTGATTGTTGTATGTTTTGTAACAATTGCAGTCGAAGAAGTGCACAAAGGTCATAATCTGCACTTTTTACTACCATATCATAACTAGTATAGATTGTTGTGGCCGAAACAAAATTCTCCCTATTTGTGAAATATATCTTGTGACGTATCATGAGAGATGCATATTTCACTGCAACATTGGTAATAGTCTTCATTTCTAGGGCTCTTTTGTCAAATGTTGCTCCAGTGAGTTTCGTCACTATTTCGTTCTTTACATATTTTAACACAGGTATTGTTCCTTTATCCCAAAGACCAATTACAGCCCTAATCACTTCTTTCATTAACAATGTGGCCTATCAGTCCACAAAAATTTGTCGTGGATTCTTCTCATAACCATCTTCACAAATTTGGCATCGTCGCTGAAATTAGGGAAATTGTTCTAGACATGCAACCTTTTATCAACCACATTTGAATACTCAGGTTTTATCCCATAGTTATCGCTAGTAAGCTCTTTTTCCTAGAGGTCAATCAATTTTACATGATTGTACTCCTCAAATTTAACTCTAATCATCATCCTAGTATCCTTTTTCGGCATTACACCATGTGGAATTGACAAAAATGTGCCCATGGAATCATCTTCAAAGACTTTTGAAGAGTATTTTTGCAAGAGGGCCTCAGCCTCTCTAATACCTTCACAACCACATGAGTTTCTATTCTACTGAACTCAAGCAAATTCACCAAAACACAATAGCTCAGGAATTATAAATACCTTTTTCTACACACTGAACCATAGCTAGGGTTTCCATAGCTCGAACTCCAATTTTCTTTAGGAATGCTCCAAAAGTTCTCCAATTCTTCAAATGCTCAAATGAACTAAATTCCTTGATCATTTTCTTTATAAGATAAAAATTTTCCCTAATTCATATTTACTGTAGTAGACTTCAAAAAGCTACTAAAAACTTTTTTCTTTTTACACAGAAAAACCCTAATTTTCTCCGCAAAGAATTGTTCCTTCATATTTTGTACCAGTTCCTTTTCTAGAACCTCTAAAAACACAAGCTTCATCTCTCTTCTTTGTGCCAACCTCTAACATGCCATTTTCCCATGGGGTTCTTACAATTTTCTGATAAATCTCCCCCTACAACCTTGCTAGGTCTAGTTACCAAACAAATTGTCCATACCAGATGAGGGCACATACTCATCAGTAGTCTTTGGTTCTTCTTTATTTTTCCAAATCTTATTCATCTCTTTATTAATATCATCTTTGTAAATCTTCTTTTCAAATTCATTATTTTCTACTAGATTGGTCTCCTTACTCTTCTTGCTTCTATAGACTCTTGAAACATATCCTGGTTTGTTGCAGCTATAGCAGACAATATTTTTATGATTAGATTGATTTCTGTTGAATCTTATCTTGCACTAATTAGCTTTATGTCCATAATTTTTCCGAGGATAACAATAGCCATTAAAGGATTGGTTCATTCTTCCATTAAACTGATTCATCATTGAAGTTCTACATTCACTTTCCCTCTATCCAAATCTTTTGCATGCAAAGCATTGACTACAAAAAGGACCAAGGAATTGATTCATCCTGCTTCTACATTTAGTTGCCTTGTGACCAAATTTATTGCATGGAAGAAAAGTGCCATTAAAAGAAGGGTACCTTTGTGCATTAGGCTATCTCACTAGAGGTCTTCTAGATGAGTTCCTTGAATTTTCTTTCTGCTTCCCTTTATTCTGAATCTTCTGATTGTTCACAGTCTTAGAACTTTCACCGATATCATTTCCTAAACCACTTTTATCTTTACTTAGTTTATGCCCTACAATTAATTCATCAAGCCTATCCAAGATATATTTGAAGTTGTTTTCACAGAGTTTCACCTTCTCCAGATCCACTTTCAGATTCAAAATTCCTTTCTCAAGCTTAGTGCAATCTTCATACTTGCTTTGTACCCATTTTTCTAGACAATCTTCTATTCTTTTCTTTTCTTCCACTTGCACTTTCAAACTGACAATATCTTCATTATCCTTTTTCAATTGATCAATCACTTCCTTATTCCTATCTTTGAAATTTTTCAATTGCTCCTTAAGTTTTCAAACACATTCATTTGCATCTTCAAGATTCTCTTTCAATTCTCTATTATCTCTTTCCACTTTATCAAGATCCTCAAGAGCAGTCTGAAGTTCTCCTTTATCATTCATTTCTTCCATCTTCAGGATCCCCCTCAAGCTGTTAGGTTTAACCAGAGGAACCAAGCTCTGATACCAATTGTTAAAGATACAAGATACTGAGAGGGGGGTGAATCAGTATCTTATTAAATTTTTTGATCAAATACCATCCAATTATACCAATGCAAACAATAGTAGAAATAAATAAAAGCATTAACATAACATGAAATCAAAGAACACAAGAACACCATGATTTTTACATGGAAAACCCAAAATGGGAAAAAATATAGTGAGTGTTAGATCACAATATTGTATAACCAATTATAGAATATTACGAAATGGGTGGCTTACTGCCAGGACTCACTTTCTAGAAACAAAGGCTCACTGCCTACATAATTACAATGATTGAATGGATTTTAGCTAGAAAATGAACTAACAGAGTACACCTAATAAGTGTAGATTCAGTTCCAAATAAAGCTCAATAGATGGACTTGACACACTTCATTATGTTCGCACTACTTTACATTATCACACACTCGCATACTTCTTCTCCAAAAATAGTCTTTTATATATACCTAATCACTTTCACCAACATCAATTAGGTCGGCCTAATTAGATGCACTTATTATTTACAAAATATCAACTATCTTCCTCAAGCTATGCAAAAGATAATACACACATCTCAACAAGTTAGCACAGACCTAGAATAGGTCACACATATGTCTGCATAGCAAAAGTTAATTTACATAATACATCTATCAAGTCGGCCAGAGATGGACCGAAAAACATAACTACAAAACATGAATGTGACACCATACAAACAAATGGATGTGTGAGATCTTGTGTGAAAATTATTTTGTCACCTATAAACCACTTCCCAAAACCACAAGCAATAGAGATCATCAGAGAACAAATGTGGATCAACATACCATAGGATGTAAGAAAAATATTGGTTCAAATACCATACTAGAATACTGGATTAACTTCAATCTTGTACTTGCAGTTACAACTCATATATCATGGTGACATCAATGACAACAAAAGGATAACAAAATGAGATGTTCTCCATTTTTCCAACAATTTCTACATACCATTATGTGAGAAATTAATTTAAAGTTGAAAATGAAAAATGCTAAAAGAAAATCAAGACATGAGAGCCAACTTGGAAAGCCCTTATGCCAAGTCATATGTTTCTAAGTGAGGCTACGTAATGTGAAGGAAAAGGAATAAAGGAAAGAGGGGTTTCCCCCAAAAAGGAAAACACTAAACACATAAGGGATCTATGGATTTGGGGTTAGTATGTTCATTTTTGTAATGTTTTTATTAAAGAGATCAGAACTGTCATCATTCCCCAAATACACATAGAACTAGACTAATGATAAAAAGAGAGTGAAAAAAAAAAGAAAAAAAGTTCGTTTTGGGTCAACATGGAAGAGAAATTGTGGTCTCAATGCTTTGCATCATCCCCAAAAGGAGAAACACAAGCAAAAAGAAAATGAAAAGGAAAAAGGAAAGGAAAATCTTTTAGGTCAACATGAAGGAGACATGTTCATCTCAATGCCTTGCAACATCCCCAAAAGGAAAACACAAAACAAAGGAAAAAGGACCTTTTGGGTCAACATGGAAGAGACATAGGGTGTCTCTACACTTTGCATCATCCCCAAAAGGGAAAATAATTAAAATAAAAGCGAAAAGGAAAAGTACGACATATAGAAGAATAGAGGTGCGGATAGAGGAAGTGTACAAAGATAGAGAGAACATCAAATTTCACATCATGGGGGAACACGATATGCACATGCAAAAGAAGAAAAAGAGAATAAAAGAAAAATGAAAAAGGCTAACAAGGCAAATGAAAATCAACCATCTAATAGGTCATCTACCTCCCAATCATGTTCAGTGTATTGCGAGAGTGGTTGACTGTCTGAAGGAGGAATTGCAAGTGCCAAACTAGGGTAAGTACCAGGTTCTTCACTTGGTGTGAGAGGTTTATCATTTAAGCTCATAGAAGATGAAAATGAAGAATTCAAATAATTATGCACCTCTTCATCTATTTTACAGATCTCCTCCTCATCATCATCATCCAAATTAATCACAACAGGAGGACAAATGGTAATTTCCAATGAAGGGTGTATCAACAGTTGTGGTTGTTGTATCATATCATTTTATTGTGGTGGTTGTATCACATTCTCTTGAGGTGGGGTGGAAGGGGGAGGGTGGTCAAATATTACTTCTGGAAAATATGGAGGTTAATTTTCTTTGTTGTTTTTGGGTTGCATTTGATGAGCTAGGAGATGAAGTTGACGCCTATGCTCCCTAGCACCGTGGTTTCTTTTGATTCTATTTTGAAGTTGTGTGGGTGTAAGAGAAGATTGATCCACCATAGGATTATTTTCTTCCTGAGAGGGAAGAACAAAAGGAACTGAAGGAGATGGGTCAATCACTTTCTCTTTTGCTTTATAAATTTTTTTAAGGTGATGAGGCATGATGGGGTTGGTGTCATTATCTCTTGGGCATTTAGACAATGAAGGTGAAGTGTTTATTGTTGGTTGGTTTGAAGGTGGTAAGGTTTGTTCAGGTTCAAAATTAGGTTGAAGCATTATCTCATCGAGGATGGGAATGTCGAAAGTGGATTGGGATTGGTTGCTAAGGGAAAATTCAAAAAATTTCTTCTCTTTAAACTTTTGATAAGCAATGAAAAAGAAATCCTTGTGAGGTGTGATGGGTTCCATGGGATCTAGCCAAAAGGGTTCTAAGGTGAAATTTTCTTTAGAAGATAAGGGGTTAAAGCCATTATGGTTAACAGTAAATATGTTAGTGTCATGTAGAATCTTTAAACATTTGTGTATGACTAAAGGAACAACTTTCATCGAGCGAATCCATGGATGGCCTATCCACAAATGAAACTAATCCGATTGTGGAATGATAGAGAATGTAGCATCCAATGTCTTAGGTACTATTTGTAATGGAAGAACGATCATAGGGAACGTAAACCCATTATTTGTTTTAATCCATGCTCTTGGTTTGCCATAGTTATCTTGATAAAGATCATGTAAGACCAAAAATTCCTTAGTGATCACATTCTCACCACAGAAGAGATCTATGAGTATCCCATTAGTGGGTTTATCATAAATACGCCTGGCTCTGTAAAGAGGACCATCAGGAAGATTTGAAAGAATATCTTTAGAAGTGAAAGTAATATCAAGATTATTTTTAGTTGGGCCCTTACGAGGGATGAAATCTATCGATCCTACCATTTCATTTGTAGGATTAATAGAGGGTGTATCATGATGTTCAGTCTCTTTATGAACAATCATCACATCATTGTTTTCAGTTTCACTAGCTTTGACGAATGACACATTATGTTTAGGTATGGGATTGGTAAAATATTTCAAATTTTGGTTGGGTGGGGCAACAGACATATTTCCTTTTGCATTAACACTTTAAATGGATAGACAGCTAGAATTGACAAGGTCTTGCATTATTTGTTTAAGATGCTTACATTTTTCTATGCCATGTTTGTTTTGTCTATGATAATGGCAATAAGCGTTAGGTTGGAAGTTGGAGGAAATGGTTTGGTTGTATCTAATGGTTTAACAAGAGGTAAAGAGATCATTTGTGGCTGCATAAGTTGGGTCATGGTGTTATGAAGAGAATCAAGTAGTGGTGTAAATTTTCGTTTAGGATCTCCATAACTGTAAGGGATCAAACTTTAACAGCTGCTACTTGGTTGTTGATAGGTTGAGGTAGTTGTTGAGGTGGAGGTTGAATTGTAAAAACCATTTGTTCAGTTTGTGAAATTATGGTTGCGAATTGTTTGAAGTGCTAGGTTTAGATTATTCAGTTCAGTTGGAAGTGGAATTTGCATCACGACTATTAATTGAATTGTGATAATCACAAAGGGTTGTGCATAAATGTAGGAAAGAAGGAAATTTCATCATGGTCAATTTGTCTTGAATATGACTTTACAAGTTTTTGATAAACATCTTTTGGAGATGTGCATTAGGAACCCTTATATCTATTTGAGCATACAATGGCTAATAGCGTGAAATGAAATTAGTTACTTTTTCATCCACATTTTGTTTACATCTCATTAAATCAGCCATTGTATTTTTGGGAGTCATATGAACTTGGAAATGAATTATAAAGGCATCAAAAATCTCATTAAATGAGAAAATTGAATGATTGGGTAAGTTTGAAAACCAATCCAAGGTAGTCTCCTTTAAAGTCCTAGGAAATAGTTTAGCTAACAATTTATCGTCAAGGAAAAAATCATTGCATACTGTTGTATAAGCATTGACATGATTAGTAGGGTCTCCTTTACCTCTATACTTCTCAAACCTAGGAATTTAAATTCCTTGTGGCATCAATGTTGTTAATATTTCCAATGATAATGGGCTACTACGGACATAGTAGGTGGGTGGTGCAGTTTGGTTTTGGTTTATGGTGGATATTTGTTGTTGCATGGAAGAAACGGTTTGGAAGAGTTGTTTAATGAGAGGGTCAGTGTAAGTGGTATGAGATGGAAGAGAGAATGGTGATGGAGTGTATGTAATGTTGGGACAAGTGAAGGGGACACTAAGAGGGGTGAAGGTGGTGCAAGAAGGAACATTAGATGCCATGAAATAACTAGGAATGCTAGTTGCAATAGCGAAAGGAGTCACCTGACTAACTTGTTGCATGGTTGTTGTAACTTGAGGAGTGGTATAGGTCGGTATGGATTCTACGGTTGAAGGAGAAGGAATGTAAGATCCTCCTTGGCTAACCACAGTGTTTGCTGGTTGGGGTGTGCTAGAGGCATGTTTTTGGTATATTTCAAAAATTTCTTTCATAAAATATAAGCCCTCATCACTTTCAAGCATTCGATGGATGTTGTCTATAGTAGGAATTATAGTGGTTGAGATGTTTTCAAGACACAATTTTTTCTACAAATGTGCTAAATCCTCATGAATGTTAATTACTTTGTCTTGTGAAATGTGAGCATTTGATGTATCAACATGCATTGTATCTGAAGGTAAAGGTGTACGAGTGGTAGTATCCATGCCTAATGCACCATTTTCCATACTAGGAGTAGGAGCTTGAGACAACCCAAGGTCTGCAACAAGTGTTCTATCACGGGATGCCATGAGTCGAGAACTTCTTAGATCACTAAAGTATTATCAATAGGGCACAAAAAAATCATACAAATACCACAAGAGTTTGGGTGGATGCAAATGCAATGTAATATAGGAATAATAAAATACAAACAACATAAATTCTACAAATTTATCTAGAAAATAGAAATGCAGGAAATACCCAGAAATGCCAGAAATTATAGTGCAAAATGTGTAGGAGGACTAAGTCGCCCAATGTGGTGATTTAGTCCCACTAATGATTGTTTTGAGATTTTTCAAAAAATTTAAATGCAATTCTATGTCTTTCAGATGCACAAATGCAATTATAGTATGAAAATGTAGAATGTTTGTGATTTTCAATTCAAAAAAATGATGCAAAAATGCAAGCTATTTAAGCTTTTCACTAATGCAATTTTGAAAACCCTAGGATGCAACTTAAACAATGCAATATCTAATGTAATGCAAATGAAATATAGGATGCACTTGAAATTAGAATTAAATATGTTCAAAATTTGGGTTCACCAAAATGTGGACAATGATTTTGGATTTCACACATAATGCTTTGCTCCTTCTAGGGTTTTCACCTAAAAGGAGAAAGGGGAGGGGTCCAAAATGCAAATGTCAACACACAAAGTTAATGTAAATGAGATGTATTATGTATAATTATGATGTACTCATGCATTGATCTGAAAAGAAAATGATTTAATGATGCAAAACCTAAGAAATGTAAAGTGCTAGAAAACACACTGTGATATGGAAAAACACCTAAAAATGCAAGTAAATGATGAAATAACTGAAAAAAAATCAGAGAGATACACCTGGAATCCTAAAAATTTGACTGGGACACTTATGCCAGGTTGGGCAACTTAGTCGCAGTTTTGGGAAAACTTACTAAAATAGGAATTTTCCAAATGGGTATCCAAAAATGAAAAAACCACTTTTCAAGCTCGGAAGCAGGACTAATCCGCCACTAGTGGTGAATTATTCCTCATGTAGATTTTAAGAATCTCAAGATAGAATCTTGTAGCTTCAGGTCTGCCCTTGCTTTTCTGATAGGTGTTTGTACTTGATTCTATAGAAAATGAGATGAAAAGTGTCTCCAAGCTTGAATTAGGGTTGTGTTGACTTGATTGACTTTGATGACTTCTTTACCACTTTTCAACACCTTTTTCTCTAACAAATGTGCATACAAATTCTGCAAACACACATGCAATGAGGGAAAAATGGTTGAAGGTTAGAGAATAGGGGTTTGTCTTGGTCAAACCCCACTTTGGTAATCAAACCCTAAACAATGAAATGAAATGGAAAGAGAGTGATAAATAAGCAACATGCAATGTCATAAATTTACCAAACCCTTGATGTTAAAAATTTGAAGATATGCAATGAAGTGATCTAATGGATGAATTGATTGTGCTTAGAGTGCTTGAATGCTTGTAAGATTGAATGCTTAATGAGTGCAAGAGATTAGAAGATTGTAGGAGATGAGGGGGATGAAAAATAAGGATAAAATCCCTTATTTATTCATGTTCTTAGTAAATTTCTTGAAAATAACACATCACAGGCTGACCTCAAGGGTTAGAGGAAAAAACCCGCCATAAAATTAAAATAATTTTGAGTTTTGTGCCAAAAAGGACTAAGTCGCCCCTTTTGGCGGCTTAGTCCCACTTAAGAAAATTAAGTGGGTGTCAGGAATTAAAGGGAACTAAATGTTTTCCAGCGGGCATATCCTCAAAAACACACTTAAAAATAGTCGAAAAGTGCATTAAGGGGTCATTTAAACATGAGAAAGGGTTGAATTAGTGAAGAAAAGTCTAGAAAAGTATGAAAGTGGGTTACAACACTTTACAAAACATTAAAATAAGACTTGGTAAGTGATAAAAAGGTGATATTTAAGTGAATTATAATAAAAGGGTCCTAGAAAAGTCTGAAAGTGCATTACAACACTTCACAACACCTTTACTGGACATCCTAGAAGTCTTAATGATTCACAAGGGTCCAAGACCTAATGTGAATGTGTTGACCACATTACAACATTAAATCTAGAAAAAATCAAGCCAAAGTCCACTAGAAAGACTCAAGTGAGCATAAAAATGTTAACTATACATTTTTGGTGACACAATACAATTGTCAAGTTTTGCAACTATGACAATGTTTGAGATCTGAGGAGAATAATATATAAGTCTTATGAAGCCAACCTCAAGGATTTTTTCAATTTCTTCCTTAACTAGTAGAGCTATTTTAGAGTTCATTTTTTGAATCTTCTGTCTAATGAGTTTAGCATTTTCAGCAAGGACTATGTTGTGTGTTACAATCTTAGGATTGATTCCCGACATATCAAATAGGTCCAAGAAAAAAGTTTGGGTAAGTCATGAAGCAAAGTTGCATGTCAAATAAAGGTGTGAACTCCAAGGAACCCCAATCATCATTTGCTAATTTTGACATTGTTTCCATCTCTTGTGTTTCTTCTTTTGTATGATCTGTTTTGATGTTGGAATTAATGTTTTCAGAGGACTAGTAGTTCCTTTTTCAAAATTTAAACAACTTTCAGGCTTAGGATCCATTTTAATTTAGTATATCTTGTTCTTGTAGACATACTTCATGATATGATAAAGAGTCAAAAGAACCACATGAATCTCATGAGTCCATGGTCTTCCTAAAAGAAGATCGTATGAAATTTGTTGAGGCATAACATGAATAGGATTTTGTAAGGTAGCCTTTCCAATTGAAATAGGTTAGGTAATCACACTGAGCGGTTGTTTCCCTATATTGTCAAATCCTCGAATCGATAAGGAATTGGGTTTTATTTTTTATTTATCCACTCCCAACTTATCTATAAGATTCACACTACATACATTCAGAGCTAAGCAATTATCAACAAGGGTCCTTTTTATTCCTATGGTGTTGTATCTGGCTATTATCATGAATGCTTCATATTTCTTTCTCATTTCCAAGGGAGGAAGATCATGTTGATGGAAGGTAATATCTACATTAACTATATTCATTCCTTGTATTAGAGATGCCACATCATTTGAATTTGTACTAGGAATAACCACAACTTGTTGTAAGGCTATTTGAAGCATAGTATGGTAACTAGGCGAGACTTGAATAAGATCCCATAAGGAAATCTTAGCAGGAGTATTCTTAAGTCATTCAACCAGATCATACTCCTTTCCACTATGCAATGGTAAACAAGGAACACTAGGAAATATAGGATTAGGAAATGGTAATGAAATGGGACTAGGTTAAGGCTGTCTATTATTCCTTGTGTTCTATGTATGAGCAACGGTATTATAATTCGATTGTTACGACACATTTTCTTTAGGTGCATCAAGGATATGGACAAGATTTTTTGAAGGTTGAGGTTTTTTCTAAGGTGGATAAAGGATAAGTTTAGGTTGAATGAAATTTTCTTCTTGCTGTTTTAGTGTGTTTGAGCAATCCTTAGTGGATGAACCTTGTGAGATGAAATCCTAAAGGGCTTCATCTAACATATCAAAGTCCTCACTAGTAAAAGACTTGGGTTTGTTAATAGGTTGAGGTTGGATGATGTTTATTTATCTTTGTTTAGGTTTGTTTGAACAAGCATTAGTGGATGAACCTTGTGAGGTGAAGTCCTCAAGGGCTTCATCTAAAATATCAAAGTTGTCACTACTAAAAGGCTTGACGATTAAACTAAAAAAGGGTTTTAACATGCCTAAGTAACCATATATCTGTGCTTGTTTTGAGTTTAATGTTTTTGGTTTTTTGTTTTGATTTTCTTAATGTAAAATGAATTCTACAACTAAGAACATGAAAGTGCAATGATATATATTTATCAAGCAATTGTAAATATAAACTATGAAAATGCATGAAACTGTAAAGTGGCAAACTGAAACAACACGGTAACTACAACAAACAAAAGCACAAAATTTCACTATTTAATCCTAAAAATTGTAACCTCAAAATCCATAGGGACTAAGATGCTAGTAAGGGTGTCTTGTTCCTCCTAATGAAATTGAAAGATTCTAGACACTAGAACAAACAAAATAGAACTCAGACATGATTCTGGATCAAAAACCTTGAGAGGGACTAAGACACAAATAAGGGAATTTTAGTCCCAATAAAGGTTTTTTTCAGAAAAACAACAAGATCTGAGTTGATAACAGTGTTCCTAGGTTTCCTACCTAGGGACCTTATGTTTGGAAACATGAACTGTGCAAATGGATGCAAGGAAAAGTAACTAGTAACAAGCAATTGAATACAAAGTTGAATGCAATTTTTTTCAAATTTCAATGCAATAAGAAAGTTTCTAAATGCAATTAGGATGATTAACAATGCACTTTTCAGTTTTCCAATGAGATGAAACGATGCAAGAAAGTAAAAATGAAACCTATATGCACTTTCACTAATGCAAATGCAAGAAACCCTAGATGCAATTGCACAAATGCAAGATGCAATTCAAGAATGAATGCAACCTAGATCTATGGCTTTAATGGACTCCAAATCAGAAAATGAATGCTCAACAAGGTTAGGTTCACCAAAATGAACCAAGTAAAAATGAGGGAGGGAGGAATACACATCATTAGGTTTTTTCATTAGATCTTGCATTTCATTAGTCTTTCCAAGCCCTAGCTTGGTGGTGAACCCCTCTTTAGTTTATAATCAGACCCTAGGACACCCTATTGCAAGATCTCTTTCCCCTACTTTATCCTTGGATTGAGATCTCTATGATTTCCTTGAATGTGGAGTATAGAAAGATTATTGTTCTATGTACTAAACCCTAGTAACAATTTTCTATCTTACACATACAATAATAGTTATAATAAAAATTGGTTGGTTGACTTAGGATGATTGTACTAGATCTGACTGGTCACAAGAAGTGGTTTTACACATATGAAGAATAATATGGAGGTAAAGTTTACATTGGAGATAATATCTCATATCTTATTATTAAATAAGGAAAATTATAATTGTTATTTAGTGATGGGAAGATTAAAACCCCCTAGTGTTTTGTGCACATTCCTATATTGGCTAGAAGTCTAATTTATGTATCTAAGTTAAATGATTCAAGAATGCATGTAAAATTTGATAAGAATAGTTGCAAATTTTTGATAGGAAGCTTGGTGGTAGAAAGAGGAACAAGATTGGGAACTCTATTTGGACTAAATTCCACTACTTTATGTTAATCCACCTTTGTGACTAAAAAATAAAAAAAAATGTATGTTGTGGTATCATGGATTGGGCCACATAAGTGAAAAATATTTAATATGTAGGATTGTAAGCTAGTTAGAATGTCTTTACCTATTGACACTAAGATTATTTAGATATGTGTTCAAAATTTGATAATGATTTTGAGGATATGCGTAATGTGTCATATACTAGTACTATAGGAATTTTAATGTACACAATGGTTTGCACTAGGCCAGATATTGTCCAAGTAGTGGGAGTATTGAGAAATTTTATATCTAACCCCAGTAGAGAACATTAGAATTATATAAAGGTGTTATGATATTTTCATGGTAATTCTAATTATTTTTTATTCTATTATATTAATAACAATGTGTATTACTATTTGATTATTTTTTATTTTTGAAAATGATGGAATCTCGCTCCTCCCATCCCTCCCACTCCCCTACACTTTTGAATAAGGATTTTCCACCTGTTGATTCTTCCCTCGGTTGTGATTTGGTGATCGACCTGTTTGTTGTGTCTCTAGACATGTAGGACTTGTCTCCTAGGGTGAAGGATTTTGTTTCCCATCAACCTCCTACTATGGGGGCATTAAACGACTCTCCTATTTTGAAGGCTTTGTGTGGCTCTACTTTGGCACTTCTATGTCATTTTTTGAAATTGTATGGTCCATAAAGACAAGGGTGGGATCTATGCAACCATAGGTGCCTCTTCCCTATGCTATTGTTGCTCTAGTAATTATCTTGGGTAGGAAGTATTAGATTGCATTGATTTTTTCTCCATGTTGGGCCTAATCTTTAGATTCTAGCGTTTGTGGCCTTCTCTCCTAGATATGCACCTATGTATCTCAAAGCATTGGACACCTTTAGTGGAGGGTAAGATTGAAATTTACCCTTTTTCTAGAGGTGTTTTTTTGTTTTCTTTAATTCTTTTGAGGATAGACATGTTGTATTAGATCATGCTTAGTAGGAATGAGATTCTCATCCCCTGTCAATGAGGCAATTGGTTCATTCCTTCAACCCTTTCAAGGAACCCATTGATGTTATGCTATTTTAGGTGAGATTTCCTTATCTTCCCCTACAGTTTTGGTGCCCCTTTTAGGTTTAAGGCATTAGTAATTCTCTTGATAGGTTCTTGAAAATGGAAATTACTTCCAAGAACTTCTCTCACATCTTTGACACTCAAATTTTGGTAGAGGTTGATTTGTCTCAGGCATTGCCTAGTGAGGTTGACCTCCATGTTAATGGTTGGTCTTGGTCTTAGCTTGTGAATTATGAAAGAATCTCATTTCATTGTAGATTTTGTTTTTCTACTAGACACTTGGCTTGCAATTGTCATCATAGCTCTCATATTGTGTCTTCCTCCTCTGGGTGGAAGAATTCTCTCTCAAACCATCTAACTATGTACCTTGATGATAATTCTTCTATTGATAGTGAATATTTTTCACCTTCTGGGCCTCCTTCCCCTTTTGTTCAGATGAATAATCCTACTGTTGAAGGTTTTGTCTCTCCTATGGCTCCTACTACTCTGATTTTGAACAAGATTGTTTCTCCTATGGTTCCTATTGCTCTGGCCTTGAACACAGTTGTTTCACCTATAGTTCTTGTTGCTCTATTTGTTAGTCACTTTGAAGGGGCTTCTCCAATTGGATGTTGTGGTTGTCATTGATGTCAACACTATTAGCATTAATGCATTAGAAGTTTTATATGTCGAGGATATTGAGAAAATTGTAATAAAAAAAGTTGCAAGTTGTCAATGGTGAAGTGAATTAGTCTTTCAGTGAGTTTAATACGTTGCTATTCAGAGGTTGTGGAATAAAGGGTTTATTATTTAGTATATCTAGTTTATCCACGTTGAGTTTTAGAGATCCACGTGAAGATTTGATCTAGTTATGAAGATTTATATTTTGACAATTTTTCTGTTACTTCAGTTTGTGTTCCTGAGTGAAGATTATGTGATTTCAGTAAGTTCAATTATTGTGGATGCTTCTCTAATAATTCATCATGTTTTTGGATGTTTCTAGATCATTCTCTATTTGTGTTGCATGTTTTCATTGATTGTTGTGCTTGCAATCCAAGATTTTCTCTTGTGTGTTCATGTTTTTCATGTTCCTGGATGATAAGGTGTTTGTAGCACATTGTGGATCTTCAAGGAGTAATTAATTGAAGTGGTTCGTGTTTGAGGATGTTATTTTGGGTCTTCACTATGTTATGTCTAACCTTAGTTGATTCACATGAATAATCTTTATTTATTTGGGTCGACTATTTATATTCTTTTTATTATTTTGTTGAAGTCAACTTGTAGTGATGTAATTCCTTGTTGTGGATATATATAAGCGGTTATTTTATCATTTTATAATCATGAATGTATGAGAAGAAGTCTTTGAGTGTAAAGTGTGTGAATCCTATGTGCAAATATTGTTCAAATCATATGAAGAAGATTAAAGAAGAGTGAAGAAGTGTTCATGAGCTTAACCGAAATTGTAATCAAGCATTAGCAAATGCTATTTTTCTCAATTCAAATCTAATGGATACATGTAATCAGAATATTTTTGTAGGACAATGTGTCTTCCTTTTGTAATTGAGCAGTGAGATCTAGGTAGTGTGCCTGAATGCATGTGCATTCCCCATTCATCTTTCTTTATACTTTTAACAGGGTATAATCTTGTAGATTGACCTCCACTATGGTTTTTCCCTTAATAGGGTTTCCACATAAAAATCTTGGTGTTATGTGTGTTTTTGATGTGTTTTTCATTTATTCTTTCATGGTTATTGATCAGATTTGAGAATAAGCTTGATAAGTTGAATAATTTTGAAATTTTGTGACAACTAATTCACCCCCCCTCTTAGTTGTCTGCCCTTGAGTTGTCAACATCTCCCCCTTCTTGTCTAAATGATTCAAATTTTTTTATTGATTCTTCTTGGATAGTTGTACAATGTAGGAAGAAATGTAATATTAAGGACTCTTGCTCACTTGACAAACCCTTGGGGGAAACATTTTTGGGTTCAAGCTCTAGTGGTTGAGTTGTCTCTCTGTGGTTTTCTATTTTTGTGCTAATTTTTTGGTATTGGGATCAAGGCCCTTCCCTTATTTTTTAATAAAAAAAAAATTCTATAAGATATTAGACATTCAAGGTTTTATTCATGCATCTTACTAGGTGACTTGGATTATTAAATGTGCACTAGTGATTATGTATTTAATTTTTTGGAGGAGCTATGAGTTGGATTTTTTAGAGACAACACACAATTACTTTATCCATTATCAAAGAAGTGTATATGATTGTGTAATGGAGGAGATTTTATACTCTCAAGACATTGGGGTCTTAAGGAGAAAATAGCCCTCAATTACCTCAAAATACATTTCTTAGGTGACAATATAAGTGATGAAGAATGTTTATACAATTTAACCAATATTTGCACTAAGTTTTAAATAATTAGAATATTAAAATAACTTAATTATAGGAGTAAATGATAGAATTAAGTTCTCTGATATATACAAAAGTAGGAAGTACAAAAACCACAGATTATACCTTCAAGAGGGTTTTCTCTCAACCACAGATGCTAGTGTGTCATAAAGATGTCTGCATGCCACACTGTTGTCTTTAATGGAATAGATAGTAAAAGTCTAAAATACAAAATACCCAACACACCGAATCTATTCATTTGCACACAAACATAAAAAGAAAAATGTTGGGGGTTGTTTAGGGGCTTGCCTCAATCAAACCCCTATTTTAGCATTTCCACCTCCATGGATAGCGAGATAGGATTGAAATAGATAAAATGTATAAAGAAAAGACATGCGATAGAAACAAACCTTGCAAAGGAGAAGAACCCCTATCAAAACTATAATCAAATAAATAAAGATGAGATTATATAAGATAAAATGACAAGAGGGCATTGCCAACAACTTGTGGTTCCCCTCTTGAATTTATAGATGTGATGAACTCATGAGAAAGAGGATTCTTGACTATTATGTGAGAGAAATTTTGCAGAGCTTCACTATGAAAGTGAGAGAGAGAGTGAGCCTTACGTTTTTATAGGTCTCATTAAAATGAGATTGAAAATGGAAATTTTTTAAGTTGCATTGGTGAGAGGAGTTGTTACACATGAATCCTTGTTACTATGATTTGTTTCATGGAAAAATCATACAAAATATTCACATTTGAATCTTGGAAAGTATGGAGATGCTAGCGCATCATATAGATGTCTCTATGTTGCACTAATGTTTGACCAAAACTTATTGAGAATCAAACACTCAAGTTTTGAGTGCTTCATCGTTGTTGTCTATGAAGTCAGAATTGTGGAATTCCAACTTATAGGTTTTCGTGATAAATGAGGAGGGCCTAAATGTGTAAGTGTAAAACTACCACAAGGTGCAATTTATGACACTACATTTTTCCCCCAGTTTAGTGACCTAATCTTTAATAAAAAATAGCTACACTAAAGTAGCTAGAAAGACAAATATTGATTTTGAAATTTTAACATTTTTTTCAAAAAGGATATTGTAGAGGCCATAGAGGTCAAGTAACTGGATATTGATAATGCCTTCAACATTTGAGCTTAGTAGAAACCTACAACATTTGACATAAATTTTGATTTTGCAAAACTCAAAAATGGGTCCGTTTGAAAAATGAAAGAAACTACCATGGCGAGAAGAATGCTTAAGAGAATTTACGGTGAATCAGAAGAAAAATTTGATAAAGAAGTGAGTATATGCCCCCTCCTATTTTTCCCCCATCCAGGAGGGTAAAAATAGGGAGGTAGGGAAGTCTAAGGAAAGTTTTCCATTAAAAATGGGAAAAAAAATTCCTATATACTTTCATTGCAGGCCCAAAGACGGTCATTTTCACTATTCACTATGAGGATTTGGTTGATTTTTCTATATATCCTTCAACAAAATTCCTCGTAGAAATGATTTACGAATACCCAAGATCAACTAGTTGAGGTCCCTGGTGGAGAGGGGCCAGCCACTTGATGAGGTATGAGAAATATTTTACCCTTCTTTGTCATCTTTTAGTCATTTTTAGACCTTGAAGTTTTTCCAGCAACATAAGCATCCAGCCTATTGAATTCACAAAAGAAAATTGTGAGGGAGAGTGAACCCAAAAAATTCAAAAACCCTTATAAAAATTTAGATCCACGTCAACTAAATTAACCCTTAATCTATTAGAATGATTTAGCATGAAATAAAATAACTAAAAATTGAAGCACAACACCATTCCCAATAGAACACTAGATCTACATGGAAAACCCAAGAAGGGAAAATCATGGCGAGGATTAGCTTACAATATAAAGTAATCGCAACATCGAATACAGAGGGACTATCGGAGGGTTCACTACCCAACAGAAAAAAGGGCTCACTACCAAAGGCTCACTACCATATTATAGAAAAAAAGAAAGAAGAATGTTATAGTGAGAAATCCATCTCCATGCAATAAAAAAGCCCACCACAACATCACCAAAACATTTGTAGTCTTTCTAAAGATTGTACAAGCACCTTCTACTCACTACTTCTAGTAGTGTAACTCATTAATCTCACACTCCACTTCACAAATTCACAATTCATGACAAGATTCTCCATCAACTCATCACTTATTTACACCTTCTTCAACCTTGAAAACATTCTCCAAGGTCGGTTATGCACCTCAACCATGCAAATTCAAATTCAAATTAGGTCAGAACTAAGCATTCTAGTGGTGGAAAGGAATTAAAGATTAACACACCACTTCCCAACTTGGACCCAAATCATACATATACACCATGCCACACTTCCATAATCACCAAAGAAAATCCACATTTAGTGTAAACAACCAAGGTCAGCCAAACTAGTGTAAAGACCATTAAATTTTAAGTACACGCTTCTTGAAATCCAAAGATGACTCACAAACTACACACAGTTACACTTGAATATAATCTAACATATTCCACAAACATCCTAAAATCCAACAAATTCCATTGCAACAAATTTCACCTAAAGAATGTACACACCTAGTACACTCAAAGAACCTTCCATATGATGTAACTCAAGAAATCAAATTTCTGAGCTCCAAACCATGAACAAATTTGACTATAGGTAGATATGATAATTATCAACACACTTCCAAAACCGCAAGACTAGAAACCAAACTATGGAGAAATGTAGAGCAAAACCATTTCTCCCAAACACCATTGCAACAAACCTGACACATTGGTGAACCCAAATTTCTCTGCACAACAATCTAGACCAAGAAATTTTGGATATAGAACCTCTGAACACCTCTGATAAACATATCTAAGCCACACAAGCAAATCTTCAAGATAGAAGAAATGCGGACCAAAACTAGAACACCACACTGTATATCAGAGCACCTCTACAACACACTATTTTCCCATTTTATTCAAATTTTCTCAAAATCACTTGAAAACCAAGCACCAAAGACACATACTCATCATCTTTGGTACTTCCTCATCACCACTAAACAAACAACATCCACAAGCAGATGCTTATCAAAGCCTCACTAGAGGTTGACACTAGTAGCACTTACCAATGACAACATAATGAAACTAATCAAAGGATGAACACAACCATTCACCAATGACAACACAAACAAAAGCCTACAAAAATATCCCCCAACCTTGTTGACATCAATGAAAACACCAACTACTCATATTTGCTACAATATCCCCCTTTTTCATTGATGACAACAAATGATGTGAAAAACCATCAACAAGAAACATAACAAATTTGATCACTAATATACTACTTCATACCAACTTTTTCTTTCTCTTTTTCACATTACTCTAGATCCCCCTTTGACAACTTGGAAATTTTTCACATTATTTTTCTCCCCCCCTTTAACATCAATGAAAAAGGGAAACACATTTACGTATTTTTCTCCTTTGACATCAAACATACAAACTTTATGCCCTTATTGCTTTGCATACTCCGGGCCCTTAGGAGCACACAACAAATTTTACCAACTAGAAACCATTGTACATATCCTTTGACATATTTGACATAGAACAATACCAACCTACACCAACACTAACTCCCCCTAACTACAATAACCAATAAAGAACTACCTACTCCGCCTAAGAGGTAGCCTCCAACATTAGCCCAAAATAAGGAATGAAACTTGAAATCCATTGGACTTATGTATATCTTTATGCATCTAGTTCAAAGAAGGAGGGTTAATAACCCCTAACTTCTCCCAAAGATACTCAAAAGTATCCTTAGGAAGATCCTTAGTTAATATATCCACAACCTGATCCTTTGTAGGAAAATACTCAAGCTTTAATTTATTCTCTACAACCTTCTCTCTCCAAAATTGATACTAGATTGTGATATATTTTGTCCTCGGTGCATCACTGGATTCTTTGAAATGTTAATAACACTTGTATTATCATAGAAATTGGTTTATCATACACAACTCCAATATCCTTCAAAGTTTTCCTCATCCACAACACCTATGTGCAACAAGATGTTGTAACATATTATGCCTCTGTAGTAGATAAAGACATTAAGTCTTGCTTCTTTCTCAAACAAGATACCAATCTGCATCCAAGAAAGAATGTACCACCACTTATACTTTTCCTATCATCAACACATCCTACCCAATCAACATCTATATAAGCACTTAGAGAAAAATCAGTATCCTTTGGATACCACAAGCCATGTTCTAGAGTTCCCTTCAATTATCTAAATATTCTCTTCACTACTACAACTTGTGAATCTTTAGGATCTCCTTGAAATCTAGCCACAAGAAAAACTACATGTGTGATATTCGGTCTAGTAGCAGTTAGATATAGCAGTCCTCAAATCATTGATCTATATTTTCTCTAATCATCCTTAGGAGATTCATCATTCTTACTTAGCTTGCAACTAGTAACCATAGGGGTACATAGCAATTTAGAATCTTCCATTCCAAACTTCTTCAACATTTCCTTGACATACTTTGATAGTGAAATGAATATACCTTTCTTTGTCTGATTGATTTGTAACCCAAGGAAGAAATTCATCTCCCTAAACATAGACATCTCAAATTCTTTCTACATATCTTCTACAAATCTCTTGCATATAGCTTCATTTCCTCCAAAATTATATCATCAACTTATAGAACCACAATCAAGATCTAATCTTTTTCAACTTTGAAATAAAGATTACTATCTGCAGTACCTTCATTGAATCCTTGTTGTATCAAGTACCTATCCAACCTTTCATACCAAGCTCTGGGAGCTTGCTTCAATCCATATAATTATGCATTTTTCAATCTACATACCATATCCAATTTTTTTGATGACTGAAATCCTTCTAGTTGTTCAATGTATACTTCTTCCAACTCACCATTCAAGAAAGTAGACTTCACATCTATCTGATATACTTTGAAATCTTTGTATGTTGTAAAAGAAAAAAACATCTTGATAGCTTCCATTCTTTCCACCAAAGCAAATGTCTCCTCAAAATCTATTCCTTCTACTTGTAAGTAGCCCTTGCACACAAGCCTTGCCTTGTTTCTTACCACTTTTCCATTCTCATTTAGTTTGTTCCAAAATATCCACTTAGTTCCAATCACATTCTTGTTTGTTGGTCTTGGGATAAGTTCCCAAGTATAATTTTTCTCAATTTGTATTAGTTCTTCTTACATAGCCTTGATTTAATATTCATCCTTTCATGCTTCAATCACTGTTTTAGGTTCAAATTTAGAGAGTAAACATACACTTTCCTATTCTTCAGCCATAGCAACTTTTCTTCTTGTCAACACGCCCTCTTTTTTGTCACTAATGATCTGATCTTTAGAATGATTCTTTTGCACATAGTTAGGAGTCTTAGGGATCCTTTCTAGAGCTTCTTCCTCTTTAATATGAACTTATTTTTCCTTATCTTTATCTCTGTCATTTTCTCTGCAAGAGGACTTGTCTGATTCATATCCATCTATCACCACAAAATTATTTTTTAAGTCTTCATCCACTTTGACATTTTCACTTTCAATAATATTCTTCAATCTCTTGTTGTAGCACTGGTAAGCTTTGATTCTTGTATAATATCCAAGGAAGATACCTTCATCAAATCTTGTATCAAAATTTCCTAAGTTCTCTTCATCTCTTCTGATATAGCATTTTCTTCCAAACACCTTGAAATATTTGATAGTAGGATTCCTTCCATACCACAACTCATAGGGATTCTTTGCACTATTTACTCTTGCTTGAACTCTATTAAGAATGTAGATAGCAGTATGAATTTCTTCTCTCCAGTAGACTTCTCGTAGGTTTGGCTCTTTCATTATTATTTTTGCAACTTCTTGAATAGTCCTATTCTTTCTTTCAACCACTCCATTCTACTAATGAGTCCTAGGGATAGATAAATGCCTCTTTATCCCATGATTCTCACAAAAAATGTTAAACTCATTAGAGGTGAACTCTCCACCTCTGTTAGACCTCAAACATTTGATTTTCATATCCATTTCATTCTCAACCATAACTTTAAATTCTTTGTTCAACTTATCTAGAGCTTTTTATTTTTCTTTGAGAAAAGTAAACTATTTTATTATAGAATAATCATCAATCAATAGGATGAAATACATGTCACCTTGAAGACTACTTACTTTGGTAGGACCACAAAGGTCTGTATGCACCAACTCCAACAGTCTAGTAGTAGATTTTTCTTTGACTTTGAAACTTATTTTTGCTTTCTTCCCATTTTGGCATTCCTTACAAACAACATTAATGGGATTTTTCTAATCCTTGGCAGATCTCTTACAATTTGAACTGAACTGATCCTCACTAGGCAATCAAAATTAGTATGGCATATCCTTCTATGCTATAGACAAATTTCATTAATTTGAGTCATAAAGCAATTACCATCAACACCTTTAAGATAATAAATATTTCCATTTTTCCTTATTCTAGCAATAACCACAGTTCCAAAACTTTTTCTGATCTCACATCCATCATTATGAAACATAAGATTATATCCTTTGCTACACATTTTCCTGACACTCAAGAGGTTTTCTCAAACCCTTAACATAAATAAAATCAAGTTTTCCATCAAAATTGATAGAACCTTTTCCACATATCTTAGCAGATGTATCATCACCAAACTTTTAAACTAGACCTCCATATTTCTCAATTTTAACAAACTTTCTTTTGTCACCGGTCATATGATTTGAGCATCCACTGTCAATAATATAGTAGTTATTCTCCTTTCTAGCATGAAGAGTAGTCACCATAGGATTATGACCTATTTCTAGAGAACTTTCCTTCACACATCTCTTAGAGTTAGAAAAATTAGTTTCATCTTTAATAACCATGAGCAATCATTCACTATCTTTATCATCCCCATAGTCATATTCATCATCAAATATATTGGCATCTTCTCTAACATAATATTTTTTCTTAATTTCTTTACCTTTGTTTTCTTTTTTATTTTCATTGAAAGCTCTATTTGGACACTTTGAAGCATAATGACCTATCTTACCACAACTAAAACATTTGAAAGGAAACTTACTTTTGTATTTACCAATACCCTTTTTCATTTTTCTCACAAAATTTACTTCTACATCATCAAGATCGTATTGATCTAATTCCTCAGTCTTTTTTGATTTTCCAACCTTAAAAGAAATCTCAACTTTTGCATTAATTGTACCAAATTCTCTCATTTAAAAAGTAGATAAAGCACCATAAAATTGATCTCTAAAGTATTTTCTTAAATCTTGAACTTCCTCAATAGCATAAACTTTATTACTGTAAGATTTAGGAAGATTTCTCAGTACCTTCTTTACCACTTCTTCTTCAAGATTTCTACCAAGACCTCTGATGGAATTGAAAACTTAATCCACCTTTTGCATGTAGCTTGTAATGTTTTCATCTTCAAACATTCATAGGTTCTCAAATGTGATCTTTAGATTTTGCATCTTAGCTTGCTTGACCTTATCGTCTACTTCATAAATACTTTTCGTCTTTGTCCAGATCTGTCTAGCAAATTTCAAATTCATAACTTTCACAAGTTTAGTATTAGAAATACCAACTAAAAGATCATACCTTGCTTTACCATTGTTCTCATAGGCCTTGATCTCATCATCATTCTTCAAACCACCAGTAAGCATAATATTTCTAGTCTCAATAGACTTCCAAACTCCAAATCCAAGAGATATTAAGAAACCTTCCATCCTTGTCTTCCAGAAGCTATAGTTTGATCCATCAAACAAAGGAGCATCCCTCTTTCTATGCCATCCCAGATCTACCTCAAGCGATTAAGCTTTCTTCCTAGGAAACTTGATTTGATACCAATTTTTGAATGCACACAAGATAATTGAGAGGGAGATCAACCATTTGTACATAAAAATTTAAAAACCCTCATAAATGTTCATATCCACATCAACTAAATTAACACTTAATATGTTAGAATGATTTAGTATGAAAGCAAATAACTGAAAAATTGAAGCACAACAACACCATGCACAATAAAACACCAAATTTATGTAGAAAAATCAAGAAGGGAAAAACCACGGTGATGATTAGATCACAATATAAAGTAATTTTAACACTGAATACAAAAGGTTCACTTCCCAAAAGAAAGAAGGTCTCACTACTAAATGCTCACTCCCAGATTACTGAAAAGAAGAAATAAGAATGTTACAGTGAGAAATCTATCTCAATGGAACAGAAAAGTCCACCACAACATCACAAACACACTCATAGTATTTTTGAAGATTGTAGAGACCTTCTACTCACTGCTTCTAGTAGTCTAACTCATTAAACTCATACTACACTTTAGAAATTCACACTTCACAACTTTGAAATTATTTTCATCACACACTTCATGGAAAAATTCTCCATCAACTCATCATTTATTTATACCTTCTTCAACCTTGAAAATTTTCTCCAAGGTTGGCTATGCACATCAACCATGCAAATTCAAATTAGGTCAAAACTAAGCATTCCCACAGTGGAAAGGAGTGAAAGCAGACCACACTTCTTAAATCAAACCCAAATCATACATATACACCATGCCACACTTCCACAATCACCGAAGCAAATATACATTTAGTGTAAATAGGTCCAAGGTTGACCAAACCAGTGTAAACACCATTAAAATTTAAGTACATGATTCCTCAAATCCAAAGACAGCTCATAGACCACACACAAACCTTGAATATAATCTAGAATATTCCACAAACATCCTGAAATCCAACAAATTCCTTTGCAACAACTTTCACCTAAAGAATGTACACACCCAATACACTTAGACAACCTTCCATATGTTGCAAGAAATCAACTTTCCAAGCTCCAAAACATGAACAAATTTGACTGTAGGTAGAAATTATCATTATCAACACACTTCCAAAACCACAAGACTAGAAACCAAACTATGGAGAAATGTGAAGCAAAACCATTCCTCCCAGACACCATTGCAACATAGTTCACACACTAGTGAACATAACTTTCTCTTCACAATGATCCAAACCAATAAATTTTGGATATAGAACCTTTAAACACCTCTGAACACATATTTGAATCACACAAGAAAATATCCAAGATATAAGAAATGAAAAACAAAACTTAAACACCACACTGTTTATCACAACAACTCTACAACACACTATTTTCCTCTTTTATTCAATTTTTCTCAAAATAAATTGAAAACCAAGCACTAGAGACACATATTCATCATCTTCAATAATTTCTCATCACCACTAAACCAACAACATCCACAAGCAGAAGCTTATCAAAGCAAGACTAGAGGTTGACACCAGTAGCACTTACCAATGACAATATAACCAAACTAATCAAAGCATCAACACAAACAATCATCAATGACAACACAAAAATAAGCCTACAATGAAACTAATCAAAGCATCAACACAAAAAATCATCAATGACAACACAAAAATTACCAACAATTTCCCCCAAGTTTGTTGACATCAATGACAACACCAACTACTCATACTTGCAACACAGTTGACACATTAGAGTCTAGCGGTCATGCTGACATATTTCCTATGCATCGTTGTCTAGCTAGGTATTGAATGGTAGCATGTCATCTAGACATCTACACGACGTGAAGACATTTAAGAGAGAGAATAATAAAATTTTGGTTTAAAAAGTAGAATAAAGAGTATAGAATGACAGTTTGGAGAATGGATTTGCATGATTTAGTTTTTATGTTTTGACAGGACCTTCTTGAGATCCATGAGCATGTCAGTGGAATTTTTTTGTCACTTATGATTTTCAATTGGCCAATATCGGTTGATGAATACTCACTACTATAGTAGGTTGGGCTATGGTGGGTCTATAGTATGCCAGAAATCTGGTTCCATGCTCCTATATTGATGACATTGACAGAGAGATGGGACACTTATACCTCCTCTTTCCATCTCCCTATAGGGGAGATGACTGTGACTCTCCTATATTATACCAAATTATTTGATTTCCCATCTGAGGAGAGAGGGTGGTTTATGAGGAGGCATACATGGCATAGGATGTATAGGCAATGCAACGTTACTACATCAATTGTGTCATTGCAAAGGTCACCACTAGGCACATTTACATGTGGTGGTTAGAGAAGGGGCATGTCGCACTACTACTAGTACAGATTGTGATGATCACGATGGTGGCACTGCAAGTATTCATCAATGGATGAGGCTCTCACCTTCACAGGGCCTCATCCATTGCATTAGAGTGATGGAGGAGCATAGGACTATATACGCCTAGGGGCAGAGCATGTTTACACATCTCTACTATTATCTCGGGTGATACATTCATTTTTAGTACCATAGTGTTAAATGGGAAATTTTATAGATTTGTGTATGATAACTAAATGGTTGCATCTACATATCAGTTGGATATTAAAAAATTAATTTATTGTGCCAGTGCATGCCTCACTAACCTAGGGTATAGGACTGGACTTTATTGCTAACCTTTTAATTCACCACTTGCAGTAAAGTTGGCTAGGATTTGGGGTTTGCATCCCTTGAGGTCATATGTTCAACTCTGCTTCATAGTGGGGAAGGTGAGGGTTAGTAATATTGTGCCAGTGCCTACCCCATTGACCTGGGGTATAGGACTAGACTTTACCACTAACCTTTAGCCACCACTTACAGTAGTAGAGTTGGTTGGGGTTGGGTGTTTTCATCCCTTGAGGTCACAATTTTGACTTCACTTCATAGTGGGAAAGGAGAGGGTCAGTAATATTGTGCCAATGTCTGGATCACTAACCTGGGGTATAAGGCTAAATTTTACTGCTAACCTTTAGCCACAACTTGTAGCAGAGTTGGCTGGGACTTAGGGTTTGCATCCCTTGAGGTCATATCTTTGACTCCACTTCCTAGTGGGAAAGGTGACTATTAGTAATATTGTGCTAGTGCATGCCTCGCTGACCCATGATATAAGATTGGACTTTACTGCTAACCTTTTAGCCACCACTTGTAGCAGAGTTGGCTTGGGCTTGGGGTGTACATCCCTTGAGGTCACAGTTCAACTCTACTTTGTAGTGGGAAAGGTGAGGGTTAGTAATATTGTGCCAATTCCTTCCCTGCTAACCCAAGGTATAGGAGGGTATATGTTGGATCATCATGGAAAAAGCAGGCCCTTAAGTGGCAAAAAATTCAAAAAAATTAGAGTTAGGAAACTTGACATAAAAATTTGAATAAGTTATCTATATTATTTCAAAAAAATGTAAGAATAGAATCTATAGAAAATTGAATGTAGTTTCCACAAGCTACTGAGTTTTTTTTTTTTTAAATCTATTTAGTGAAATTTGAAATTTCAATGTAGTAGTACTTGCTTAAATTTAGGGAAAAATAAGAAATGCGATGTCAGTCCTGACCACCCTAACCACAATAAAAAATGATAATATATTTTTAATAATTTAGATATAAGTAGAGGACTCATGTCACGATGTGTGATACATATTTTTTGCTTAATTTTTTTCCAAGTAAATAATTATTAATTATGAATTTTTTATTACAAATTTTTAAAAATATAAAAAACTCATATGTTTGACCACCTTAACTTCGT
Organism: Sequoia sempervirens; assembly: GCA_007258455.2. NCBI lineage: Eukaryota > Viridiplantae > Streptophyta > Pinopsida > Cupressales > Cupressaceae > Sequoia > Sequoia sempervirens. The sequence continues at coordinate 267,654,458 of VDFB02373365.1, forward strand.
CAAGGGTGATCCCACAATAGTGGTTTACAATGTTTGGCCAAACTGGACACTAATATAAATTTTTCTAACTAAATCTTCACTTTCGAGCACCTATAATGGCTAAACCATGCAAAATTTGAAGATGATGCAAACTAGAGTTTCGTGACATTTTGTTTGTAAATTCTAAATATATTTTTTTCAAAAATTTTGGAATCAAATTACACTTCTTTTTCCATCTCCCTCCAAAGCTAGTTTTTTTCAAAAAACAACATTTTTAAAAAGTGACGCTCATCGTATAATGCATAACCTTTTTTCCATGAAGGATAAGATTTGAATTCTTTCAAATTTAGATTTGTAACTTTGATATCTAGTGTTTCCACTTGGTTAGATATTTTTTAATTGAATATTTTTTCTTTAATCAAGTTTCAAATTCAAACCAAATACAATTCAGACGTAGCGCAACTGTATAATGCGTATCTTTTTTTGTATGTATCGAGTCAAAAAAAAATTGTTGGATCAGGACTTTAATATCTAGTGCACTCATATTTAAAAAAAAAAAAATTAATATGCTATTTTTTCCACATGTGCAGAGATAGAGGAAGCAGTTTTGAAAACCTATGTTTAATAAAACTAAAAAAATCAAATACATAATAAAACCAAAACATGAATTAAGAATATATTCTTGCAAGAATTTAGATTTTTTGTGAAAGGTGAGGGTCAAAATCCAAAATCTCTGAGGGTTAAAAGCTTTCGAACCGGGGGGTTTTAGTGAACCCCTTCCCAAAAGAAGTTTTTATTTTTTCTGTGCATTCATTAAATGGGTTCACTCAAAATATGGTTCAAGCGAACCCATTTTTGGTTCGTTTGAACCCCCAAAATGTAAAATTTTGGCACATGTCATTTTTACAAATTTTCCTTCCTCATTCAAATTGTAAACCACTTTTGTGGATTTACCCTCAAAACTTCATGAAATTCATTTTTTTTAATCCTATAGTAAGCGAAGCATAGAATGTGATGCATGTTTCAGATTCCAAAAATGTGATACCGTTTGAAAGCTATAAATATTTTTCAATCAGCCTATCAATCAGGACTTTAGTCATAATTCAAATAGAAAATGAATAATAATTATTTATTAAATTCAAATTAAAGCATAATTTATATTGTGGAAAGTTGAGGATCTCCTTTAAAAACCCTTTTCATTTCATCAATTTTGGGTTAAAAAAAGTCGTAAACCACATACCCTACACATACCCATCATATCGCCACTTTTTGGCCCATCATGATCTTGCACATACCCAGGACTGGAATTCACCACTAACCTTTAGCCACCATTTGTAGTGGAGTTGGTTGAGGCTTGGGATTTGCATCCCTTGAGGTCACAGGTTCGACTCCATTTCATAGTGGGAAAGGCGAGGGTCAGTAATATTGTGCCAGTGCCTACCCTGCTGACCTAGGGTATAGGATTCCAGACTTTACCGCTAACCTTGGAAATAACATACTTGTAATTCCTATCTATAATATAATATAATATAATATATATAGGCATCATTCCTTTTACCTAAAAAAGAATTATTAGTTGTTAAAACTAAAAATAGAGGATCTCATTGAAGAGATGGATTAATGGTTGGATGTAACAAAAGAAAATAAATCAAGATGAGTTGGATAAAATGGACAATGAAGCATGTGGTACAATCCAAATTGTCTTGCAGATTTAATTTTATTAAATGTAACCGAAGAGCCATTACATATTCATTATTGGAATGTTTAGGTGAAATATTCCTAGCCAATAACTTGGTAAATAAGTTATATTTGATAAGAAAAACAATTTCTCTTAAAATGAAGCTAGGTGGCTTGATTAATGAGAATCTAAATTTATTTTATTTAATTTTGATTCAACTAGCTTTAGTTGATGTTAATATTGATAAAAAATATAAATAAATTATGCTTCTTAATTATTTACTTGAGTCATGGAAGAATTTCATTTTTCCTATTAGTGTTAATCTCAAAGATCCCAAGATCTGTGATCTTACTAAAACATTTGTGTCACAATGAGTGAGAAAAATATTATGGATTACTCATCAAATTATCTTCATGTTAGGGAAAGGTCCAAATAAAGAAGTGGGTCAAAAGGAGAATGGAAAGGGCCTAAAGATAAGTCCAATGGAATTCTAAATATATTGGAAATAAATAACATAGTAGATGTGTTTGTTCCTTCCTTAAAGTGTGAATTATCTCATTAACACTTTGGCCAACTACCACCATAGCTTGGGAAGGTGATTACATTTAAATCCATTTGAAAATATTGAGACTTTTTCTCCTTGTCCAAGGAACACATCCATGTGTTTGGTGATACCAATTTTTGATGAAAATTTGAAACCCCATCCCTTTCATGTTAATCCCCATAGATAAATAAATAAGGTCCTCTATAACCTTTGAAGAGATTCCATTCACAAACAACATTCTTTTCTTCCAAGGATTGAAAAATCATAAGATAAAACAAGGTTAAACTTACTAAAATCTTCAATGAAAGGGTAAGGCCACCTTATTTAAGGATATTCTAGATAGTGTTATTTTTATATACCTTCTCACAAGATGAATAATCAATGCTTAGAAAATTATCCCCTATGGATTGATTCTCACAAATAAACCCACAAGTTTTGTAAACTAGACTCTAATTTTTCTCAATCATTTGATGAGTTGGATCATTTGTATGGGAGGTTTGAAGTGGCCTTGATTCAAATTGTACCTTTCATAATTAGTGTTCTCATTATCTACTAAGTTCATTTTGTGTGTAAATTATTTAGAAGATGCATTTCATTTAATCTCCTCATGTTGAACTAAGCTAAAAGATAGATTGGTGACAAAGGATTATCTATTTTGTATGGTTTCATTATTAAGAATCTATTTTATATAAATGGGTAGAGATTCCTCCTCATGCTATTAACATAAGTGATCACTAATTGTGTCTCTCATGTTAGCCAAAAGTTTTACAAACTTATTTTCTTGTCTAAACACATGTACGCTTTTAATTCTTTGAAAAGACCTCATAAATGAAGCATGTCAATTATGATTTTAGATTCTACTGCCATAAAAATCTTGGCAATGCCAAGGTTTAGAGCCAATGCAAGACCCTAAGTAGTAATAGAGACTTTAACAAAGTTATTGGTTTGGAGACCTAAGTTCCTCGCAAAGGTAGAAGTAAAATTACCTTTGTAGTTTCTCAAAACTCCACCCCCACATGCCTTCCCAAGGTTCTCTTTATAGGAACCATCAAATTTCATCTTGACCAAATTTGGGTCAAGGGCACCAACTATGTTTCCCATTATATAAATTTTGATGTTATCCACATTATCTAAGCTTAATTTTAAATTCTTTATGGTTTCAATTTTGTTCTTAAAAACCCTACTATTTAAAACACTCCAACAGGACCTAGCATCCACATTTCTTTGATATTATGGTGACCATAAGGGGGAATACAACTAGCTTTGAGCATCTTAATATATTTTAGCTATTAGTTCCCTTTTTATATCCTTCATTTTGTGTTTGCAAACCCACAAACCTCCAAGATATCTTGGGAAGAAAACTCTATCCCAAGCCACCAATGAGGATTTTTTTCTTTTCCTTCATCCTTAATCATAGAAATCTTCTTTAAATTTTTTTTATTTTTTTTTAGCCAACAACTGGGGGATTTTGAGCAAAGAAAGGATGTAAACAAGGATGATCTAGACAAGTTTTGATAAGTTGTACTTTTCCAACTTGACTTAAAAAACAACCTTTCCAAGCTACAAGATTTTTCTAGATTCTTTCAATTAAGTTGTTTCAGATGTTATTGTGAATGTTTCCTAAACTTAGAGGTGTTCCAAGTAAGTTGCTTACAACCTAAGGTATCAATAATTTGATTATGAAGAGCTCAATTGGTATTTTAAAAAGACTTTCCTTTGACTTCAGCGATCGTAGCTATGTCAAGAAGGATGTTGTCATAAAAAAATCATTGATGAGAACTAGGATTTAGAGTCGAATTTATTTTGAAGCCTTTTATATTGCCTTAACTAATATTTTTGAGAATATTCTAGCACAAAACTTTTGCCAATATGATGAACTTATAAGAGGGTAGAAAATATCCTTACCTTAGGCCTCCTTTAGAGGTGAAAATTTTGTTAAGGGAACCATTAATAATCATAAATAATCATAGGAGTGTTAAATCAATTTTTCAAAAGATTAAAAAAAATTCCATGAAATAACTTTTGTAACATGTCTAAATACTCTTGATCGTGGAATGGAATGTTTGATGGATAGAGATAATAATATATATGGTATTCGCTACTATTATAATAATAATAATTCAAAAGAGATACTTTCTCTTTTGTTTTTTTAAACTTATAGGAGATAAATATGTATACTTAGTGATGTTGCGAGAAAACACATTATGACCAAAATTTTATAAAACTGCATAATCAGATGGTACATACATATCAATTCATTTTTCTTTACATGACTTGACTTGCTTGACTTTGTTTCATAGCTTACATTTTTTCTTTTAATTGGATGCTTCATAGCTTACATGAGAAGTTTGCCAAGCGATAGAAAGTGGTCGGTAATGGCGAAAATGGTGGGAACCACACAGACCAAATGCTGAAACGATCAACCTGACCCATGTGAGAAAAGAGACGCATTACAGGAAAAAATACTACTGTTTTCTCTTGTAACATTCCACGAAAGGGGAGGAAGCGCGTAAAGAAAATTCTGTGGGCTCTGTAAAATTGGTGCTCGTACAGAAAAATAAAGTTCGATAATGAAAACTTGTACAGAAAAGTAAAGTTCGGCAATGAAAACTGGAAAACTGGAAAAGTTTGATTTCAACTCATCAGTTCTTACGTCATATTCATCGTTGAACACGGCCTTTGAAAACGATTTTTTCGCACAGAGCCGAGTACACGATATTCCGAAACCTGCTATAAAAACCCCTCTCACCATTGCTGTAATTACATTGGGAAAGAGTGAAGAAATGGCGAGGCGCGGAGCATCATTCATCTTCCTGTTTGTGATGTTGGGGGTTGTGGGAGGGGACAAGTGCGGAGAGCAGATGCAGGGTTTGGCAAGCAACTGCGCTCCTTTAATGCAGGGCAGCGCTCCCTCTGCAGCGTGCTGCGGGCTCATCAGGAGCGTGGACCTGTCCTGCATATGCCCCAAGGTCACTCCCGCCATTGCTGCGTCCATCAATGTGCCCAAAGTCATGAGCATCGTCCAGAGCTGCGGTAGAAACGTTCCTCATCACACTCGATGCGGAAGTAAGCACATCTTCATCTCAATCCTTTCAAAATCATTTTCTTTCTCATTTGCATTTTTTACCACTATTTCTCTCATCGTCTTATTGCAGGTATTGTGACGCCTTGATCGAAATCCAGTGGAAGCTCAATAGAATACACTTGTTTACGGCTTATGAAGCATTTTCCTATGTAATTTCACAGCTCTTTATGAAGCATATTACTATTTAATTAATAGCCAGCCTCTTATGAAGCACCATCTAACTAATAGAGATGGTCCCTGCAACTAGCCTGTAACTTTAATGATACCTATATAATTAAATAAAATGTTTCGTATTTAATATCATTCTATTTTATTTTTATATAGTTTAATATAAAATGTTTATTATTTATCATAATATAAATGTGGAAATGATCTACAAGAAATATTTCAATTTTTCTTTTTCTTTTTCAATATTCAAATAGAATTTTGTGAAGTAAAAAATTGTGTGGGTTTATAAATATTTTTCAAGTTGAAAAATAAATGAAATGGCATCCTTATCATAATATCATTTTTTTTTTTATCGACGTAGAGGGTCTAGCTTGATTGGTTAAAGCATCTTGTTGTAGGCAAGAGGTTACAAGGTCTAATCTCCCCTTCGTCCCTATGGTATCGGAGGGCATGTCGCTAGCATCAAGGGGGCTACCCAATTCCGATTCATGTCTCCCTACCCGATTCTGATTCATGTCTCTCTCTCTCACACACACACAGACTATTCTTATAAAAAACAATGTAATTTTATATTGTAGATATAGAGCCTAGCCTAGATAATGTTGATTGTTATATTGTAGATATAGAGCCTAACCTAGATAATGTTGATTGTCATTGGTTACAATTTTTAGAATTGTGGAATTAACCATAATAATGAATAGTAAGTGTGTTGATATTGTACAAAATGATTAGAAAAATAATATAATGTAATTCTCATGGTTGCTTCAAGATTTATGTAAGATTGAAACCCAAATCCATAGCAATATAGTATGCATAATTTTTTCATTATGGTATAATAATGTCATTATGAGATTAATATATGGGTATGGGTATGTGCATGGAAATGTGGGATCAAAAGGGAGTCAAAGTAACCACTTTTTTCCTAACTTTACCATGTGTAATGTCCCAAATAAATTATATTTTTTCATTTATATAAATTATAGCTCAACACACAAAAAAACTGAGAAAAAATAATATATTTCAAACCCTCGTGAAATTAAATTGAAATATTCACAATTTTTATCAACTATTTCACAAATTTGTGCACACAAATTTGATAATTTTTGCATAGAAACTTTTGGAATTTCTTTAATTGATTAAATTTTATTTTTACACATATAATTATGTTCTTGCAACAAGAAAAACTCTAGTAAGAAAAAAATGGATGCTCACTAAAGAGAACAATACCCAAAAACTACAAATTCATGTAATAAATGTTGGGTTATTACATCTTTAGTTTAGTATACTTTAGATAATAATTTTAAAGTAAATTAGCATATAAATGTTAATTTATAAAGAAATAAATGATACAGATCCCAGTAGACTGGTGATTCTCATCAACCAAAAATAATTTGGCTTGATTTTCTTTTATTTTGTTTCAATTTCTATTTATTGTGTCATTTCTGGTGTTGCAACTTTAGATTTGATGTTGGTGGGCAATTTTGGTGGAAACAAACTGGCATTATTGACATTGATTGTCAAAATGTCATGCTTGAATCAAATGTCTTGATGTTGTAGTATTTGATGGAATTGAATTATTTGAGTATGATCATTTAATACTATTAGTAATATAATCTTAGTTAAATTTGACATTTACAGTGATGGTGGTCTCCATTGTTGATTATTAAATGAGCAAATAAAACATAATGAAATAGCAAAATGAAAAAGAAGACAAATGGAAAATAAGAGCATAATACAGCGATTACGTGGTTCACCATTTAAGACTACATCCACGAGAAAGCAGGGAACATCTTCTATTATCCGTAATTCATTACATACATGATCTACACTCATATATATTTATTCAATTAGTTTTCTCTTCAAGATATCCATCAAATGAAGAGAGGAAAGAAGGTGAAAGATCATGTGACTGTTGGGCTTCACATTCTCAACATCCATTCAATTTTATTCTCTTGTGAAGGCTTGTTAAGTCAAGTTACATTGAAAAGGTAGAATGGGAAGAGGTTGTGGTTATTATTATTATTAAAAGAGCACAAAAGACAAAACAAAAGTAGATGAAGCATCACACCATGGAGAAGCTGAATGGAAATGAAAGGAAGATGGAAAGACAAAATCCAGGCAACCTATCGACCCTTTTGAGATGGAATACAAGTCATAGAACAAGGAAAAGGAAAACTGAGTAAGAGGTTGCATAGGGGAGAGGGCCCAATAGTGGCACACCCTAACTTTATGGGTCGACATAGCAATGAATATGCAACATTAACATTAAAAAATTATATCCCCCAATGGTCAGAGACATGGACAATAGACCCCCCAAAAAATTTGGACCACTAGTGGTGCATTAAGTCATGTTTTTTAGTGTGTCAATGTGGCATCATATGATTTGTTGCTTTTTGAATGTAATGGGCATATTTTGTTCAACTATTGGGTCCTCTCTTACAATTAATAGTTCCATACTTTTAAAATATTGAACTTTGAATGTACATGTACTATGACAATTATTGGTATCCATACCACTATTGGGCCCTCTCCCCTAAATCAAAAGTTGGAGATTTCAGATTTAAAAGTTTCAATTTAGGCAGTCTAAAAAAAAACAAGTAACTACGCAAAACTTAGGAAGGTAGAATTAAAAAAGAGTTAAAACCAATTAAATTGAATGCAAATTAAGAGGAGGGAAGATTGGTGATTGGATGGAGCACACCATTTGTTAGAAGACATAAAATTACTGGCATATGACAAATTCACCGCTAGCAATTCGTGCTGACAGAAAATTCACCATGGAAAAATTCACCATCATGACAATTCACCGCACAAAATATTAATTGCATGAATTTTGGCAGTTAATTTTCCATGGCAATGAATTGTTGGTGAAGTGAATTTTCCCATGATGAATTGTTGACGGTGAATTGATGGCGGTGAAGTTTCCTAGAGCCAAAATTGCAGATTGGGAGAGGAGCTTCCGAGGAGATTGGAGGAATTCTCAATACCAAGACACCAAGAAAAGAAGCAAGTGCATATTAGAATAAAAGTCGCGCCAGGTAGAAGATTGTGTTAAAATTCTAAAAATGCATGAAGAGGAATAGGCGTAGCTACATAGGGGAAAAGAAAATGAATAAGAAGTGAAGAGAAAAAAAAGAACAAAGTGGTCAGGTGGGGGTGGTGAAGAATTTGTAGAGGAAATAAAACATTTCTAGAATAAGCATGCATGCAAAATAAAACATTTAGTGTAAACAAAGAACATGGGCAGTGACTGGGAAAGATGAAATAATCAAGGTAAAGAAGGAGATTAAAATGAGTTTTTGTTTTTGTTGAGGAGAGACTGCTACAGGCTATAAATGTGAGGGAATGGATATATTGAATTGGGCATTGAAAGAGTGAAAATTTGAAATTAAGAGTGGTAGATGATAAAATGTATTTGTTTGTAATTAGTTGAGAAATCAATAAATTGAAATCATTTTGTGGAGTTATTTTAAATTTGATGTGTATGTTTCTGATATTTTGGTTCCCATCAATTTTATTGTGAAACATAGAATTGGATTAAATTGACAAATGAAATTGTCAAATTGAAGTTGTTGTGTTGGGCTGTGAGATTGGGAAGGATATATTTTTGTCTTGCATCAATAAATGTTATTTAATCATTAGTAATTAAATAGGTTTAGTTGGTGGTTATTCTTGCAAGGGAGTTTGGGGTGGTTATACACAGGAAAATGAATGGCATGATAAGTCACTATAAATCAATGCAATATTAATTTTGAATAAATCAATATCTTATTTTATGATTTGAATGTCTCTACCATTTTCAATATGATATTAGAGCATTCTCATCTTGTGCTTGTGGAGATTGAATGAATAAACACTTATATTTTGGTTGAAGATATGGAAGCATTTATCCTTCCTATACTTGTGAGTAGTCCAAAACCATTTGTTATTAGTAGATTGTGTTAAATTTAAAATGGTGTTTCTTTATACCAGTATAAATAAATCTTAGTAAAACTATGATAAATTTGTCATTTCTTAACAAAATTTAAAAATTCAAACTATTCTGAAAAGATGGTGAAGACAAGAATAAAACCCAAAAATGATTTGAAGATATTCTATAAAATATTTAACAAGAAGTTTGAATAAAAAATATAACAACAAAAATGGTGTGATTATTACTGATGGTTGTGTGAAATGTTTGAACAAGAAATATCATTGTTTATTGCATGAGGATGCATTAGAATAAGAGTATGAATAACATTTTTCAAATCAAAGTTTGAATTTTTTTTATTTTTTTTGAAGAAGGCATGAAAGGTGTACAAATTTCCTCCAATTTAATTTCTTAACTCTCAATGATCAATGTTGGCATGTTTGTTGTTGAAATTTTTGTTTTAAGTGTTTCATGGTAAGGGAAGCATATTTTTGTTTGGGGTTATAACAGTTCAAATGGTGAAGTGTTTTAAAAGATTAATTTGGAGGGATAAGGTTAATGGATTTTTGGAAATAAGGGTCTTTATTGGTGATTTAAGATATTGGCGTAATTGAAAGTTACAATTTCAAAACTCTTTATTGGTTTATTGTAATGTTGGTATGAGTGATTTGTAAATATTTTGGTTAATTGTATATAGATACATTTTCATTTGAAATTGACATTCCATTAAATTATAAGCTTCACAAATGCACTTAAAAATATTGTTTGTATTGATTAAACTTTTGGAAAGTATAGTGTTACCTTTGACAGGTCAAGACTAAGCACAAATTTATTGGAGGCTAGAGGCATTGGAGGATGGAGGAATTTTATCATCTTGAGTTAGTTTCTCACTTAGAGATAATACATTGCATGAGAAGCAACACCTGTTTCATCCTGAGTCCCTTCATGGAGCAAGGGGGCATGCCAATATTTTTTTGATTTGTAGATAATCAAATATGTATCAATCTATAGACTTGTTGAGTGACATGTTATGGATAATTGATTTTTTATCAATCTATAGTTTTGTAGGTGTGTACTTGTAGATAATTGAGTTAGTTTTGATCCACAAATGAAATATTGTTACTATGGATAATTGAGCTATTCTCGATTCATAATTCATTGGACGGGCAATTTTGCACACCAAAAATATTTAATTTGTGCTCCTTTGTTTTTTTTGTTTGTTTTGGCTTGTTGGTTGTGCCTTGTAGACATGAATTTAATTTCATTTAAAACTACTCAAAATTGAAGCCATTTGGGTTGAATTTGAATTTAATTCAAATTGAAATTGGAGGTGCTGGAAAATGGAAATTCATTGAATCTTGGAAGTTACAAAAGTCTCATGCCCAAGAAAGTGGAGGCCATTCTTGGCATGTTTTAAATCCTCTCCACATTTAAAATTTAGAATTGAATTGATAGTGGAAGAATCTAGGCGATGGGAAAGGAGTTAGTGGAGTGGGTTTGTGAGGAAGCAAATTAGGAAAATGAAATGATTTTTTGCCAAGAAAAATTGAAGAGGGGAGTTTTGCAACACCCATGATGGAAAATGAGGTAGTAATGCAACCTAGAGGGTTCGAAAAAGCCACACCCAACAAAGGATGCCACAAGAAGGAAATAGAAGAAAAACACAAGTTTTAAAAAATATTTTCCTGTGAAGTCAATTTGGGAATTCCTAGGAGTGAAATAGGAGGAATTGGATGTGGTTTTGTTGTTGTCATAATTTATTAGAGGTGTCTTGTAGTAGATATTTTGATGTTGAAGGTGATAAAAATGCATGTAGATGATTTCTTCTACATTATTTAGCTAAAAAAAATGTTGTTACAAACTCTTGGAGAATTTAATTAAAAAAATCAACATGTTGTTATGAATTTATTGTCACTATCAGTGCTAGAGAACTTGGATTGAGTTCTCAAATAGTTAATTTTATCATTAACAAGATTTTTTTCCTGTTGATTGTGTGACAAAGCTACAATAACAAACAATCCAATAGGATTCTTGGTTATTGATCTACATCAATTGGTATCATAGTGGGTATTTTGAAGAGAATATCTAGCATATATGGAGGATGGGTAGAGGAAGATCCCCATGAGGAGAAGAAAATCCAATAGTTGTGGAGATGCTAAGGGGAATCACTACAAGGGAAAACTCCATAGAAACATCCCAACAAAGAGGGATTCCTGTTGAAGATGTTAGTGAAGAGGAAGAGGAAGCACCAAAAGTTGCACAAGTAGGAGGAGAAGATGTATGAGAGGATAGATTCCTCCAAGTATTATCAAAGGTAGGGAGTAAGCCAATGATAGATCCATTAAGTTATAGTGGAAGTTTAAATCTAGAGGAACTCATTGATTAGATTGTCGAGATGGATAAATATTTTAATTTAGAGGCCATTGAGGAAAAAAAGAAGGTGAAATATGCTTGCACAAGGTTGAAGGGACATGCATCTCTGTGGTGGGATGGATTGCAAATTGAAAGAAAAAGAAGGGGAAAGGAAAAGATTAAACCATGGGATAAGATGGTCTCAAAGTTGAAGGCCAAATTTTCACCTATGGACTACCACATTAGTTTATTTAAGAGGCTACAAAATCTTTAAAAAAAGGATTTGAGTGTCATGGTATACGCAAAAGAATTCTACAAACTGGGCATTTGTGCTAGACAAGTTGAAGACGATGAAGAATAGGTTACAAGATATGTGAATGGGTTGAGGATTGTTATCCAAGTTGAACTTAGTATGGTCATGATAATAATAGTGGTGGACGCCTACAAATATGCTCTCAAGGCAAAGGAAAAGTTGGCAAGAAAGCAACAAGTTAGTTCCAAAAGTAGAAGGGAACCTTTAAGAGGTAGAGAAAAAACAAATATTGGAAGAGGACAACCATTAAAGAAATAGAAAGCAAGATGGTCTCAAAAAAATTATAGTACAAATGCAAGGGGAAGAGGATATTTTTCAAGAGGAATAGGTGAAACTTCAAGGGGAAGAGGAGAATATGGAAGAGGAAGGGGATTTTCAGGGAAGTGATTCAATTGTGGAGAGGAAGGTCATAGGGCCTTTGGATGCCCACAAATACAACAAGGTGGAATTTTTTTTTGGAAGGACTGCTACTGTAAAGGTTGAAGAAGAGAACGAAAAATAGACCCAAAATATGGAGAAATTATTATGTTAAAGAGAGTGCTCCTGAAACTAGAGGAGCAGTAGCAATTGGTATGTAAAGGAGGAGTTTATTCAAGATAATTTGTACATCCCAAGGAAAGTGTTACATCATAATTGTGGACAGTGGTAGCATAGATAAAAAAAAATTCACAAGAGATAGTTGAGAAGATGAAATTGGAGAGAACTTGAGGCACTCGAATCCATACAAGGTTACTTGGTTAGAAAAGGGCTGTCAACTCTTGGTAAGTGTGCAATGCTTGGTGACATTTTAGATTGGTAATTATAGAGATGAAGTAAAGTGTGATGTGATGCCTATGGATGCTTGCCATATCCTCTTGGGTAGGTTGTAACAATATGATTTAAAGACTATGCATGATGGTGAAGCAAACACTTACACTATAGTCAAGGACGAGAAAATGTATGTTATGAATCCACTAAAAAACTAGCAAAAGGAAGAGGGAAGTGATACACAAGTATGCGTAATCTCAAGAAAGAAATTCTTGAAAGTACATAAGGAAGAAATATGTTATACATCTATTCCTAGTCCTAAGGAAGTTGAGATAGAAAAAGAGGAGCAAGAAACACCCATGGAGATCAAAGATATGTTGCAATAATTTGGTGATATTTTGAAGAATAAGGCATAAGAAGCATTCATTGGTAAGTTTGCAATTATTTTAGATAAAATTTCAAATCGTTTGAAACAAGTGAGAGATATTTTACAAAATTTAAAGGAAGAGAAGTTGTTGGTTAACCTTAATAAATCTATTTCTTGAAGAAGTTAGAAACAAACACCAAGAGGTACAAAGAGCACACTAATTTAAAAGGGAGAAAGCAAGAATTTGATACTTCACCAATTCTCAATGTGGCTAATTTATACCATTTTCATGAAGGATATACTAGTGGAAAGGATGATGTTGTTTCTAATATTCAATGCTCAAAATGATGAGAACCACACCACTTGAAACCCACACAAATCACCATAATAGATACCAACACAAAAGATGCGAGACAAAAAAATAACTCACTTTCAATTATTTTCAGAAAATTGAATTATAGATTCAAAAATTACATGCTATGTAGCCTCATGGGCTTGATTCATTACAACAAAATCAACTCTGAAAAAAATATATATTATTTGGAGGCACAATCTGCACTAACGGAGCCACCTTGTACAACCCCCACCTAACCCTTTTTATTTTACCCCAATAACCACCCTAGCCTCCTTTGCTCCTTTGCTTTTCTTTTTAATCCACCCCCAACCTCAAACCGTGTGCCTCCTTCCTTGTGTCCCCCCCCCTCTCTCTCTTTTTAGCTTGCTTTGGTTTGCAACAATCCATTTTCTCCTCCAGCTCTCTTTCATCCTAATGATGGATCATGTAGTATGATTCAAAATGTTGATGTGAAAAACCAAAACACAATCAAATCCAGAAATCTTATTGCACCACTTGATGGATTGTGGAAACTTGATATCTTTACCCTAGAATGTTCTAGAAATTCCAAATTTCCCTTTTGTTTTGGCACCAAAAGTCTCGCCGATTGATTTTTGGCCTAGGAAGAAATTTTAATGAAATTCACTTTTTAGAGGAGAAACTTCATAGGGCCATAACTTTTGATTTGGGTCTCTAATTTTCTATTATTGAATATATCGTTGGAGAGCTCTTGAAGAGATCTACAACACACAAACCACTGTAGGTTGGTTCGTTAACTTTTTGACTTGTTTCAGGGCCTCTAAAGTCTTCATATCTGAATTTGAAGCTGCGTCAATTGGAGAAATTTTCTCGGGATGGAACCTTTATTATCTTCCAAACCATGCAGGGTATTGAGACAATTCTTTCGCGATCAGAATTTTTTTTTATTTCTGCTCCTTGGGCTAAATTTTTAGGTCCATATGAGCTCGATTAGGTCGACTTAATAAAAATAGTAAGTGACCATTTTTCACTATTTTTGACTCGTGACTATCTTACATCCCTTAAGAGCCAACATGGAACTCAAAACAATGAAAGAAATTAAGGAAAAACATTTTTTTTTGGGTAATGCAAGATTTATCTACACCGCTAGATGCTCCTATGTTAGACACCCAGGGTAATTTGAAAAGTGACCCTATCATTTCTCAGGAGTTAGAGGAAAACCAAGATGGTTAACGTTAGCCTCAAATAACCATGATGAATCTTGAACAGGACTTCCTCTCCACTTCACCAAGTACTCTGTATATTGCATGTTTCTTATGCTTCTACTCACGTGACTATCCAAAATTTCTTCTATCTCCTCCTTTTCCAAAGTAGGTGTTGGAAGATAGGTGAAATATGAATTTCATTAGACAAATCTACCTCATATGCATTTCCTGAATCATGCTTCTTCAGGATCTTGCATAGTCCAAACGTCTTCATCTTTAACTTGTTGTATTTACCAACTAGAAACCTTTCCATTTGCAAATGAACCATGATTTCATCTCCTACCTAGAACTCCTTATACCTCATTTTTTGATCATCCTGAGCCTTATATTGTGAGTTCATCTTATTGATATGTTTCTTCACCTCTTCGTGTAAATTCTTTAGGTGCTCAACAAAATCTTCAACCTCAGCACTACTCTTCTCCACCTTATCCATGTTTCTTAGTTTAGAAGCAGTTCTTGGACTACTCCCATACACAATATGGAATAGTGATTTACTAGTGCTCCTATTGACAGAATTTTTGTAAGAAAATTTAGCCTGTGATATAATCAAATCCCATCCCTTGGGCTTGTCTCCTACTAAGCATCTCAGTAGGTTACCCAAACTCCTATTCACCACCTCTTTTTGTCCATCATTCTATGGATGGTGTGTAGAATTGAACTTCAAATCTGTCTTCAACTTCTTCCATAATGTCGTCCAGAAATAACCAACAAATTTGGTATCTCTGTCTGAAACTATACTCTTTGGTAGACCATGTAGTATCACCACCTCTCTGAAAAACAACTCTGCAACATGAACATCATTGGTCTTATGAAACAAAATGAAATGTCTCATCTTTGAAAATCTATCCACCATCACAAATATGGAATCATGCCTTCTCTGTGTCCTTGGCAAGCCAATAACAAAATCCATGCTAATATCCTCCCATGGCCTCTTAGGTACATGTAATGGATGATACAATCTAGTATTCTAACTTGTTCCTTTCACCATCTAACATACTTTGCAACTTTGTAAAAACTTCTTCACATCTTGTTGTAACAATGGCCAATAATAATTCTCACTAACAAGAGCAATGGTATTATCTTGACTGAAATGTCTAGCCAATCCTCCACTATGCTTCTCCTTGATTAGATTCTCTCTCATAGAACTCCTTGGAATGCACAATTAGCTTCCTCTAAACAACATTGCATCTTGGATTAAGAAATCCAACCATCTTGTCCTATCCAATGTAATAGATTCCAAACAAGCCTTCCAAGCTTCTACAAATTCTAGATCTTCAGGATACAAAGTCTTGAGTTCATTGAACCCAACATCCTCTATATTCATTTCTATCTATAAATTTTTCCTTCTACTTAAGGCATCTACAAGTCTGTTTGACCTTCCACTCCTGTGCTTCAAAACAAAAGTATAACTCTGCAAAAGATCAAACCATTTTAAGTGCCTTTGATTTAACTTTCCTTAACTATTGAGATACTGCAAAGCCTGGTGATCAGTATGTAAAACAAATTCTTTTGGCAACAAATAGTGTCTCCATTTCTTCAAAGCCTGAACTATAGAATAAAACTCCTAATCATAGACAAAATATTTCTTCTTAGTATCATTTAACTTCTTGCTAAAATAGGCAACATGCTTACCTTCTTGACTCAAAATAGCTCTTATGGTAGTGCCACTAGCATCACAATCTACCTGAAAGACCTTATTGAAATCTAGAAGTGCCAAAACAAGTTGCTCAATAAATTTCTTCTTCAACATATCAAAAATTTTGGTTGCTCCTGTAGTCCACTTAAACTCTTTTCTATCCCCTCTAACACTTCAATTAGAGGTGCACAAATACTACTGAAATTCTTAACAAACTTTCTATAAAAACTTGCTAATCTGAAAAGGAAGGCTCCCCCCACGCCAC
Organism: Sequoia sempervirens; assembly: GCA_007258455.2. NCBI lineage: Eukaryota > Viridiplantae > Streptophyta > Pinopsida > Cupressales > Cupressaceae > Sequoia > Sequoia sempervirens. The sequence goes on from VDFB02373365.1 coordinate 267,671,080, forward strand.
AACAAACTTTCAAGAAGGGAGTCCAGAATATGTAGGATCTGGAGGCCAAGACTGAGAAAGTTCTGAAGACTATGGATTAGTTGATGTTGATTTTTTGGTCTACACCTCAGCTAGCTCTTTGGTAGTCCTTTCTGGCCTTTTTTTGGTTGGCTGCTGTCTTTTCTGGGTTTTTCTTTTTTGCAGCTTGTTTAATTCGGAGGACTTTTTTGTCCTTTCCTATTTTATGTTGTATACTTTGTGGTTTCGGGTCCTTGTAAAACCCATTTTTTCCTTTATCAAAAACATTCCTCAGAGTAGGCCATTCAATGATATCTCTCACCTTCTTTGGATCCATATTAAGACCCATTGCTAAGACGACAAATCCCAAATACACCAACTCTCTCTTCACAAAACTATATTTCTTCAAATTAATCAACAACTTCTCCTCCCTTAGGTTCTCAAAAACTCTCCAGATATGCATCGAGTGCTCCTCCAATGTCTTACTGAAAAAAAATATATCTCCAAATAAACAATAATAAATTTTCCTAAAAAAAATTTCAATACCTAGGTCAGTGCAAGATCATGGGGGTTCAAACTAGGCCTCGAAGTGGCAATGAAAATTCAAAAACTTAGAGTTAGGCAACTTGACATAAAAAATTTGAATAGGTTATTAACATAATTTGAAAAATATGTAAGAACAAAAGTTGTAGCAAATTGAATGTAGTTTCTAGGCTACTAGTCCTTTTTGGAAAAAGTAAATCTGTTTTGAGAAAATTTAAAATTTCAATGCAGTGGTACTAAATTTTTAGGAAAAAGATAAGAAGAAATTGTATGTCTAACCACCCTAAGTACAAGAAAAAATTAATATTTTTTTTAATCTTTAAATATAAGTAGAGGACACATGCCCAAATGTGCCAGTTTTTTTTTATAATTTTTTTCCATGTAAATAATTAGTTATGATTTTTTTATTATAAATTTTTAGAATTATTAAAACATTTGAGTCTGACAACCATAACTTGGTCAAATCACAATCTTCTTGTTCTAGGTATCTAGTTTTTTATTAATATGGTTAGTTCTTTCTAAGTTGTGATATTGGGCTTATGTATATGCCACCACCATGGTGAATTCCATACTAATGCATCATCTAGATCATCCCTCTTGATATTGTCTCTTTCAAAAAAAATCTTCATGTTTTCTAAGTATCCTAGGAGTCCATCTACTACTAAATAGTGTGATAGTTTAATATGGGATATTTATCTCTTAATTTAGTAGGATCTATGAGTTTGTGGTGTGTTTCATTCCTTTACAATACTTTCTTCTATTGGTTCCTCAACCTTCCTTATGTTGTCTACTCTTCTTGTACTTGGAATTTTCCTCATCCTTCTTTTTTATTCATTCAATACCCATGCTTCTACTACATCCTCACTATTAATGATGGAGTCACCACTCTCCACCAATGTTTCTCCTTTTGAATTTGATTCTCCATTTATATCTCTATTGGGCATCTTACCCACTAAATGCAACTCTCATATACATATTCTTTGTATCTTTTTCTTGTTATATATCCTCAATATTCTCTTTCTAGATTTGTATATAGGGATATGTGTACAATCGTATATTGTTCATAAAATGTAATTTATTCTTGCTAGGAATCAAATATTCTATCGTGCAATCAAAAATAATTCTAGATTAAGTAAAATAATAAAAGAATAAAATGTTCCTTTCATGTCCATTACTTCACAATCCACTCTTCTCTTTATTTCTAAGAGGTGAACATTTCTACATTTCACCATGTGCCTATGGTTCTTTTGGAGATTCCATCAACCAAAGATATATAATGAGTATCATATGATGTTAATTTTCCAAACTCTTCCTAAGCCCATTTGGGCATAATATTAACATTTGTACTTAATTCTATTAATGCATTCTTTATCACTTTATTATTAAATCTCAGTTCAACCAAAATAGGGCGATCCTTTCATTTCTTCATAGATTTCACGACACTTCTAGCCTACCCTCTCCTATCTTCAGATTCTTTTCACTTATTATAGTATTTGTTAAAGTACTTCAATTTTTCTATTATGTTTTCTTATTTTATAAAGTTTTCTAATTCCTTTAATATTTGTGCTTCTTTTCATGAAAAGTAGGCTTTGTTGTAGTCTTCATTTTTTCTCTTCTCTAATGGACTTAGATATTTCTATAGTGATTTCATGCTTAACCTTTATCATGTATTATTCCTTCTCATTTTAATTCTCTTGAATCATCTCCTATTTTCCAATGTCAATCCCTCCATAGATGAACATTGTTGTTCTATTTTTATTTCTATATTCTTATAATATGGATTTTGTTTTTAACATATCCTTTTTCTATTAATATTATTTTTCCAATTATTTATCCTTTGTGGGGGAGGTTTCTCCCAACTCTTTATCCTCTTTTTTTTTTTCTGACATCTTCTAACATTGGGGTCATTTTTCTTCAAAAAATTTATCATATCTTTGGCCCTATTTGTTTCATTAGGCCATAAAATTTCTTTACTCCTATTAAGTACTTGACCTTTTTTGTAATATTAGGATCCCTTGAGCCAACCAAAACAATCATTTGTTATATCTCCTCAAAATCCATATGTCTTCTTCTTCTTTGCTTTTATTTGCATAGTGGTCTATTTCACTGCATTTAAAACAAGTAACACATCCTCTCCTTCTCTAGCCTCGACCTTTTCCTCTATCATGTCCTCTATTAATATTTTTATATCCATATTTAATACCTTCATGTGAAAAGTCTTCTTGATAGCTAGTAGAGTGTTCTTCATCCTAAATTTGAGGTATTATATAGTATATTTTATCGAATGATCATTGATTATTTATCCATTGTAGTACTTAATATCAATGGTTTTGAATGTGGAAGTGTTTTTTCACTAATTTATTTCCCTTGGTCATTCCTCTATGATATGATATTCATCTTTATATCTAGTATCATACCATGGCTTGTGTTCATTTCTAACTTAAAAATAATAATTATAGGCAATCTTTGATTTCATGATCATCCTAGTTACTACAAACACCACAATACACACTTATTAGTCTTCTAGGTAGTTTTGTAATTTCTATTCTTAGCACAACTACTCTTTTCTTATCCTCTATCACAAGCCACTCATTCTTGAAGTGATCTTCATTAGTGCAATGCATGCACCATTTTTTTTGTTTTTTGAGTAGTGGTAGTGACTCCCTATGGCTTTCTCCTTTCACTAATATTTCTTGTTTGATCCTTGCTTTAAATTTAACTACAACTTCTCAATTCTAAATTTTCATCTTTTTCATTCTATCTTCTCTAGGTCTATGCTTCAATCCTTGAGACCAATTCCACCACTTTTGAATATGAATTGAATATTCTACCAACAATTAGTACTCTAATCATGAGTATAATCCAAAGGTGAAACATATAATTCTCTATATTTTTGTGAGAGGTTTCTCTTACTTCTTGACCACAATCTTAAATGTCTAGTCATAACCCTTTCTGGTTTCATTTTTTTTTGCACCATCTCATTCATTTAATCCACACTTCTAGAAGAGACCTCTATAGATAGGAAATTGTTTATGAATCCAACCTCTAATTCAATCCATTCTATTATGTAGAGGACATTCTTCCATATACCAACCACTTCAATGCCCTATCCCTTAATATTCCAACAAAGCTATATAGTATGATTTGGTTGCCACTTATTCCTAGTCTCCTCCATGTGTATTCTAGAACAAATAAGTGTTTTGATGCTTTTTTGGTGTCGTTATCAAAGATGGGAAGTTGGGTATGATTCTAATTATGGCCTATTGCTAGAGAAGTATTTATTTTGATGCATCTCTAATTTTTTAAGATTCTTGTTTTTTTCTACATTCTTCTTGTTCTTTACTTCTCAAACTCTTAACACTTAATAACTTCTTGTTATTGTAATTATATTGTTAAGTTCAATGGGAAAAAATGTAATATGATAGACACCAATTTCACTCCTTGTTTCTACAAACTAATAAAAAATACATATTAAATTGTAATATAAACCAACTTTCAAGACACAATATCTATCTAACATTCTAATACACATTTAATAGTTAGAAAGAGTGAATTTCCATCATCATTGATAGCACCTGACCAACTCGCCACACCCACATCAAGTGTAGGATCACCTATGAGATTTAATAATTAATTGAAATTTAAAATGATGTTAAGCTTTGGTGAAATGGATATCACTTAATCCTTGACTCTCAGTGTAGTATCACCCACAAGATTTAATAATTAATTGAAATTCAAAATCATGTTAAGCTTTGATGGAATGGATATCCCTTAATCCTTGACTCTCTGCTGTAAAGATTTCAGCTTACCTGAATTGATATTAAAACTCTCAATAAAAATATCATATTATATTCTGAATATCAATTCATCACATTACCTTTTCTTCAGCAACAATTCACCACAGAAAATTCAACCCCACCAGCAATTCACCGCCACGGAAAATTAACCGCCAAAAATTCATGCAATTAATTTTTCGTGCCATGAATTGTAATGGCGGTGAATTTTCCCATGGTGAATTGTTGAAGGTGAATTTTCTGTAATGAATTGCTGACAGTGAATTTACCGTATGCCACCGATGTCAGTGCCTTGCTGGGTTGTTCTGCCATGCTACCAGGGGTCGATATGTACTCTTTGCTGCTCTTTGTAATTTGAATCGAGCTTGCTGCGTGTTGTCTTTTGGCAACAATTTGTTTCTACCGGCTCTTGTTACTTGGACCGTTAACTAGCTGTTTTATAACAGCCTTGTTGCTGGTTTTGATCTGATGTATTTTTGTATTCTGTAATTTTGTCTTTTAATAAAATTCTTCTTCCAATAAAAGGAAAAGCATGTGCATCATCGAAAATGTCGGATAGACAACACGAATTTCCTGGAGAACACGAACAAATGCATTAATGCCGCGAATAAATCAATGGTTTACGTGTAAGACCCGCTAATGGTATGTTGCTTACGGTGTACTGATTTCGGTGCATCACTTCTTTCGTCAAATTCATCGTGTGAACATTGACCTTCGGAACCCATTTTTCCCCACAGAGCCGGTTACAAATCTGCTATAAAAGGCCCTCTCACCATTGCTGTAATTACACTGGGAAAGAGTGAGGAAATGGCGAGGCTCAGAGCATCATTCGTCTTCCTGTTGGTGATGTTGGCGATTGTGGGAGGGGACAAGTGTGCAGAGGAGATGCAGGGCTTGGCAAGCAACTGCGCACCTGTAATGCAGGGCAACGCTCCCTCTGCAGCGTGCTGCGGGCTCGTTAGGAGCGTCGATATGTCGTGCGTGTGTCCGAAGGTCACTCCTGCAATTGCTGCGACCATCAATGTGCCCAAAGTGGTGAGCATCGTCCAGAGCTGTGGTAGAAACGTTCCTCATCACACTCGATGCGGAAGTAAGCACATTTTTATCTCAATCTCTTCAAAATCGTTTTTTATCTCATTGCATTTTTTGTAACTCTTTCTCTCATCGCCGCATTGCAGGTGTTGTGACGCCTTGATCGAAATCCAGTGGACGCTGAATAGAATTCAATTACAGAATATTTTATGTTAAGGTTTACGAAGCATAATCCTATTTAATAGGATTTAAATAAAATGTTTCGCTTCCTTGCTGTATAACTAGGAAGGGCAAACGTATGTGGGATGATCTACCTGAAATTTTGCAACCATCATTAATTAATATATTTATCTTTATATTATTATTATTATTTTTTGGCTGGTTTAGATATCTTCTTGATATAGTTTTTCTTTAGTTCAATTTTATTTAGAAAATCAAATTTGTGATTAGGAAACAAATATAATTTTAAAAATAATTTTTATTTCATATTAATATCAATCATGTTTATTTTATAAGGAAAATACTAGCATATAAATTAAATTGATTTGGTTGTTTAAATTATGTTTTTTGTAGACTATGATAAGATGTGAAATTGTAGGATTATTATAAAACAATTGTAAATAAATTGATAAAGGTTATTTTGAATTTTTTTTTTCAAAAAAATATTATTGTTACATGGGTTGTAGTTTTTTTATCATCCCTCACCCTTTCTATATATTGATATTTGTCATTGAATATGAAATATGCTCATAGATTGAATATTGTTGTAAGAAAACAATGTGATTTGATGTTGTAGACATAGAATATGACCTAGATAATGTTGATCATAATTTTCTTTACGAAGTCTTTAGAACCATGGAATGAATCATGATAGATAATAAGGGTATTGATTTTGTAAGAAAAATATTTACTTGGAAAACGAATATGAGGAACTTCTCATACTTATTTCAAGACTCAAATTGATAACATTATAAAATGTAGTCCATTTTTATTATGACCTATAATTACATCATTATGAAATTAGTTTCCTATATATCATATTCAACCCATGACTGTGGCCTCATCAAGAGCGTCAACCTATTGTGCATGTGTCTAAAGGTCACTCTCACAATTGCTAAGTCCATCAATGTGCCCAAAATGGTGAGCATCGTCCATAGTTGCAGTAGAAAATTTCCTCATCACACTCAATGCGGAAGTAAGCACATCTGCTATCTCAATCCCTTCAAAATAATTTTCTTTCTCATTTCCATTTTTGACAACTTGTTCTCTCATTGTCTTATTGTATGTATTGTGATGCCTTGATTGAAATGTAGTGGAAGCTTAATATAATACAGTTTATGAAGCATATTCAAATTTAATACTGTTTAAACTAGCAATTTCACCTTCGTGTGTAATGGGTACACTGAAGATTTGTGGAAGGTATAGAATGGATAAATGTGGTACAACAGTGAGAAATTTAAAACATCCAACTAAATGTATGTTGCATTTTGCAAATGAATGGAAAACATAATATTTGTATTTAAAAGGCAATGGAAAAGATGTATTGTTACATAATATTTGTTAGAAATAACAAAATTTATCGAACTCTTGTACAGATTGGATATGCAAATAACTTTTTTTGGTGCCCCTGTCTCATGTGAATGGATCTCGTAATCTTGGACATATTTCTTTTCACCTAGTTTTTTGTGGAATAATTCCTTGAGACAATAATTATATTGGAATATAATGACCTCCAGAAAGCCTACCCCCACCTCTTCCTCCATAAAATCTACTTTCACTTCAGAACTTGGTAGAATTTGGAGAAGTAGAAAACTCAATCCACAATTCAAAAGTTGTCCATTAATCTTGAAATTCTCAAACAAGTTGTTATGAATACGAATGTAGAGATTTAGTTCACAACATATAAAAAATGAAAACTTTATAATGCAACATAGAGAGTCATCCTTTTTGATGGAAAGAAATATAAATTATGGTTGTTCATTAATGTAGAGAACTAGTTATTAACTAATTTTGAACTTTCTAGATTATAGTATTCAAATAAAGGAAAAGAGGTTCACCATAATGAGACAAAATGATGAACCTGATTTCACTATGATTTCATTCAATTATGAGGGTTATAATGTGTAAATGAGTTACAAAAATAAAACCTAACCCGAATACCAGTAAAAATGAAAGTTTTAAGAAGGTCAAATGTTGTGTAATTATTGTAAAAAGTGCTTTTTCGAACCTCACTGAGGACTCATTCGCCCCATGGAAAAAGGTTTCTAGCTAGGGATTTGGAAAATCAATTTCTAGGTTCTATTCCTCTCAGTTTGCACTCCCATATTCTAGTCAGGCACTGTTGGAAAGCTGAAAATAAATCCTATAGCTCAATTTCTATGATTTGACAACTTTCTTAGCAGCTTTGACAGCTTTGACAACTTTTGCATTTTTTCTCTCTAAAAGATCAACCTAAAACTTGTAATCACACATCAAAGAGAGAATTTATTTTTATTTTTTAGGTGAATGGGGGCTTTCCTTGATCAAACCCTATTTTAGTAATTAAACCTTGAAATGAAATAGAAATGCATGAAGGAATGATGAATGAACAACAATATGTCACAAATCACCAAACCCTTATTTGAACCTTGATAATGGAGATTTACAGCTTGCATGAAATGGCTTCAATGGATGTGGATCTTAAATTTGAACCTTTTCTTGAAATAATACCTTGAGTGCTTGATTGAATCATGAAACCTACATCAACATATTAGCTCCAAAATCATGCATGACTCCACATAATTTTGGAAGATGCTTGGATCTTGATAGCTACAAAAAATGATGAAGAAATCCTCTCTTCAATGCTCTTCAAATCACTCTTGATCATAAACCTTGCTATCATAAAATTGCTTAGTGAAACATAGTGAAATGACCTCTTATTTATACATATCATAAGATTAATTCTTGAAATTCAAATATCACAAGCCGACATTGAATTGTAGATTTGAAATCATTAAAATGCCACCAAAAACATATCCTAAAGGGGGTCCTAGGTCTATGTGAGGACCCATTCACCATGTGGCGAATGGGCCCCAACTCACTTAGCTAGGACACACTTCGGGGATTGTCAAAGATCATGTGAAAATAGAGTCGTACAACCCAGTGAGGACCCATTTGCCAGGTGGCAAATGGGTCCTAGGTCACCAACCTAGGAAACACACCTTCTCAAATTAAGTGTTGTGTAATGGCATTTATGAATGTTGAGTTTTATCCCTCAAAATTTGTAATTAATTAGGCTTGGATTTGAATTAAAGGGACCAATTAAGGAAAATTAACCTCAATTAATTAATAAAGCCCTAAATTAGTGTGAAAGTGTAAAGATACACTTTACAACACCCTAAATAAGGAACAATTAAGTCTGTTTAGTTTAAAAGGGCCCTAAAATTAATGTGAATGTGTAAAAAACATTACAACACTAAATCAAGGCATAATTAAGCTCATTTTATTATTAATTATTTTCAAATTAAGAAAAAGGGATACTTTTTCTTGTAGACATACAAAATATACAGATTGATATTGCACATTCAATCCCGATCTACTAATATCGTTTCATTCTGAATTATCCCTCTGTCTAACCATTTAATCGAATAGCCTTATTTGATTAAAGTCATCATAATTCCCCTTTTAATTAAATAAATCCCTCAATTTAATTAAATCATCATCTCTATGTAATTAGCTAGGCCATTTCATCTTTCTATCTTTATTTAATTAAATAATCCATATTATTTGATTAAATTTCTAAAGTTCATCTAATTAAATTAAATAAATCAAAAATTTATCTAATTTAATCTAACATCACCCCTTTTGGTTAAATAAATCAAAATATTTATTTAACTAAGTCTTAATCATTTTCATCTCTTTTTGATTTATTTCAATCCTAAAATCTAAATCAAATAGTCAAATCAGCTAAATCTCCCCTTAAATTAATCAAATCCTGATTAATTTAATCCTAATCACTCAAATCCTCTAGATTTTGCAGGTTGCACATGAAAATCAATTTAATTGTTTTATAAATCACCTATTTTCATTCAAAAAAGGCATCCAAGTGGGAATATTCCTCAATTTTAAAATCTCCCCCCAAAATGACTTGTCCATCCAACAAAGAATTTAAAGCTCTTACATTGTCTCTTACATGTCTCCCACTTGGCATTTAACTCATCTTTCATCCCCCCTAAACGTGTCATTTCATCAAATTCAAATTTCAAACTTGCACATTGATCAAAATGTGCTCAAGCTTCCTCCATTCACAAGTTGACAAGTGGAATCTTGCCATTGGATGAATGTTTGTCCCACATTGCTCAAATTTGGACATTCATCCATCTTGGCATTCTATAAATAAGGAGCTCATATCCTCATTTTATCATCCAAAAATTATGCAAAGTTACCATGCTCAAATATCTATCAAATTTCATCGATTCTTATTGAATCATAGCTAGGTTATGCAGATTTTCTTATTGGAGCATTCATCAACATCAAAAAAGTGGATCAAATCTCTTCATCACATCAAGCTTGCATCATTAGGAATTGGGAAAGGGCTAATTTTCACATCAAATTGGCACCAATTCCCCCATGGGATCAAGAGTTCACTTGCTTAATTAGGATTCAATCTTTATTTTGTTATTTCATTGTGTTTTTCATTGTTTTTTCCTAATTTGAGTTTTGTAAATGGATTTCATGGGGAATCCTTGTTCTTGCTTGCAATCTCTAACTTAATGTGTTTGTTCTTATTGTTTTGCAGGTATTTGGATTGGGGTTCACACATTTCTATTAATACATTTTTCCCCCACTTTATTGAGAGTATGACCCCATGTCAAACTCACACTAAGTAGACATTCAAGACACTTATGTATGCAACAATGACAAAGATACACAAACATACAATGTCAAAGACTAAAAGAAAGAAAAACAAAATAAAAAATAAAATAAAGAAAAAGACAACGCACACTCACTACGGGCTAATGGAACTTTAGGCCATCCACTAGGTGATCCCTCATAAAAATGGCTTAGTGAGAAAGTCATGACTAGTCTACAAGCTCTCACCATACAATGAGAAAGTCATGCCTCTATCTAGGCTTCTCATCATACTAACCATACCAAAGCTATCCCTCTGATAACTTCAATAGGGTGCCACAAAATGAAACTTCGAGCTTATGAAAAATATGCAAGTAAAGGTTTGTTCAAAGGGACTTTGCTTAGTTTGTGTAAGGTCTCTTCTTAGGGACATCGTGCCTAACGTCTCCAAGAGAGGAAAAGTCAAAGAAATATCACACTCTCAGAGGAAATCAAACCTAATGACACCACCAAGAAAAGGACGCATCACAAGAATAAAGAAAAACACATAGTGAAACATGAGTGTTGATGTATGCCCCCACTTGAAAGCGATTGTTAACACCATTGTTGTGAGAAATCTGATTTAAAGTAGAAGGAGACATGAGAGATTATTTAGAAAGCCCTATGCCAATTCATATGTTCCCGAATGAAACTACATCATGAATAAGGGGTTGCCCCAAAAATTTAATGCTAAAAATAGAAAGAAAATTACGTCACATGTGAGCCAACTTAAGGCATGTCGTCCACATTTCAAACTTTCTCTTATATATACATGGAAGGTGGTCAAATAGCCAAAAGAGACAATGAAAAGTATCATACAAGAACAAGGATACCTAACCCTCATGCCCCCACTTAGTGCAAGACAAGGGTGAGCCAAGGTGATTGATGAGAAACATGAAAATTAGTGTCAATTAGAGGAACTAGGTGCTTCAACACAAGGAAGAGAACCACAATCCTTAAGATATTGAATTTTATTACTCAAAACCTTACATTCATTAGTAGAATGACCATGAACTCTATGATATTCATAAAATGAACTCTTTTTGTAAAATTTCTTTTGTGTTCTTGGAGGAAGAGATATCAAATGATCTCAAAGGAGTCTCAACTTGAGATACTCTCTTGATCAATAGTAGAAAATGTTCCTTTATTTTGAAACAAAGATATCTCTTGCTTAGTAAAAGGTGTCATACTTACACAAGACTCTTTAGATGGCGAGATTTTGTACTCTTCTTTAAAGGAAGGTGTAAAATAAAGTGAACTACAATCATTAGTGTTTTGTGTGATGAAATTGATATTAAGTGAAGATTTATCTTTTTCTTTCATTTATTTTTAAGGATAATAACCAAGAAAACTAGTTTCTATCAGTTCAAGATGCACTAATGTTAAAGTTGACTTAGAAGAATCTTTTGTAAGAATGTTGATATTGAGTGAAGGCTTGTTTGTTTCTTTTGAGGGACGATAACCAAGACCATTAGTCATTTCTTGTGTGTGAGGCTCTATAGGGACACGACTACCTTGTTCTCTAGCACCACATCCATTTCCATTATAATAAAGTTGTTTCATAAGTTCATAACCTCTTCCATAAAGCATTTTCATTTCTTTTGGATTTGGTGGTTGTTCATAATCGAATTCATCAAAAAAATTTCATTTAATTTTCTTCTTCTTCTAAAGTGGTTGAGGTGGACGCTTTCAAATTTTGTATTGACATTACCACTTTTGTTTCCCTTTTCAGACTCCTTTGTTATGACCTTGTATTCCCCCATAAATGTAGGTGTGAAATTCAAGGAACCCCAATCATCTTCCAATAACTTCATAACTTATTCAATATGCTTCTCTTTTTCTTTCTCTTACATGAGTTCCACTTGTGTAGTTGGTGTCATTTTTTTCAAAGGATTTTCCTTGCCTCTCTCAATGTTCAAAAAATTATTTGGTTTAGGGTCGGCTTTGATTATATACACTTTTTTGTTGCAGATCATATAATGCATTTTATCATGAAGAGTAGAAGGCACACCATTCATTGCATGAATCCATGGCCTTCCTAAAAGAAGATTATATGAAATCTGATCATGAGGCATAACATGGATAGGAGTTTGCAATGTAACCTTTCCAACTTTAATAGGAAATGCAATCACACCAAGCGACTGTTTTCCTACATTATCAAACCCACGCATAGATAAAGAGTTTGGCTCAATTTGGCTTTTGTCCACATCAGTCTTGTCCAAAAAACTTATGCTACACACATTAATGGTGGATCCATTGTCAACAAGGGTCCTCTTTATCCCAATCTGATTATGTGAAGCTATTATCATGAAAGCTTTATTTTGTTTTTCCTCTTCTAACAAAGGTAACTCATTTTGATGGAAAGTAATGTGTAAGTTGACTAGAGTTATAGCTTGATTTAGGCTACCACATCATTTAGTTGCACATTAGGAGGAGTAGGAACTTGTTGTAAAGTACATTGAATCATGTTATGATAACTAGGTGAGGATTGAATAAGATACCATAAGGATATCTTAGCAGGAGTATTTTTAAGTTGTTCAACAAGATCATACTCCTTTCCACTTTGTAAAGGAAAATGAGGAGCACTAGGCAAGATAGGTTGAGGAAACCGGAGGGATGTTGGAGTTGTTCATCTTGGTTGTGGATTGTTCCTAGTGTTATATGTATGAGAAACGATATTGTAACTTGATTTCTGCGAAACATTATCATTATCAAGTTGTCTTGTAGGTGGTTCTAAGATAAGCTCGATTTGATTTCAAACTTGCAGTTTTTGTGAGGGTACAGATAAATGATAAGTTGAGTCTTAGGTGGTCCAATAATTAAAGGGTTTATTGGAGTTCTAAGAATTAGAGGACTCGAGGGAGTTCTATTGTTCATAACCTCACCAAACTTATCCTTATTTTCATGATCTCTTAGTGAAGGGGATTCTAATGCCACTCCATCTTATTCATCTAAGGAAACCACATTACTATTGTTTGAAATAAATGTGTCAATGTTATCATTTTCTTGCACCATGATATCTTCCCTAGTAGGAGAGTTTTTAGGAGAGCAACAAACTAGATGTTCATGACATTCAAGGGTTGGTTCTTCTAAAATGACTTCATCACAAGTAGGGGATTCATCAATTATTGGATTTTCTTTCTTATCAATGATGGAATTCTCTTGTTCAATAATGTTTTCCCTAGGGGAAGAGAGAAAAATAAGACTGTCATAACTCCCATTGGTTTGATCTTCTAACACCAAAATATCTTCTTCACAACTATGAGAGATATTAGGAGAAGGCCAAATTTGATTGTTATGATTGTCCATAATTTCATCATTTTTCTCTAACGTCTCATTCTCTTGTGCCATAATATCTACCCTAGTAGGGGATCTTTTAGGAGAGTAGAAAACAAGAGGTTCATCACATTCCATGTTTATATTTTGTAAAGTAGCTTCATCACAAAAAATGAAGCATCAAGAGAAGAACAATTATGATTTTCATGCTTACCAATGATTGGATCCTTTTGTTCGAATAGATCTTTCTATATGTTAGGGACATTAGGAAAGAGAGAAATAATGTTGTAACTCTCAATCATTGGATCTCTTAACACCAACATATCCTTTTCACAAATGTGATAATTGTCCACAATTACATCCTCTTTCACTAAAGCATTCTCACAAGTATGAGAGGTTTTGGGAGATGAATGGAGACTAGGTAAAGTAGTGTCAATGATCTCATCTTCTTATGTCATAATATCTTCCCAAGGGGGAGGAGGAGAGGGGAAAACAATATTTTCATGATTCTCAATGATTGTATCTTCTTTCACCAAGATACCTTGGTCACTAATAGGAGAGGTATCAGGAGAAGAACAATTATGATTGTCTTGATTATCTTCGCTTGCATCATCTTTCACCAAAGCATTCTCACAAGTAGGAGGGATGAAATTTTTCTTAGCATGCTTAGAAAGGTAAGATACTAACATGGTGTGCTCAAAAATGAAAAGTAATTTTATCCATATTATGCAATGCTTCAAGGATGCATTTCCAAACATGAAAAGTACTTTTATAAAACTTATGAAAAGTTTCATGAATATAAACATTATGTATGCAAAAATTCAAAAATTATGAAATGTAAACATTTTAAGATATGATGATTTTTGCTACTAAAATGATTTTGGAATGATTCAAAAATTACTACACTAAATGGATGATTTGACCTAGATGCATAAAACAAAATTTCCTGAAACATTCCAGACAAATACTAAGGTTACTAGCAAGCCTTGGAAGTGTATAAAATCACTAGAAATATTAGAAAAGTTGGTTTTTGTAGGCCTCTAAGGACTCATTCACCTAGTGGATGGGTCAAGACTGGTACAGGGTTTTTTAAAATTGAAAAATGTAATTTCAAAGTGATCAGATGTGTTCTCTATATTTCAAGTTTCAAACTAGTATTTCTATAATAGAATTTTCAAGAATTTAATGCGTAAATGCAAATAAAACTAGTGAAAAATGACGAACTATATGACACTTTTTCAAATGCAGTTTTGATCCAATTTTTTAATATGAATGATGAAAAATACACAAATATGTAGAAACTACGCAAAATTAATGTAATATGCATGCAAAGTTTTGAATTTTTCAGATTTAAACAATGCAAAAATGTAAATTTAAGCCCCTATATGCAATGCAAACTAATGCAAGATTAAAGAACCCTAAATGTAATGCAACTAATGCAAAGCTAATGCAATCTATTGTAAAACCTAGATCTAGGGTTAAAAAGGACTTTGATTTTCAAAAATATTGTTGTACAAGGTCAGGTTCACCATAATGAAACATCAAAAAATAGGATAGGGGAGTTTCCCAAAATGGAAAAGGGGATCCAAAGAGGGAAAAGGGGTCCTAATGAAATGAAATGAAGGAAAAGAAGTTCACAAAAATGAGACAAAATGGTGAACTTGATTTCACTATGATTTTATTCAATTATGAGGGTTATAATGTGTAAATGAGTTACAAAAATAAAACCTAACCAAAATACCAATAAAAAGGAAAGTTTTAAGAAGGTAAAATGTTGTGTTCCTATTGTAAAAAGTGATTTTTCAAACCTCACTGAGGACTCATTCGCCCTATGGGGAATGGGTCCTAGCTAGGGCTCTGGAAAATCAATTTTTGAGTTTTGTTCCTCTCAATCTACACTCTCAGATTCTAGTTGGGCACTGGCAGAAAGCTGAAAATAAATCTTGTAGCTCAATTTTTGTGATTTGATAATTTTCTTAGCAACTTTGACAATTTTTGCAATTTTTCTCTCCAAAAGATCTTCAACCTAAAACCTGCAATCACATGCCAAAGGGAGAAAAAATGTTGCTTGTTAGGTGAATGGGGGTTTTTCGTGGTCAAACCACATTTTGGTAATTAAGCCTTGAGATGAAATAGAAATGCATGAAGGAATGATGAATGAACAACAATATGTCATAACTAACCAAAACCTTGTTTGAACCTTGATAATG
The DNA here is from genome assembly GCA_007258455.2 of Sequoia sempervirens. Classification (NCBI taxonomy): domain Eukaryota; kingdom Viridiplantae; phylum Streptophyta; class Pinopsida; order Cupressales; family Cupressaceae; genus Sequoia; species Sequoia sempervirens. The sequence goes on from VDFB02373365.1 coordinate 267,686,801, forward strand.
GAGATCTGCAACTTACATGAAACTACTTCAGCGGCTTCAATGGATGTGGATCTTCATGCTAGGTCCACCAAAATGAAAAGAAGAAAATAGGTTTACCATAATGAGATAAAATGATGAACCTGATTTCACTATGATTGCATTCAATATGAGGGTTATGATGTGTAAATGAGAATCAAAATCAAACCTAACTAATATAGCAATTAAAAGGTAGGTTTTAAGAGGGTCAAATATTGTGTACCTATTGCAAAAAGTGCTTTTTCAGGCCTCACCAAGGACTCATTCACCCTATGGTGAATGGGTCTTGGCTCTAGGGTTCTAGAAAAATGGTTTATGGGTTTTGTTCCTAGGTAAGTGCAAAAAGATGGGGGCCAAAAAGTGGCCAATTTACTTTTTCATCCTAAAATAGCAAAAATGCGAGCGCGTTATAGTAAAACACACTCGTGTTATGGGTTGGTAGTGACCAAGCCTAGGCTCGGTCATTACCAAGCCATTTAATGTGAGCATGTTATAACACGCTCACATTATGGTTTAAATTTCAAAAAATACATGCGTTTTGAGTTGAAAAAGTGTGCATTTTTTGAAATCAAAAAAGTATTTCCAAAACGTGAACGCATTATAACGCACTCGTATTTTGGTCTACATTGAAAAAAAATTCTTCTCTTTTTTCTGTCTCTTTCTTCTTGTTATCTATGAGGGAAACTATAAGTATAAGTTGACATTTACATATGGACATTTACTTTCTTATACTTTAAGTTATATTTCATGTATATAGTTTCAGGATGTTTGAGAGTGGTTTCAAATCTCTAGGAGTTATAATTCAAATTCTAGTTTTTTGAAGATCTTACAATTTTTCAGACAACCAAATTTCAGTAATCAACATGTCAAGTATCAGTAATCAAGAGGTCAAATTTTAGTAATCAGCAAGTTGTATCATCTTTCTCACTCTATCTCACTCATTGTTTATCCCTTATTCTCTATAGCTCTCTCACACTCTCTCCAAGTCCCTCTATACTTCTATCTATATCACCTCTCTCTCTCTCCCTCCCTCCATCCCTCCCTCTATTCCTCCTTCCCTCCTTCCCTCTCTAATATTCTCACCCTCTCTATCTCCCCCTCTCTCTTCCTACCACCCACCTTCCATCTCTACTTCACTCTATCTAACCTATCCCTCTACGTCTCTCTCCTTCCCTCCTCTCTCTCTCTCAATCTCTCCACCTTCCTCCTTACCTCTCTCTCTTCCTACATCCTACCCACCTTACCTCTCTACTCTTTATCTAACATATCTCTCACCCTCCCTTCTCTCTCTCTTAATCTCTCCTCCTTCCCCCTTCCCCCCTCTCTCTCATTCTCTCTATCACACTTATCTCTCCCTCTATCCCTCCCTCCTTCCGTTTCAACTTCTCTCTATCTCTCTCCATCACTCTCTCTCTATCTCACCTCTCTCTCCCTCCCTACCTCTCCCTCTCTCTCTACTCCTCTCTTCCTCCTCCCCCCCTCTCTCTCCTTCCCTATATACTTCTCTCTAGATATCTCTCTACATCTCTACCTATCCCTCTCTCTCTCCCTCTCAATCTCCCAACCTTCCTCCTTCACTTTGTGTTTCTCTCTCACAATCTCACTTCCTCCCCCATCTTGATCTCTAACTCTATCCTTCCTTCTCTACTCTCTATCTCACATTCTCTCTCTCCATCTCTCTCTCCCTCTCTCTCTCTACTTCTTCTTTATCTCTTATTCCCTATATACTTCTCTATCTCTCTCCATATCTCCCTCGCCCTCCCTTCTTCCCCTCCTCTCTCTCTCCCCCTCTCTCAATCTCCCTACCTTCTTCCTCCTCTCTCTCTCTCTCTCCTTCCCTATATACTTATGTCTATATCACCAATATCTCTCACTCCCTCCCTCCTTACCTCTTTAATTCTCTCTCTCTATATCATATCTCTCTACCTTCCTCCCACCCACCTTCCCTATCTACTTCTCTCTATCTAACCTATCCCTCTCTACCTCACTCTCTCTCCCTCACTCCTCTCTCTTAATCTCTCCACATTCCTCCTTCCCCTCTCTACCTCACTCTCTCTCCCTCCCTCCTCTCTCTTAATCTCTCCACATTCCTCCTTCCCCCCTCTCTCCATCTCTCATTCTTTGCAGTCCATTGGCCATCCCTGGCCATCCCGCCTTATGGGATTACCAGTCTATCCAAAGTGTTCTTCAATGGTTGCTTTTCTTTCAAGCTATGAGTCACTTTGTTTCTACTGCTATTAGAAACTCTTTGCTCACTCAACTCTTATAAAATAGTTTTACCTCTACGAATTCCCTCCTCTATAGTTGACATGACATGATTAAGACTACGAATTCTCTCCTCTACTGTTGACATGACATGATTAAGAATGATAATAAGGTTGAGGAACTGCTGAAGATGCAACAATCGAAGGGAAAGAATGATTAGGAGAAAGATTCTTCTTATTTCAAAAGCAGGGTATTCTATTTATCAAAGCAGTTTTGAGAGTCTGTATATGATAGTTATAAGAGTACAACACGCCCAAATGGAGGAGATGAATGCACGAGTAACAGCACTGGAAAACCACATGAAGCGAATAAAGGAAAACCAACAATGATTGGGCCAACAATAACAAGTGAAGAATATGACGAATTGCAGCTACAGATTAACTCTGAACCAACGACAAGAAACTGAATCTTAAAGCGCAACACATACAAAATGAATGCAGAGATAAATGAATACCTTTTTAATTGATGAGATAAGAGGAAAATATCAAGAACTCTGTGTCTTCAGTAACTCTTCTGATTTCAATGGCGGTCAGTTGTGCAATGAAAATCCCATGAGAAAGCATAGATAAGTCCGCAGGAAATATGTGATAGAAACGAGTGTGGCAATGAAAGCATCGTATGCAGCTTAGGTTAGATTGAAAGCAACAGTTAATTCTATTTACTCTGCAAGATAACTACTTTCTTCTCTGGTGGCATACAGATATTTTTGCACGACTGACAGGTACAGCACTTGATTGACTGGTTAAAAAGGCAAAATGAAAGCAGGAACTCCAATGGTGACTATCACTCAGATCATTGTACATGCCCCGTCTCAAATTTAACACTGTCAATAGACAAGATAAGGTTGCTAAAGCTCTGTGAGGGAACGCCTTCTGCGTAATAAAATGTTTTTCTTCCTAATATGGAAAAACCTATGTGCGGATGATCCTTACATATGTGTGTGTTTTTTCTTTTATTAAAAAATAAAATAAATAATTATATTATATTGATTGTTGTTTTATAGATATATTTTTTAACATAGCTTCTTTTTATATATATTTGTTATAAAGAACATGTTTAATTCTATTTTATGATTAAAATTTACAATCATATTTATTTTATAAAAAAAATATTAGCATATAAATAAAATTGACTTGGCTTTTTAAATCATGATTTTGGTAGACTATGTAATAAGATATAGAATTGTAGGCTTATTACCAAAAAAATTGTAAATAAATTGTTAAAGGTTTTTTGAAACTTTGTTACAAAACTTTATTATTGTTACATTGGTTGTAAGAAAAGAATATGCTTTGATGGTGTAGATATAGAATATGACCTAGATAATTTCAATCATTATTCTTTATAATTTTTTTAGAACCATGGAATGAATCATGATGGATAGTAAGGTTGTTGATTTTTTAAGAATAATATATTTACTTGTAAAATGAATATGATGAACCTCTCATACTTATTTCAAGACTCAAATCCATAATGATATAATAAGTAGTCCATTTTCATTATGCTAGAATTACATCATTATGAGATTGGTTTCATGTGTATCACACTCAACTCATGACTTTAATTATGATATAATAGGAACCTTCCATTCACTAAAATCATTATTAAATTAGTTCATAACTTTAAAGTGATCATATATTTTCTTGTAAAAATAACTTGTCTCGGTGTGGCTTTGTTTTGATCCCATCACACTTGGAAAATAATTATTTTATGCATTTGATTTTTATGATGGAAGGTTGTAATTAAGAAACCTATATAAAATTGAGATAGTAATTATGGGTATCAAGTATTGGTTCTCTTGTCTTATCTCTAATTATGAATCCTTAGAGGTATTGGTATGGTTTCTAGAATTAAGATAAGGAAGTGTGGGACAAATCAACTAGAATAAATTCGTTATGTGAGTTTGAATTTATCATCTTTTTTTCTTTGAAAAATTATTGGTTTATGATTATATTTAGCTTAGTATTATGGTCAATATATTTGATTGCAAGTTTCTATTTTTGTGATAATGTCACATTAATAATTTTGCAATGTTATTAAAAATGAAGCATATTCATTTTATTCTATTTGATTTGATTCTCATTTATGAATTCCTTTGTGAAGAGAATGTATACCTCATGATTTGGATAACCTAGCAAGATAGATGCTAGAAGCTTTACTATTGATAGAAAATCACTCCCATAATATTGCCACTTGCCATGATTATATTCATCCATGAATTTAATCAATCGATAGAACCTTTCATTGTATAACTTTTGTCGATTACAAGTCAATGGTTTTTTTATATAATTATTTCATATGAAACATATATGATACATGGGTTTGAGATCATTGTAATTTATATTTATTATATTGATAACATTTAGATAATTTGATATGTGTTTTTATAGAGTATGCTAAATGATTTCTCACAAGCATGTATGCAATCTAATCACAAATATGGAATATAGATTCTTATTTTATATTAGTGAATTATGAAAGCTTAGATTATTGTTAGTATATCAATTGATATGTATTTTTATCTAAAACATAAACAAATTATAGTATATAATAATGATTTATTTTAAATGAAAATAATATTAATTATCTAATTGTTAGATATTCAAACACTATACGATTGATTATAATGTATGCACTTCAACATTGAAAATATAACATGTATTCTAGTCGATATGTTTCTATAAAAGTTAAAATTGATTAATTTAAGTTAATTAGTAAAAGCCCATGGTCAATATTCATTATATGTTATAAGCTATAAACCTAGTAAATACTATATGGTAAGGGATTTATGTTTATTTTAATTTAGTTAGCATCTCCTCTATCAATAAGAACAATGTTATATTTTAGTAATGTAATTATTTAGGTGTTCTAGAACTATAATGCCTCTCATTTTTACTTAAATGGCATGTTGTATTCTATTGCTAGAAATAAAATAAAATATTATAAACACATTTATTTCCCTATAATTTATCATGCCAATAAAATTTCCTTACATCTCTACTAACTAAAAACCTAATGATAGCTTGTACTTGGAAATTTATCTTCAGATGATTTGTCACATAACTAAAACATAAATTTTTCTATTCTCAAAAAATATTGAAATATGGGTTAGAGAATTCAATTTTGTTTCTAATAAATATTAAAAAATAGGAATTAAAAAGGCTTAGACCCTTTTAAAAAGTATGTATTAAGTAAACAATACAAGTACCATGATATATATAGTACTAACAAAAAATAAACAATAGAATTAGAAAAAAATAAAGGAATTATAAAGACACAATAGAAGAAGTTCCTAATTGTTATCAACCTTCTTTTGGATCCCACTAGAAGCATACCATTCTCTGGTGAGAAAATTGACCAAATAGGGTAAGTGCAAAAAGATGAGAACACCCTTTTTTGGTCCCATACAAGACATAACATGAGTGAATTATAACACACTCATGTTATGGCTTGGTATTGACCAAGCCTAGGTTCAGTCACTACCAAGCCATAACATACTTGCATTTCCAAGAAGTAAAAATTCCTCTCTTTCTCTTTTGTTCTCTCTATACCTCATTATATAACTCACTCTCTCCCTCTTCCTCAATTTATATACATGAATTGAAGTATAAGTGACAATTACATATGGATATTTACTTCCTTATACTTTAATTTATATATTTCATGTATATAGTTTCAAGATGTTTGAGAATGGGTTCAAATCTCTAGGAGTTATAATGAAAATTCTAGGTTTTGGAGGATCTTATAATTTCTCAAACTAAGTTAAATTCCAATGATCAATAGGCTCCTATTGTATTTCAGTTGTCCAAGGGTAGTTGTAACTATTAACATAGAAATTTAGTTTAAGAGTATATTATATTATCTGTTATATAGGTTTGGTTATAGAATTGTTACCTCCTTGCATAAAGGTTTTTGTTGATCATCAAATATGAATATAAAGTATTTAACCCTTCATATGGTATCAAAGTGGTTGAATGGTCATGGGTTTCGATGGGTGTGATGAAATAGAGGTGAGAAAGGATTGATCTATATGCAAACCAATGTAATAAAGTTTGTATTTAAAAAGATGAGAAAGGCACGCCTTGAGATCCAATGGGTGGAAGAAGGGAAAGTGCAGAACATGTGCTTGATGATGAGTTTCTACCCAGGTAACTTGGTTCTATCAGCATGTGTTCATAAATTATTTATATATCACCATTGCCCCTCATTCAAATGCATTGAATTGAACATAGATGATTGATAAAAATAAAAAAGAACTTTACTACTAGATTGAATGTTATAGTAAGCACATAAATATTTCAAAATATTTGGATGATACAAAACAAGTAGAGTAGAAGAAAAGGTTGATCATAAAGTTGTTATGCACTTGTGAACTTTTGTTAATGCTAATCTTGCAATCTTTGATAAAAGAAAATCATAATTGGAGATTTATCAAAAAATTTCATGAATGTCTTGTTCCTCGATAATTATTCTTGGATGATGTGATTTCAAGAAATATTTCAAGGTGATCAATGACCTGCCCTATCTCTTGAATCCATGAGATTTTTGTGTTAGAAATTTTAGATTAAGTGTTGTTACCTGCATTAAGATTTCCAATCCACGCATATAATTGAGAAGGAATGGTATCATAGGCTTTTAGTTGGACAAGGAGACATAAGGTTTACTTCCCTTTAATTTGACTAAATTTTGTGCATTTATCTCCTCTATTCATGCCTATTGTCATAAAGGAAAAATATCACAGAGGAAATTTTAAATTAATTGATTTAATTTCATCTAAGTTCCTAGTTTAATTGGTGATATAAGGGAGATATTGTGTCAAAGATTTATTTAAATTTATTGTAATGGGATGATAGAGCTTCTTCTTGTCAGAATAAGCAACTAAAAAATTGGAAATTTAGAGGTAAGGTAACAATGGTGAAGTACAGGTTTCATCAGTGTCAAGTTGTTGGGTGGGCTTTTCCAACTTTAATTGAAGAAAATACTAAGATTTGCATGATGAAACTATGGGCTACAAATGATGTTCAAGAAAAGTTTAACTTCTAGTATTTTTTGAGGAAGCTATGGAAGGTGAAGAAGAGAAATGAACAAATTCTTGCTATTAATGAGATTTTTGAGAAAAATCAAATGATAATAGAGAATTATAGTATTTGGCTCCATTACCAAAGTAGAGTTGGTTATCATAACATGTACAAGGAATATCGAGACACCATGTATGATGAGATGGATTCTCATTATAGGATGTGATAATCTTGCATTAAAACTATCAAGATAATGACTATTGTTGCAAAGCTTTGCATGCATGAGAACACCAAGAAATTTCATGATCCTAATATCAAGTTTCCTTTGGCGCATTGCAAAATCATGGAACTAGCAAGAAAGTTGAAAACAACCTTCAAGGAATCTAAACCAAACTTATTAATGTAATGGGTTGCCCTATTGGAGGTTGGTGGCAACAAAGGATGCAGGAATTTCCATCATCTCAAGTTAGCTTCTCACTTTTAGATGGTGCTTTGCATGAGAAGCATTTATATTTCTATTTTTTGATTTCCTTGTCGTTCATGGATTTAAACAATACATATAAATTGTGAAGTTTTATTTTTTGGAGAAGGTAAGGGATTTGTTGTTGAAACTCAATATGGATTGTTTCCTAGAAATTTCACAAGACTACAATTGAGAATCATACCCTTGCTAGGGTCAAAATACAACTTGATGGAGCCCTATGTTTGTAGAGCTCATTATGGATTATTATATAATAATTTGGTGTCTATAATTTTGGAGTTCAAGGATATGGAAGTCTAGGAACTCAAGAATTCATCTCATGTAGCTACACCCATATGAGGATCATGAGACAACTTGATAGAGTTCCACTTGATTCAAGGTTTGTTTCTTCAAATAAAGATCTTCTCATGAATGTATATTTATCTTATGTAAGTAGTAGGTAAATTGTTATATAAGCCTTAATGGGGGTCCCTTGCTAAGGTTATTTTATGATTTCAGGGATACTTTTGCAGGAGAAATGTAATAAGGGGGAATGTTAGTATAGTAATTTAATTTAGGAGTATATTACATTGTTTGGTTACAAAGGTTAGATTATAGAACCATTTTTTCCCTATATAAAGGTTTTTGCAAATCATTGAATATGAATATCAAGAATTTGTTCCTTCAGTAACTATTCAAAAGCATCATCAAGCATCTTCTTTGAAATAATATGACCTATTCTTATGCAAGAGACAAAAATGTGCGAGGTGAAAGTCCCCCACACCCATCAAGAACTAAGATCCAAACATAGTTGAAACAAAAACCTCTTTAAAATTAGTTTAATGATGGAAATAGGGTGCCCCAACTTTTAGGAGATGGAGCACAAGGGGTAGGGTCCTATTCATTGTTATTACATTCAAGGAAACCCTACAAATCTCAATCTAGGGATGGAATGAGAGAGATATTTTCTAAAGGTTGTCCTAGGGTATGATTAGAGACTAAAAGGGGGTTCACCACCAAGCTAGGTCTTGGAAAGACTAGTAATATGCATGATCTAATGATAAAACCTAATTATATGCAAGGCTTGGATAAATGACCTAGAAATGTATGCAAAATAGAATAGAAAGTTGATAAATCAAAGATGGGCATTGGAAACCTATAGAAGCTTGAATGAAGACTTGAAATGCTAAAAAATAGAAATTTAATGCACAATGGGACTCATACACCAGGCTGGGTGATTTAGTCCTAGATTAGGGTTTCTAGGTAGGAATAGAAATTTGGCAGAGACAAGTCTGGAACACCTGAAAACTAGAAAATCCACTATACTGGGACTCATACGCCAGAAGTGGCGTATCAGTCGTACTTGGCCTTTTTGGAAAGTCAAAGTTTGAATTTTCTTTGTCTTCTCAAACCAATTTTTGGATCTGAATTGTTGAATTATACTCTATAGGTGTCTTTTAATGATCTTCTAAACAAGGTGACAACTTGGAAAACTTTGCAACTTTGACAACTTCTTTCCAATCTTTCTCTCCAATATGTCTTCAACCTAGATATTCAAACCACACACTAAAGAGAGGGGAAAATTTTGATTTGTTAGTAGAATGGGGTTTTCCTTGGTCAAACCCCATTTTGGTAATCAAACCTTGTAATGAAATCAAATGAAATGGAGGAATGATGAATGAAAAAAATGGTATGTTGAACTCACCAAACCCAAGAAATAAAATGCTACAAACATATATGAAATGGCTCCAATAGATGTGTATCTTGACTCTTGCTTGAATGATATGGATCTTGACTTGAATGCTTTCTTGAATCATGAAAACCTACATCATAAATGTTAGCTCAAAAATAAACATGATGCATGATGACTTTAACATGATGCTTGATACTTGAATAATGCTCCAAAAACACTTGATAATTAGCTCTTGAAGACTCTTGAATACTCTTGTAAACACTTTAATTCCCTTGTTAACTCAAATTTTCTATAATGCATGAATACTTGAAAACTAGGTCACTTGATTGCTTGTTAGGTGAAAAATGAGTGAAATAACCTTTTATTTATACTTTTTTTATGAAAATTTTCCAAAAATTAAAACACTACAAGCCGACATAATATCCAGGAGAATAAAATACCACCAATAATTTGAATTTAATTTAATTTTAAGCTGCACGAGACTCATACACCAAAAGTGGCATATGAGTCCCATTGGGCTAGGCTATGGGAAAAATTTCTCAAGAAATGCTTAGATTCATGTGAAATCTATATTGGGGCCTCAAAACTCGAGTGGAACCCATATGCCAAAGGTGGTGTATGAGTCCTAGATCACTAAATATGCACCATACAATCCAAAAACACCTAAATCATGATTGTATGTTAGTTTATGTTGGGATTATCCTCAACAAGATGCATTAATTAAGGCTTGTGGATTCAAAATAAGGCCAATTAAAGCATAATGAAGAGCCATAGTTAATAAAACCATAGATTAGTGTGAAAGTGTAATACAACACTTTAGTCATTGTACAAGTTTTTTTCATAGATTTCTAGGAATTATGTGATGTGTGTTTTTCATATTTGAACACTCCAAAAACCCTAATTGGGACTCATACACCCCTTTGGGAGATTTAGTCCTAGATCAAATCTAAAACTACATATTACAACATTGAAAACCTTGTTTTTGTGCTTATGTTTGTTGTTGTTAGGTATAAGATTTAGTTTGTTGATCTTCTATTTCATTAATTTCATTAGATCTTGCTTAATTTGCTTCATTGATTGAATTGCTTAAATTCAAAATGACATTTACAACATTCCATTTTTAGATTGTTACATAGCATAATTAGTCAATTATCATGTTTTAAATTTGAAATTTGCATTATCCTTTTGCACATTTTCTCTATCATTGTCACATTTCAAATTTGTAGGACAATTAGTAAATCATGCTTTCATTGCAAATATCTATGGTTATCATACTTCATGTTCTATTTTTAGATCTTCTTGAGTATTGTAAGAAATTTTTGTTATATGTATATGAATATGAAGTCTTCTCCCCTCTCTTTTTGTTCATCATTGATCCCTCTCCTACTATCCCTCCTATGAGTGAGATTACTCTAGTGAAAGAGAATACAACCTTGGTAAATCATAACAATCATATTCATTCTTCTCCTAATGTCTCTCCTATTTGTGAAGAAGAAACAAACCCGTCCTCATCCCTGAACCACCTAAGAATAACATGTCGCAACAATTGAGTTATAATATTATTTCTCATAGATGTAACACTAGAAACAATCCACAACCAAGACAAAAAACTCCAACATCCCTCCAATTAACTCAACCTATCTTATCTAGTCCTCTTTGTTTTCCTTCATAAGGTGGAAAGGAGTGATATTGTTGAACAACTTAAGAACACTCTTGCTAAGATATCATTATGGGACCTTATTCAAGCCTCTCCTCGTTATCATAACATGATTCAAAGTACTTTATAATAAGTTCCTACCCACCTAATGTGCAACCAAATGACATAGCAACCATGAATCAAGGAATTTGAATGCTAAAATTGTTTTCCACAAAAGTGAGCTCCCTCCTTTGAAAGTGTAAAAAAAAATGAAGCTTTCATGATAATAGTTATATATAATAGGATAGGGATAAAGGGAACCCTTGTTGATAATGGCTTAGCTCTTAATGTGTGTAGTGTAACCCTTTTGGATAGACTTGGCGTGGATAAATCAAGAATTAAACTGGATTCCTTATCAATTCGAGGATTTGACAATGTAGGAAAGAAACCGGTTGGTACATGATCACTTTTCCTATTATAGTTGCAAAGGCTACATTACAAAACCCTATCCATATTATGCCTCAAGAAATTTCATATAACCTTCTTTTAGGTAGACCATGGATTCATGAAATGTAAGCAGTGCCTTCAACTCTTCATCATAAAATGAAATATGTCTACAACAACAAAGTGTATATATTTGATGCCAACTTTGAACCAAACAATTATTTGAACATTGAAAAAGTTAAGGAAAATCCTTTGAAAACATTGACACCAACTACACAAGTGAAACCCATGCAAGAGAAAGGAAAAGAAAAGAATATTGAGGAAGTCACGAAGCTATTAGAAGATGATTGGGATTCCTTAGATTTCATATCAACATCCATGGGAGAATACAAGATCATAACAAAAGACTCTGAAAAGGGAAAATAAAAAGCAGTAATGTCAACACAAAATTTGGAAGACCCTTTGAAAGCATCCACCTCAACCACTTTAGAACAAAAGAAAACATACACAACATTTACTTTGATGAACTTGATAATGAACAACCACTGAATCTGAAAGAAATGAAAAAGCTTTATGGAAAAGGTTATGAACTTATGAAACAACTTGGATATAGTGGAAAAGGATGTGATGCTATAGAAGAAGGTATCCATGTCCCTATATAGCCTAATACACAAGAAAAAACTAGTGGTCTTGGTTATTGTCCCTTGAAAGAAAGAAAGAAACCTTCACTTGATATCAACACTCTTACAAAAGATTCTTCTAAGCCAACGTTAACATTAGTACATCCTATATTGATAAAAACTAGTGGTCTTGGATATTATCCTTTGAAGTACATAGAGAAATCTTCGCTTAAAATATCAATGTCATCACGCAAAACACTAATGATTGTATTTTGTTATATTTTATGCCTTCCTTTAAAGAACACAAAATATCACAATCTAAAGAGTCTTGTGTAAGTATGAAGTCTTGTACTAAGCAAAAATATCTTTGTCGCAAAATAAAGGAACATCTTCTACTATTGATCAAGAGGGAATCTTATTGAGACTCCTCCAAGATCGTTTTATATCTCTCCCTCCAAGAACACAAAAGAAATTCTACTACAAGAGTTCATTTTGTGCATATCATAGAAGCCAAGGTCATTTTACTAATGAATGTGAGGCTTTGAGTAATAAAATTAAACATCTTAAGGATTGTGGTGCTCTTCCTTATGTTGAAGCACCTACTTCCTCTAATTGATACTTATTTTCATGTTTTTCATCAATCACCTCGACTCATCCTTGTCTTACACTAAGTGGGAGAAAAGGGTTAGGTAGCCTTGTCCTCGTATGTCACTTGTCATTTTCTCTTTTGGCTAGTTGAACACCTTCCATGTATATACAAGACCAAGCTTGTGATGTGGATGACATGCCTTAAGTTGGATTGTATGTGATCTACTGAGTTATCTTTAGTTGTTACATTTTGGGGGAAACCCCATATTCATGATGTAGTTTCATTTGGGAACATATGACTTGGCATAGGCATTTTCGAATAAGCTTCATGTATTCTTCTACTTTAAGCAATTTCTCATAGCAATGGTATTAGTAACCACTTTAACGTTGGGGAATACATCGACACTCATGTTTCACTGTGTGATTTTCTTTATTCTTGTGATGTGTCCTATCCTTGGTGGTGTCATCGGGTTTGATTTCCTCCAAGAGTGCGATATTTCTTTGATTTTTCCTCTCTTGGAGACATTAGGCATGATATTCCCTAAGAAGATACCTTACATGAACTAAGAAAAACCCCTTTAAATGTACCTTACACTATTTTTCATTTACAATAACTATTAAATGGCCAGCTTGCATAACACACTTTGCTTGCATGCAAAGCCATCCTATTTTTTTCATGGGTGTCAAGCATACAAAATTTGTATTACCTCGTGAATCTTGTCATTTGTGTTTTGTGGTGCCCTATTGAATTCATCAGACAAATAGCTTTGATATGGTTAGTATGATGAGAAGCCTACACATGGGCATGACTTTCTCATTATATGGTGAGAAGCTGATACAGAGGCATGAATTTCTCACTAAGCCACCCTTCTTGGATACTCACTCAATAAACAACCTAAAGTTTCATTCCCTTAGAGTGAGTGCCCAGTTTTTGACAAACAACTTAGATATCATCCACATCATGTTGGAAAAACGGTTGAGGCTTGATTCACCTCTTTTTACTTTTGTTTTTTCTTGTTTTTGTTTTTCTTTCTTCATTTCTTTGAAATGCATGTTTGTGTATCTTTTTTTGCTGCATATCATACACCTTTGTTGGAGTATGGACATACACTGAGAGGTGGGGGTGAATCAGTGTCTGATAGACAAACCTAAAATTCAAACCTTTTAAACTTCGACAAAAACTTTTAGTTCAGATGTCCTTTCGACAGAGCATAGTAATGACTTTGAAAGAATTCATGAAAGAGGTAAAAAAAATAGGACAACATTGACTCAATTATTTTAGACAACTTATGCCAATATAACTTGTGTGAGATATATTGTGCACTTGCAAAAGATGTGACTGACATTGTTTAACAATCAAAGCATGATGACAAAATAGGTGTAACTCATAACACTATGTACATGAAGACCAACATCATTGAATCTCCTTAAGTCTATCTGATTTCAATGTGAATTTATGAGACACTATAACAATTGTGAAACTGAATGACATATGATAAACATTGAAACAACAAAGAGATTTAGTACATTATGACAGATTAAAACATACCAACCTTGAACTATGAAACTATGAAAGAACATGTCAAGTGATAGACTAAATTATTTTCACCATAACATGCAAAACATGAGTTGTTAAACTAATTTACAACATATGATTGTGAAAATACTTGTAACAACAGACTACATTAACATTGCTAAAATAAGAACTAATAATAGACATTAATGCATCTGATCACTTATGGAAATAAGATATAGACATGAAGGACAATCACAGAAAGACTCATAAAATAACACATTATATGTCCTTAGTGGAAAACCCTCTTGGGGAATAAAAACCACTTGAAAATTATATCACTTTATTCAAATAGAGCACCAACTCTACAAAGTTCAGGAGTACTAACTCCATACAATTTAGAAGCACCAACTTCTAAAGTTACAAGAGCACCAAATCCAAAATTATAGGAGCACCAACTCAAAAGTTATAGGAGCACCAACTCTGAAGTTACAAGAGTACCAACTCCACAAAATGCAATGTATATAACCAAATAGTGTTCCATCAATACCCTAGTAATGCAGATTAGCATTCCTAGTGCCTCAATAGATGACTGTGAAAAATAATTTTCAATAAGCACATAGGAGGATGTTATATAATACTGATAACATCTCCAATTGATACATCAACTGATATTACTATAGCAAATTACAAAAAATTTCTCAATGTAAACACTGTTACAAAAACACTTTTCAAGATTTTGAAGATTGAACAATGTATCAATATATCTTAGAAATTTCTCACAAAAATGTATGTCTGTAATTTCCCTCTTTTTTTTGGCCCCATCACTAACAAAATGTTATCACTTTATAATCACTAAATATAGTTTCAACAACTGTAAACCAACTCGGGTTAGGGTTAAATTGAAAAACCCTAAATAATCCTTACAAATATCACCACAGTGAAACTTATTCAGTTACATCCTCAGAGTCATCTAGAAACCCTAAAGGATTTTAAACATAATCAATAGCAATTAAGCCCTTATCAATCATATTTCAAAACTAGAGATTTATTCATGAAAACTAGTACATATTTAATAAAAAACCATTCTTAACAACTCTCTTAACAAATTGTGTTAAGGCCTATGAGCATCATTACTTGATTATGGTGAAAAAACAAACTGAAAAATAATCCTTAAAAACCTGATAACCATCTAGCTGGTAGAAGCCAACTTCCACTATATTCGAGCTTCGTCACTTCAAGTTGTTGACACCATCATCATTCCAAACTGCCAATAACATTCAACCTGATTTTATCAAACATCATTGCAAACCCTAGTGTTTTCCATGTGATTCTCTTCCTCTCATTCCCTAATGAGAGCTTTTGAAAAATGAAACCTCAAATGCCTTTTACAAAGTTTTGAAAATAATCTTTTAATCCTTTAGTATACCCGGTGGCGTAGGGTAACTTTAACACATTATGTATGACTGATACTCATTAGGAGTATAAAGTAAACAAATTTCTTTTACAAGAGATGTCGACCATGTAATACATGGCATAAATACCTTCCCAAATTCACATGCCGATGGTAGTTGATGCAGACACAGTCAAAGGGTCCTCAAAGAGAACTATTTGAACCATGCAGCGAGAGTCACACAACAAAAGTAGCATAGAAAATGGAGGCAAATACAAATTCAAACATTGTTATTATCAGAGAATTCAATTACAAATATCCAACAACATTCGGGCTTACAGGTTTGGCTCGCAGGCTTGATTACAACATGCTCAAATTACCCTCTTCTTACATGCTCCTCAATGTGAGTGGAAATTCTATAGAGAAACTCTTTCTTTCTCTAATCTCTAATTCTAATATTCTCTACCACTACCTCTAATGATCAATTTCAATTCTTCTTATACATTCATAGATCTAGAAACATATGTGTCGGCCCAAGGATCATTACATTCTCCAATGAAAGAAAATATAACATGCACATGAATAGGTCGGCCTCAAATTTGAATTACTCCTTAGTGATTGCATAAAATAAAGTGTGGACCTAAATCAAGGTCGGGAACACCCCATAGAACAATTAGAATTGCACCATCAAGATCCATAAGATACGGAAATGATCCACAAGCGATCAAACTAGTCATTTAGATAAGAACATTAATCTAGTGCGAGTTCAAGAAACTGCCACATAATCTGGAAGTGATAAATTGCTAGAAAATGAACCAATCATGCTAATTTCTTGGAATAGGGTAAATGAAAAATTCCACAATGTAAACATATTTCCACAAGGTCTAGCGAGAAAACATGAAGAATCATTGGATCTTCCAACTTGAACTAACAGAAACTGAAACAAAGACAAACTGGAATGAAAATATTTTTGGGTGATGTAAGATTTTCGTGTGACCGAAGGATGCTCCTGCATTAGACACCCCTGGTGAGAAAAGTTGTTCCATGAGAGGAACTCATGAACATCAAACTAGATTCGAGATGTATATCCCATGCTCATTCTTGATCCAAATATCTTCTATGTCTGTACTTCGCTTTCCCCTAACCTCTCTACTTTCCTCTATCAGATCCTGTAACTTCTTCTTATCTTTATCTTCCCCTCTTTGCCTCATACCTACACAAGGTAACAAGGGACATTTACCACTATTCACCTTCTTCCACCCATTTGATCTATCTTTTTTACAATACTTCATCTTATCTACCCTTCTAGATCGGCTACCCAAGTCTTTTGCTGCACAATTCTGCCTTTACATTCTTCTGGCTCCATCTTATTCCCTAATTTAGCCACCAAGTTCTCCAACACAACCTCAGCATCTCACTTTTCAACTCTGAAACTCTTCACAAGACTCAAGTTCCTCACTTCCTCCTATTTATTCTTCAAGGAATCCAAAGTAAACTTCTATCCATCCTTCTCCATAGTAATCAGATTCCTTTTGCAATCATATATAGCTCCTCTATCAAACTGCCAAGGTCTACCCAACAAAACATGACAAGCACTCATAGATAAAACATCACAAAAAACTTCATCTTTGAAGGGTCAAATATTAAAGTTCACCCAACACTGTTCTTTCACCTCCTTTGAATGATCATCTTGTAACCAACTTATCCTATAAGGACAAGGATGTGGAATCCTCTTCAAACCAAGTTTCTCCACCATCTCTTCAGATACCAAGTTATCAGTACTTCCAGTATCCACAATAACCTTCCAACACTTACCTCCTGATTTGCACACGGGTTGAAAAAGATTCTTCCTCTGTGAAGTGTCAACCTCTTTCCTACTCTGCCTCATCAAAAATTTCCTAAGCATAAGGGATTATCCCTACTCTGGTTCTATCCCATCTTCAACTACTTTCTCTTCATGTGCCATACAATTCTTTTTACCAGCTCCTTTACTTGATCCCTCAGGACACTCAAAAGATCGATGTCCAATTTCTCCACACTTGAAGCATTTACCCAAGAATTCCTTGTTGCCATTTCCTCTCCTTTGTACCCTATGTTTTGATTCTTTAATCCACTTAGGTCTTGATTCTTGTTCACTTGCCTACCTCTCCTTGCTACTACTCATCTGCTTCTCTTTCCCTCTAGGATTATTCTATTTCCTTTACTTCACTTTTTATTTTTCCTTAAGAGCATATTGATAAGCATCTCAACTATAGAAATCCTCAACATACTTATCTCATCCTGAATGTTAAATCTAAGGCCATTTATATATCTTTCCACCTTCTCCCTAGTCATCTCTTGGTGCCCAAATCTGATTGTCATCTTGTAAAATTCCTCAGTATACTCTTTCACACTCATGTACTTCTGCTTCAGGTTCTGCAACTTCTTGAACAGTTCCAACTCATAGTCTTCTAGAATAAACTTAGCCTTCAGCCTTGCAACCATCTATCTCCACCAGGTGATCCTTGTTTCACCATTCTCCACTCTATCCTTATGTAATTATTTCCACCCTAAAGTAGCATGTCCTTTCAACTTAGTTTGAGCCAACCTAACCCTTAATCACTACTAAATTTGACACCATTTTCTGACAGACGTTTGTCAGTGGTTCAAAAAATCTTTGTCAAAAAAGTGACAAAATTACGAAAACATTTTCATCATTGTTTTTCATCACAAGTCCGATGATGAATTAAACGTCGAAATAATGGCACAGATTTGTCAGTTGTTTGCATCATAAAATGACTCAAATGTTTGTCGGAATATCGATGAAATGGGTGTTGAAAGAACACTAGAAGTTCATCGCCATTTCGATGAAATGGGAAATTATTTATGACAAAGCCTTCATCCCAACTAAGCAACTTCGTCAGACCTTTTATGCGATTCGTCAGTGACGTTCGTCGAAATTGCAATGAAATGGGCAAGCAGTTACGACGAAGCCTTCATCATAGCTAGGTAGCTTCGTTGGAACTTTTCTGTGATTTGTCGGTGGACTTCGTCGAAATTGTGACAAAATCGACCAGGAGTTATGATGAAGCCTTCATCGTAGCTATAGCAACTTCATCAGACCTTTTCGGTGATTCGTCGGTTGTGTTCATCAAAATTTTGAGGAAACAATGCAATTTTTTAGAAAAGAAATATTCATTGAAATTCACCATCAGTGAGAGATCAATCAAGTTGCATCCCTTCATATTCAAATCTCGGGAAATTATTTTATTTGGTCATTTTCCATGTTTATTAGACACTAGTTGAGACGTCATGTAGTTTCGAGATGCCTTGAGTCTCTTTAACAATCAATATTACATATTGCTTTGGTGTCACACAGTCTTATCAATGTTTTGAGTCTCACCGATAGCCAATAGATCATATGTCGCTATGGTGTCATGCAGTCATACTGACGTTCTGAGTCTCCTTGAGAATTATTTTGTCAGTCTTAAGTGTATCACTACGATTCTCACCAATGATAACTTATCATTGTGACTTTGGGGGTCGTCGGGACTTTCCTTCGACTACTTAATAGCTTACAATCAAACTTGAGCTTGAAATCAAACTCGAGCTTGAAATTACAAAAAAAAATATCATGCCAATTAATTTTACCATTTCTATTCCAGACCTTCAGCTTATGGCAGAATAACTACCAAATTTCCTGAGCATAAAAACATTCAAAAAGAATATGTTTGATAGTTTCCCAAGTCCTGCAGATACTGCAGATTTCAACACTTTCATGGTTAGATTTATAAGGATCTATCTTTTTCATTAATGTAGAGGTAGGTAAAGGAGAAATAATTATAATTGTAACACTATTCATAGTCTAGTAAATTATGTTCATAATTTGTGTTCAATGGAAATCAGCTTTATCGGTATACTACCCATATAATACCCTATTTTAATCTAGGGTTCAACTATCTCAAATCTAAAGAAGCACCTTCAATTAACCATTTAAAGTACTATAAAATAAGGTAAGACTTTTACTTGAGAAATATTGGGTACACTTGTAGGATTAATTTTCTCGCAATCATCATGATTTATTGGCACATAGACACAACCTGCAACATATGAAGTAATGGATGACTACAAGTTAGTGAAATGGTCCTTAATATGTTAGTGGTTTGCATATTGATTGGTAGAAAATAAGGTTACAAACAGATCTACATGAAAAATTATGAGGACAATCTACTATAATCATCAAAATAGATGAAAAGTGCAAAGGAAAGAGTCGAGCTACATCTCTAGAGCATAAAAACACATGCAAGAAACATAAAAAAAAGAACAAACCATTTTTTGGATGAATACAAAATGGTGCCTTCAACAAGTGATTCATATGCTTTCACACCTGACACAGGACATTAAGAAGAATTTAGTCTTCCTCTGTGAAATTAACTACTCACTAAATAAACCTAGAAACCAATATTATATACCTCCATGTTTAGCCGAGGGTAGGTATAAGAGAAAAAAAATTCTTCAATGCAATGTCAAAAAATATCAATGTGTGTGTAGGTTTGTATTACTTAAAATATCATTTCACTGCCTAAGGAAAAATACCAAAGTGATGTTTTAAATTTCAATCTTCACATAGGCCCCCTTATTGCTACACATGCATATACAAGCATTATTCGAGCTCTAAACTATTCAAATATTAAGGATTTAATTAGCTATAAGATGGAAAGTTGTTGTTTAGACATAATCCATCATCTTTTACATATCTTTATTCACTCCTAGCGCTTCAGATAAATTTGTGTAAATGGGAGAAAATGTGAATCTTTTATGACGAAGATTCTTAAAAGGAGGGTAGAGGGGCAGAGAATGCTTGAATGTATAGCCAAAGTATAACATTTTGATCATTATAAAATGAAGCGAATCTTAAGTTTGAAGCATTAATATCATTTTACAACGCATTATGATCAAGAATGAATGTAGTAAGAGGAAACTTTTGCATACCTCGGTGAGTACAAAATTTCCGTAGTTGAAATTTAGAGAGCCTCCATCAACAACAAGATGAAACCATGTGCCTTATCTATCTAGAATGAGCCTCTCTAAACCCTTGAACTATCAAATTTTTTGACTATTAACCTATTATGCAAAGTGGAAATTTTAGAGTTATGTCACCACTAAAAACTAAGAAAAATAGAGGCTTTGAAAGAGCCAGAATCAAACACAAAGGGACGTGGCGGTGAACTGTACGAAATCCATCAGGCTCTCATTAAACTCGAACATTGGAATGGATGCAGCTTTGGGGGTATGATGTAGAGCATGGATTCAAGGTATAAAGAATCATTTTTTCTCCACCATAGTGAAAAGTTAGCACTTTCTTTCATCTTTGCATATTGGTTTGATGCTTCAAACGATGCATTTTTTATATTGAAAAGTGCATTACCTTATTGAGCTTCTCTTTGTTTAGAGAATAGTTTAATATTCTCTTAGAACCAAGTGATGACAGTGAAAACTCGTTACCCCCACATCACTCTCAGATTCCATACTGATATATAACGTAATCATTCATTCATTAATTTAATAGCATTAACATTCATTCATTCATCCATTGTATATAACATTCATTCATTCATCATTAATAACCCACTTGGCGTTGTTCATTAACATATAACATTCATTAATTAACATATTCAAATTCAGTGCTGAACAACATACCATAATATTCATTCTTTCGGTTCGCTATTATCGAGAAATACCCGGTTGTCGCGATATGATTACAATCACTTTTCTTTGTTTCTTTTAAAGCTACATAAAGTTGAAGTCACCCGATATCATTTTTGATAAATATTTGTCCCCCTTTAGTTTTATTGCCCTCTATTCATATGCAATGCTTAATATTAAGCCTAGTCATTGCTCATGGCGGTAGGCGTGTTACTACCAAGGGGGTTCTTTGCAATGAAAATGTTAAACTAATATGTTTTATTATTATTATTATTGTTTAGTATTTCATTAATTAAAAAGAACATTAGGTGGTTCTACTCTTTTCACGGTGGTCACACATCATGTTCCTAAACTTTTATATTTGGGAGCCACCATTTTGCATAAGATCATGAATTTTTGCTTCTATGGTGTGATAAAACCAAAATTGTTTTCAATTTATTATAATTTGGATGCAATATTTCATTTATTGATACTTACAATTCATGTGGCTAATTTCATATAACCACCAGAGCCAAGTTTGTGTTGCCCATGCTTTTCTAGTCTTGCCTTTGTTGCCTTCGATGTGTCGGGCAATCTATGAAAAGTTTGAAATACTTTAGATTATGTAAAAAGAAAGAGTAATCAGTACATATAATTACATTGTTGATAGTATCACATACCTTCCTTGGCCCAGTGGTGTCTTTCCTTTTTTCTTTTTAGCCTTCTCCTTTCCATCCGACACCAGGTCCTTCCACTTCCTCTCCGGAATCATGGGGGAACACTCGTACTTTTTTGTTTTTCTCTAAATGTGACCTATATTGGTCCCTCACATACTTTAGATAGGTACCATTTCTTAAGGATCTTGGTTCGGTTGAATGTTTTATCACCGAACAACACAACTAAATGGTTAATTAGCTCATCTTTTAAATCTTGATTTTGGGCATTCCACCATGTACGTATGGTGGGCCTGAAGAGCTCCAATGTAATATCACTTAGATGTTTATAAAAAACATCATTTCCTGCAAAATAATCATGGGATCAATAGTCTAAAAAGAGCAATCAATAAGTAAATTTCAATTGGATTTATATATAATAATAATTAAAACATTTTAAAGTACCTGGGACCTTCTCTATCTTTATGGGAATGAAATCCTCAGTCACCACAAGTGTGACCAGAAATGTTTCCGTACTAGTAATATGAGAAGATCCAGGAAATGTTGCTAAAACATCACCAGTACTAGTGGCCTCTGCATCCCCAGGTACATGTCCTGACACATGTTCTGGCATGTGTTCGCTTCCAAAGGGTGCATTAACAGATGCATGCATGGTATGTTTTGCTGACATTTTAGATGACAATATAGGAACAGATGATGGGGTCAAATGATGTGATGTATACAGAGGAAGATCAGGATGGACACTTGTACCAACCATTACTCCTCCGGAAGCACTTGCAGTACCCTGATCATGGCCAGGAGCATCATGAGGAGGAAAATAACCCTATAAAAACAACACATATTTTAGTTCATGACATAAAAGAGTACAAAATATAAAACTATGAATGAACTAATGTTATAATTAAAGACCTCATGACAACTTACTTGCAAGTTTTGTAATCTCTCAGATAATATTTTAACCCTCTCTTATCTCATCTGTTTGAGGCACTATGAATATCAACTTAACCATTTCTTCATTGCATTTTTTTTGGATCTTCTTTATTGTATCGAGAGGGTTTGTTGAATAAGCGATGTCATCATCACAAAATATTGACTGCACCTCACTATGGATGCTCTCCTTTACTGCTGGTTCCTTTCCCCAATCAGTCGACTGCAACAAGAATATTAAAAACATTATCGAAATTAACCCAATAAACTTGTGAAAAATACATAATAATAAAACATTTTGCTTGTATCTAATTTGTATAATTACAACGAGGTAAACATGTTGGGTAGAAGCACCTGAAGATACATCATGATCTGTGCTCTGGGCCAGAGCCTTCTTTGTATGATCAATGTCCTGCTGTGACAAAAATTAAATATAAAAAAATATTACCAAAATGAAACCAATAGACTTACAAAAAAACATAAGAATAAAATGGTATATTGGAGTCATTAATTGGAAGTTGGGTAAAATAGTACATAGTACATACCACCCCCATAGTAGCTGTGTTTGTAACTAAGCGATTCAAATTGTAATCGATTAGCAACTCTTCCCCTGTAGTTATTGATTTTATCGCACATACGAATACACGGTTTCTCTCGCGTGCCTCGAATATGCAAGTGGGTTGCTTATATGTTGACCAAGGTCGTGTACTGTTTATAAACCCTACAATATTTCCTGATGCTTTTGGCCTTCCATCAATGTAAATAGCCACTTCTTTATTTTGATCCTTATCTTTTAGTTGTAATAACTTGTTGACAGAGAATACCTACGTATACTTCGTGTATATCGAACCAGCTGCATCCAATCTTTGTAACTGTAATAGTGTCTGACATAATCCTTCAATTTAGTAACTTTTTCGTAACAGACCTTTATGTCATCCATGCAAAATAGGCCCAAACCATGTAATGATGATGGTGCTATGCGATATATCCTCTCGTTGACACAAAAATTAGTGTTTATTGGAGGAAGTTCCTTGGGTACCCATTGTTTCCATAGATTTTTGTACCTCAAGGGCACCTCAACATCACATATTCTCTCATCATCATAAGCACATGACCCCCCTTCAGCAAGAAAAAATTCCATGCGTTTATGAAATTTTATTCTAATCTTTTGACCTCTAGTTAATCTCCCTCTTTTAGACATACTACATGTCTCGCTTTCCTCTTCTCTTCCTGAATTTCCCTTGCTTGAGAATTACAGATTTGAAAAATACCTATTTGGTGGTACCTGCACTCATAAGGATGTTGGATGAAGTTCTTTCATGGTGATGTGATCCCAAGGTGACATTATGATTAATCTATCATTTCATCGCTAGAATTTCACAGGTTATAAGGTAATCAAGTCTTGATAGATTGCAAGCTATTGTTACTACCATCCAAATGTGTCCATCACAAATCAAATCTACTTAACGTTTAAACTCCCAAACTTTGTAACAAGTGTTAAATGTGACTATGGTCATTACTCTAATTGTAATCAAAGGAATTTTTCTATTCATTCAAGTAAATAAACTTGAAGGGAAACACCACCAAGTGGTTTATTGGACACCTACATGACTAGAAATAGCAGAAAATTTACATTTAATTTCCATATGTCTAAGTGGTTAACGCAGAGGGAGTGTGTACTAGGCCTGGTTAAGTCATCATAAGTTTACGCTTTGGCAATAATTTTTTAAGTCATATTAAATCTTCCTATGTCTAATTGCTAGGATATTTTTGGTATGTTTTAGGTAGGATGATTGATGAAAGAGCCCAAAGACTAGCCTTTCTCCATGGTATCCAGTACACATAGCAGCGGTCTTCTCTTATACAGTTGGACATGATTTAAAGAACTTAGCTAGGAATTATTCATTTAACCTAAGGTTTTCTCATAATGCCATCATTGGAAAAGTATGATCAAATTCTTCTATAATGAAGAATTGGTCTATGTGCCTCTAGTAATCACTATAAATGTTTGTAAGGATAAAATGAATAATTGCATCAGTTCGAAGAGAATCAAATTTGAGTTCTTCAAAGATTATATTCCTCTATTCATAATTTTTAAGGGTTGTGTGTGGAGGAGGTTATCACTACCAAGAAGGGAGGAGACCTTTACTTGTATTCTTTTATAATTTTCATTATTCTTATTTATTTTACACTTACATTGACAAATACACATACATATGCATTTATTATTTTCATTTATTTCTCATGTGGTTTAATGGTTTGATCGATTTCATATTATATGTGTTGAAGACTTTAGAATTTCAATTACATTAATTTATGGATATGTTGTATCTATAACACTATAAAACCATATGCTCTTTGCATTTACACTTGCATTTAGAAATACACATTTACATATATAGATATAGATTTCTTTAATAATATGTTGCATTTATTGTTCTAGGAGAGCATCCAATAATTGTATTTACATTTACATTTAAAAATACATATACATACATACATACATAAATACATACATATATATGTGTGTGTGTGTGTCTGTGTGTGTGTATCATTTATATTAAGTGTTCAGAAACAACCCATTAGGTCTGCATATGGATAAAAATTCATAAAATCAGATCTCTCATACATGTTTTGTTGAAACCTAGGCTTGAACCTCTCATTTCACATGCTTTTCTAGTTCACAAAACTATTGAGGACAACGGTTATACCTTCTTTATTTCTCATCCTACACCCTATTCATGCATCCTACAATTACAATAGTATCCATGGGGACTCTTACACAAGCTACAATAATCACAAAAAGTGTAAGAGCCCCTTGATATCATGTTTGGACTACAAAACCCTCAAAAATAGGGTAACTCAGATTATGATTTGTTGGTGAGCTGTATAGACAAAATCATTAGCACCAGCTCATTCTTGGAGTCTTTTGAAAGAGAAGCAAATCAAGTGGAAGTTAAGTACAAACTTTACAGTGTCAAGGTGAATGAGGTGATTAATTTTGATTGGCCAACTGATCAAGAGTACCAGAAATGGGTAAATGTATATTTAACTGAGGAAGAGTGAAAAGGAGTAGGCTGCTAATAGTTAATAAATCAACTATTGCAATTACAACAGATTCCAGTTTTGTTTTTTCCTTATAGTCTAGGCATGAAATTCTTGAAGTTTTTTGTTGTTACATCAACCATTCTCAACAGGCACGATGAACAAGAAGATTCTCTGGGGAGATTGTTATTGTAACAATTTTTTGGAATATCACAAGGTGGTCCAATTGGCTAGTGACACGTGTGCTTTCTAGCCCGATACTTGTTTGCTCCTCCTTTTTATATAAGATGGATTTGAAGGCCAGAAGTATAGGTTAGCAAGTTAGATATTTTTGGTTGAGTCTAGATGAAGTTGCAGAGAAAATTGTAAAGTCTAATGGTTTTAGGGAAAATGCAATTTAGGTTTTGAGTCATTCTGTAGTAGGTTTTGAATTCATGGGGATTTGATGTTTTATGACAGTACTGGCATTTGAATTGATGTGATTAATTTGAACTCATGTCTCGCCATTGTACAAGCATATATGAATTTTGAATAAAATGATCAAGGGTTGTTTCTTTTATCTTACTGTTGTGGTGTGTATGATTCTTGTTTTAGGTTTAATTCAAGGAATTAATTAAAATGTTTGAATGGGATTGTAGATGGATATGTTTTGTATAAGGATTTGATAAGTAGTATTGGGTTAGAATACATATTGATGAGATTGTAAAGCAATGTTATCAAGGATCTTATATGTTATGTGTTAAATCTGTCATAAACCCTTAGATGCTTATAAATTTGACTCCTCCAATGGATATATGGCACTAATCTAAGTTGTACTTATTCGTATGGTTCAGTATTTGTTTTCCTTTACCTAGAGCTTTCTACAAAATACTAATCAATGACTATCTTATACTATTAAATGTTGTTGTAGTTATCTCATGCTCCAAATAGTTGATATTATTGATAAACAACCAATTCTATTTGGTATTATCCTATTATGTTGAGCTATTAAATGAGATTATTTGTTGTTGTTAATGTTGTTTATGATGATGGTGTAGAGGTTGTAAACACATTAAGGGATCGCCCTCCTGGGTCTTGCAGAACCCAAAGTGTAGGAGGTCTTTCAAATCCTCGTCAGTTGGTCTAGGTCCTAAGAGCTGCCCTTTATCGGAATTGGAAATTCCATAGGTAGATTAGAAGATCAACCTGCTTACTGTAAAAATAACCAACACCTTACATATGCTTGTGGTGGAGGTATTAAAGAAGAATAGTATGCCTCTATTTCCATTCATTAGATCTACCTTAGCCTAGCATATACTTGGGCTATGTCTACAATTGCTTCAGACTCATGTGATGAAGGCTATGTGTGATTAAATCCTAAACCTCAACCAAGATGTGGGTAGATTATGGGAGTTTTTCCAAGACCTGAGGCTGGTGGATAAAAATGTGAAAGACTAAGCTATTTAATTTTTTTTCTTATCTTATACCATTTTACGAGAATGGGGGTGCCAATGTATGAGAAGATCTTTGGAAACTAGGCATGAAAATTGAAGGTTAAAGAGAATGCGGATGCCAAACTTATAGTACTCATTGCCCCTTGGTCATCGATTTTCCCTGAGTGCCCTTAACCTCATCCTCAGCGTTGGTATTGAGCTTGTTTTCACTCCTCCAAACTCTTCCTCAGCGCTGATATTGACCTTGTTTTCACTCCTCCAAACTCTTCGTCTACGCTGGTATTGACCTTGTTTTAACTCCAAACTCATCCTCAGCACTGGTATTGACCTTGTTTTCACTCCTCCAAACTCTTCCTTGGTGCTGATATTGACCTTGTTTTCACTCCTCCAAACTCTTCGTCAGCGCTGGTATTGACCTTTTTTTAACTCCAAACTCTTCCTTGGTGCTGGCATTGACCTTGTTTTCACTACTCCAAACTCTTCCTCTACGCTGGCATTGACCTTGCTTTCACTACTCCAAACTCTCCTCGGCATTGGCATTGACCTTGTTTCTCTACTCCAAACTCTTCCTCGGGTGTCAGACATTGACCTTCACTCTCCAATTTGACAAGCTACAACTGGTTTCATTAGGTTTTATAGTATGTTAATTAAGTTCAAAATTTTGGTGCCATTTAGCTAGGTTTTAATATTCTACAATATAGTTAAGTATATATTATATTATATTTTACATAATAAATAATATAATATATATTTAATATAATAGTAATATATATTAATATGAGAGAGAGAAACTAAATTTTGATTGGTTGTTTCATGTCAACAATCCAAGGATGGCATGTGTCCTTGGGGAGTTATGCTCAAGGTAGCATGCCATTTGAGTAAAGATATGATAATTCTCCTTTAAGACCTCTTCAATGTACCCATTGCACACTTAAGGAGACAGAGATAAATATAGGGAAGAAAATATAGAGAGAGAGGGAG
The DNA here is from genome assembly GCA_007258455.2 of Sequoia sempervirens. Classification (NCBI taxonomy): domain Eukaryota; kingdom Viridiplantae; phylum Streptophyta; class Pinopsida; order Cupressales; family Cupressaceae; genus Sequoia; species Sequoia sempervirens. The sequence goes on from VDFB02373365.1 coordinate 267,715,167, forward strand.
ATAATGACAAGCATACAAATAGAAAGGGAGACAAAGAGATAGAGAGGGGTAGAGAGATAAATAAATAAGGATGAATAGATAGAGATATAGGGAGGGTGATTGATATATGTCTCCCTGTCACTCTCTATATCTCTATATCTCCCACTATCTATGTCACTCCCACCTCTTCCCCCCTCTATCTATTGAGCTATATCTCCCTCTCCCCCCTTTCTCTCTCATTCACTCCATCTCTCCCTCCATCTCTCCTACTCTATATCTTTATCTCTATTTCTCTTTTTATCTCCCTCTCACTCCTCTCTCTATCTCTTTCTATCTATATCCCTTTCTCTCCCCCCTCTCTATCTCCCCCTCTCTATCTCTCACCATCTCTCCCTCCCTATCCCCCTATCCATCGACTCTCTATCTCCACCTCTCTTCCTTTCTCTTCCCATATATCTCCATCTCTCTTTCTCTTCCAATATATATCTATCTCTCTCTCTTTCTCTCCCCATATATTAACTAAGAAGCCATGAAAGCATACACTAGTATATGATGGTAAAACTATATTAGTGTTTTATTAAACTATAAGTAACACTTACCTTTCTAATGTCAAGCCTTCTTATAAAAATAGTGTTTTATTAAATTATAAATTATTGTCACCACTCTTCATTCAACATGAAATGCCAAATGTAGCAATTGTTTTGTTGCTTTTATCAAGTTTCATTAACCAAGCTATTTACTGGGTTGAATAAAGTTGTGTTATGACCCTTCATCTCTTTAAAATAATTAGACAATATTAGCAAGATTAGGAAGGGGAGAAAACTAAACTCTTTCAAAATAGGGGTAGTTGTGGGTTTGTTGGTTTTCTTTGTATACTATATACTTAATTTCTCTAGGATAAATAAGTAACTTTAGATCATTTTCTCAGTTGTGTATCCTAACTAATATAGAGTAAGCTTTTTCATTTTAATTGACTACTACATAATAGTTTATGTGTTGAAAGAATTGTTTCCATTATTTGTAGTTTTTACATTGGAATACAAATCATATTTAATTTCATGCCAACATACTTCTTTCATAAAGATATTTGTTTGAAATAAGTGCTTCATAACCCATCTAATCAAATCATAATTAACCTATCAAAAAGGCAATAGGAATTTTCTAAAGAAAAGAACACTTGACCTAATCATAAGTGTATGGCCTTTTTAGAAAGGAGTGATCCACCTTAGCAATAACAACTACCGATTTAGACTTAAATGTGTAGGATCAGTGGATGGGCCAAGTGGCAACCCTAAAAGTATTCTGAATTCTCAAAAATGCAGCAAATCCCGAAGTTGACTTTTTTTTTTGGGTTGGCTATCAGTACATTGCTCCATAGCAATGCCCAAGCCAAAGTACTAAAAATCAGATATCTGATTTGTTTTGGATATCCAATTCGTGTCCAATATCTAATTTGAAAAACATTTTAAAATGTAATATTTTGGTGCTATAAATCGGATATCTGATTTTTGCACACATATACCCAAGGGTAATTAGGTGGAGGGTGGGCAAGAGAGAGAGAGAGGGAGAGAGAGGCAAAGGGAGAGAGAGAGAGAGAGGGAGACAGAGAGACAGAGAGAGAGACATAGAGATAGACAGAGAGAAAGAGACAGAGAGAGGGGGAGAGAGAGAATTAGGAGGGGGAAGGGAGAGAGAGATATAGAGAGATGGGGAAAGGGAGAGGGAAAATGAGAGAGAGGGGTGGAAAGGGAGAGAGAGATATATATAGAGAAAGAATGAGGAGGGGGAAGGGAGAGGGGAAGAGGGGAAGAAGGGGAGAGGTAGAGAGGGAGAGAATTAGGAGGGGGAAGGGAGAGGGGAAGAGTGTTGAGGGTAGAGGATAGAAGGTTTAAGGGTTTATGGTTGAGGGTTTAGAGATGAGGGGTAGGAGGGAGAGACTTGAGAGAGATAGAGAGAGAGAGAGAGAGAGATAAAGCAAGGAGGGTAAGGGCAGAGGGCAGGAGGGTGGTTTAAGGTTAATGGTTTAGGGCTTAGGGTTTCTAGGGATGAGGGGTAGGAGGGAGAGCCTTGAGAGAGAGAGAGAGGGAGGGAGTGGGAGAGAGATAAAGGAAGGGAGGGTAGAGGGTAGAGGGTTTAAGGGTTAAGGGTTTAGGGTTAAGGGGTGAGAGATAGAGGGAGTGAGTGAGAGAGAAACCTAAGAGAGGAAGAGGGGGTAGGATATTGAAGATACTTGAGAGAGAGATGGAGCGAGTGGGAGAGATATAGAGGGAGGGAGGGCTAAGGGTATAGGGTAGATGGTTTAAGGGTTTAGGGTTAAGGGTGGAGGGGAGAGAGATAGAAGGAGTGAGTGAGTGAGTGAGAGAAATACCTAAGAGAGGGAGTAGGGGTAGGAGGGAGAGAATTGAGATTGAGTGAGTGAGTGAGAGAGAGAGAGAGAGACCTTGGAGAGGGAGTGATGCTAGGAGGGAGAGACTTGAGAGAGAGAGAGAGAGAGATAAAGTAAGGGAGGGTAGAGGGTTTAGGGTTTAGGGTTAAGGGGAGAGAGATAGAGGGAGTGAGTGAGTGAGAGAGAGACCTAAGAGAGGGAGAGGGGGTAGGATATTGAAGATACTTGAGAGAGAGAGAGAGGGAGGGAGTGGGAGAGAGAGTGAGGGAGGGAGGGTTAAGGGTACATGGTAGATGGTTTAATGGTTCAAGGTTAAGGGTGGAGGGGAGAGAGATAGAGGGATTCAATGAGTGAGAGAAAGACCTAAGAAAGGGAGAAGGTGTAGGAGGGAGAGACTTGAGATAGAGTGAGTGAGTGAATGAGAGAGAGACCTCAGAGAGGGAGTGGTGCTAGGAGGGAGAGAATTGAGAGAGAGAGAGATAAAGGAAGGGAAGGTAAAGGGTAGAGGGTAGAAGGTTTAAGGGTATAGGGTTTAGGGTTTAGGGTAGAGGGAAAAGAGATATAGGGAGTGAGTGAGTGAGAGAGAGACCTAAGAGAGGGAGAGGGGGTAGGAGGGAGACAGGGTTAAGGGTAGAGGGTAGAGGGTTTAAGGGTTAAGGGTTAAGGGTTAAGGGTTAAGGGTTTAGGCTTATGGGTAGAGGGGAGAGAGATAGAGGGATTCAGTGAGAAAGAGAGGGAGGGAGTGGGAGAGAGATAGAGAGTAGAGGGTTGGGCGGGGTAGAAGGTAGAAGGTAGAGGACTAAGGGGTGGAGAGGAGATAAGAGCGAGTGAGTGAGTGAGTGAGTGAGTGAGAGAGAGAGAGGGGGTAGGAGGGTGAGACTTGAGAGAGAGAGGGAAAGAGGAGGGTGAGACTTGAGAGAGAGAGGGAAAGAGGAAGGGAGTGGGACAAAGATAAGGGGTAGAGGGTTAAACATAGAGGGTAAAGGGTTTAAGGGTTTAGAGTTTAAGGGTTAAGGGTTTAGGGTTTAGGGTAGGGAGAGAAATAGAGTGAGAGAGAGACAGAGAGAGAGTGGGTAGGAGGGAGATACTTGAGAGAGAGAGAGGGTAGAGGGTTTAAGGGAATTGGGGTTTAAGGATTAATGGTTTAGGGTTTAGGGTTATGGGTAGTGATGGAACTTCAAAGTTTTGTTCTATGTGTTCTATTTTATCCTGCCTTGTGTCTTTGGTCATCTATGGTGTTTGGGAAAAGCCGAAGGATAGGGTTTTACCTTCATCTTCATGTAAAACCCTAGTGTTCATTTTACACCTTGGATGGGATCTATTTGGACGTTACATTTTGGGAAGACTTTAAAATGACTTAAGCCCCATCACTTCGTATGTCTAGGTTGGGCGCCCTTTTGTTTTATTGTTTTATTTCCTTTACCTGAATTTATTTTTCCTAAGTCTTTTGTTGGTCCTGTGTTCCCTCATTAAAACAACTTATGTCATTGTTTGTTGTCGACCTAGTGATGTCCCCTTATTCCTTTAAAAGGAGAGGGCCCAGTAGTCGTGCAGGCTAACTTTCTCAACATGTAGCAATTGACTGGAATATCATAGAACTTTCATTTTTTTTTTAAATGTATACTGGTCTCTTATTTATCTATAACTAAGGTTTGGAGGTGCAACTCATCATGCAACTCACCACATCAGCAGATCCTTTGAGAAGTGTCTAAAATTTGACTTTTTAAAGGTTTGACCAAAACTTAATCATGGAACCCCCAATAGTTGAACCAAAAAAATATCGTTTGTTGCTTGTAGAATATGATATTTTTATTTCAATTAAAATTAATATACAACCTAAGTGGACCAAATACTTATTGATAGCCATAAATATTTGATATCTCTACCTTTTATATTCAACACATATGAACTAATAGTTGAACACAAAAAATCTATTTGTTGTTATAAAAACAACACATAATGATTTAAAATACAACTTATATTGAACAAAAATGGACCAATAGTTGAACACTAAAGCTTTTTGAAAACCTTCACATTTAATGGGAAAATACATGTTATTTATTGTGCTCACCTTTTATATTTGTGATAGGAAAAACTATTAATATAAAATTATCTAATGCTTGTACAGATGGAACTTCAAATTTTGTTCCTAATGTTTCACTCATGCCCTGCCTTATGTCACTGGTCTTTCATGTTGTTGGAAAATTTCTTGGTTTTAGTTTTGTCTTCATCTCAAACCCTTGTGTTTACCTAATGCCTTGGTCGGGATCTATTTCACTATTACCGTTTTTGAATGGTTTTAAAAACATCTTATGCCACATCGTTATGTCTAGGCCTAGTCCCTTTGGTCTTAATATTTTATTTCCTCCACGGGTTTTATTTTCCTAAGTCCTGGTTGGCCCTGTGTTGAACGGTTTTAAAAAACTTATTTCGTTGCTTTCCATCTGCCTAGTAATGTCCTCTTGCCCTTTAATGAATGTTTAATTTTTTAGAAGGATGAAATTCAGGCTATCGTCGATCAAAATGCCTTCAAGATCAATGATTGCCTACCATCCCATGATCGGGAATTGTAGGATGGCGATATCGCAGGTGAGCGACACATGTCCCATTTGGGAGATCAAATTTGCATGACCATTCATCAACTATCCTTTGATCTAATTCGTTCCCCGCCATCCCGCAATGGTGCTTTGGTTGATTGTGAAATCACAGGCGGGTGCCACATGGACTATACAAGGTGGGGCCCGAGGAAATTTTTGTGCGATATATTTTAAATGTTTCATTGCTTCGAAATAAAAACATTTAAAATGAAATATTTAACAAGGCTGGGGGGAAATTCATTAAAAATGAGCAAATGCAGAGAAATTCAGGCAACTAGTCAAGTCAAAGAAGATCTATGATAGAAGATTAGAAGTTGAGTCCAGCTGCATCTCAGTCGTTCCCCACCTTTTCGCAATCAAAAATTGCAAGATCACGATATCACAGGTGTGCGCCACGTGTCACATCCGATGAAGCTAAAGGAACAATGAAATACATCAGCTGACCTTAAATACATTAAAAGGTGGGTTACTAAAGTGCTTGTGAGATGCACATGGTTTAAATCAATGCAGATGTTATAATCTTGAGGGAAAACCTGCTCGATAGTTAATAAAAAGGATGGCGACCATTTTGAAGGAGCGAGATCATTGATGATAAAGATCAACAATTTCTCGCCATCCCACGATGGTGATTTGCAGGATTGCGATATCGCGAGCAACTGCCACATGGATTTCCTTTGTGGCGTATGACATGGTGGGCCCCTTATTGCCATGTTGGAAAAATTATGTCAGCCTGTTTTGAAGGTGGTCGTCGATGATTTGATCAAACTGAAGGATCGATGGCTCAAATTTAAATTTGCATCAAATATGGTTGGAGTCATTCGTGCAACACACAATTGATATTTAATGGCAGATGAGACATTTGTTGGTGTCATTTGATTGACATAAAATCAATTTTCCTATTTTGTTTGTATCACAAAGCATTTAAATATTTTGCAAAGTAGTTTCAGAGCCGAAGGTGGAATTGCGAGTTTCTACAACCAGAATTTGGGGTTTCTGCAAACAAAGCCATGAGTTTAGTTTTTGTGCTACCCAGTCATTTTGCACTTGAATTTGGGAAAGGATTGGTTGTGTTTGTTAGTGAGTTTGTTGATAAACGTGTTAGGGCTATAGTTTAATTATAGACTGTGAGAAATTGTAGTAATTTGTTATGTAATTTCCTATCTCTGGTTATTCCTAGCTACTTGAAGTGTAACATTCTAATGAAGCCCTAGTTTGTCCAAGATGGCACCACCCAAGCAGCATTCTAGCCAGTTGAATACTTAAAAAGAAACTTGTACGATGATTTCCTGAATCAATTGCCCTTGTCAACGAATGATAGAAAGAAATGATTGGTTCTAATGCGAGGGAAAATCCTGTGGAAGGGTTAGTGTATAATTGATCCAACATTGCTGATGTGAGGGTTGCCCTCACCAGCTTGGAGATTTTTAGATTGTGGTATGGACAGATGAATTTGCCTCACCCCTTTTCAAGCCACAAGTTATGACCCTGTCACATGGGTAATTAGGGATAATGATGGAAGGGTTCTATTAAACATTAACAGAGATGATATCCAATAGATTTTTGACTTGAGTGAACCAAGTGAAGACTTGGTTCCTATCAATCTTGAGGAAATGAAGCAGGAATATGCAAAGTTGAACTCTCTTTTTAGAGCTAAGTTTCTTCCACCTCATCTGGCTAGGGCAGGAGGTTCTAGATTTCATATCAGCCCTAGTGACTAGGAACCTTTCAGATTGAATTATTTTGCAAACCATTTCCTGGCCACTTTCTATTCGTTGTGTCATATTTTGGGTTTCAGCCCTGGTGCGGTAATTCCCATTGCATACATGTTCATGTGGGTGAAAATACAATACCCTAACTTATCTATGACCTATGACTTTGCTTCTTTCTTGGCTGAGAGGATGCATGAGGGGTTGTCTAAGCTGCAGAAAAATGATACTGGCACTCAATTCTTTTGGTATTCTATGTTGATGCATATGTTTTTGTTTAAGAATGTTGACTTCTTCTTTGAGAAGATGAAATTAAGGAAATTGGTTGATGGAGAAAGATTGCCACTACAGATATGGGCTGCAGATTTATCTTGTAATAAGGAAAGCACTAGTTATGTGCAATTTGATAATTGCTTTGCTTCCAGATTAAGGGCTAGATTGGTGGTGAATGTACCTAGTATCCTAGATGAATTACATGATTTCCTCATGCCAAAGGGGAGGTAGCCAAAATTGAAGGTTTTCCATAACTGGGGTGACATTATCCCATACCTAGTCAGCACTGTTTTGAGAGTATATGGTTTTCAAGGAGCCCCTCATATATTGCCATACAATGTACCACCAAGAGTGGGGTTTGCAAAAGTTATGTGGTAGATAGGTTGTATTCATGAGGAAAACCTCACTGGAAGGGGTAAGGGAACATTTTCTCCAGATTATACAATGGTGTCTGATTTTTCATTTTCAAAGGGAGGTTGGACGCATTTTGATAAATTCTTTGTTGATTACCATTTGAGATGTAGTCCAAAGCGGCAACATGATCCTAAGTGTTTCTTTTCTCTTTTTAGACAAAGAATAAAAGATGGAAAATTTGTGCATGAGTTTAACTTCCCTGAAGACCTGATTAGAAATGAGTTCGTCCTAAATAGACAGGAGTTGAACAAGGAGAAATGGATAGCTTATAGTAAGCTACTAGATGTTGTGCATAAAATGGATCCCAAGTATGATCCACTGTTGGAGTTCAGTCCCCACCATAAGAAAATTTATTTTCTGACAGAGAATTTCAAAGAGATTATGGGCACCTTGAGAACCAAGAAGATAAACTTAGAATTGATTCTGGGTGTACAAGAACAAGGTGCCAGGCCAATTGAAACAAGGCCAGTATACCAGCCTACATAAAAGTGGCCCATTTACAGGAGGAAAAATGATAGTAGCGGTAATGAGGAAGAAGTGGACAGAAAAGGAAAGAAAATAATGAAGGTGCCTCCACAACCAGGTCCAAAATTCAAAGTGCCTGGGGAAATCAAAATCATTGATTTAGAATCATCACCAAAAGATAATCCCTCATCACCACCATTTGAGCCAATCCCTAAGAGGCAAAGAATTGATCAACCACGGGAGGATTTGATGGATGAGATTATTGTTACTGATCAGGATATGCAGGTTGGTATGCCTTCCCCTCCTAGGCCAGCTAAATTGGTTTTATCCGATTTAGATATGAAAGGAAAAAGTGTACAAGATGTAAGAATGGAAGCATGCAAGGATTTTCTAGATGACAATACATTTGTAAAAACTCTTGTATTCTTTCAATTGGTATGGAGGATGAAATTTGAAGAATGTCAAGATAAATGTAGGTAGAGAAGAGAACTAAGGCTTGACAAGCCAGACCAGGAGAATGATGAGGAGGTAAAAGCTGAATTAATGGAAGAATTCAAGAACATCACTCCTGAAGAAGGAAGAAAACTGGTGAGTCGGGCTGGTGTATTGATTCTACCTGAATGGGACATTGTAGATGCAGTAGCCTTTAATGCTATTATGAAGTCCAAGAATCCTTTTCAAGACTCTAAAGAAGAAGTCAAGGCAACATTGCAAAACTCTACCTTCAATGAGGAATATGAAACTTTGGAAATTTGGGCACTGACCCTACAAGGGAGAAAACCAGATGTTTCTGATATTAATCCAAATTTCAAAGGTGGATTAATAATAAAGAGAGCTTTAGAGACCTCAACCACCAAGGCCACTAATTTGACTGTGAATGTGGCCAAATTGGCCCAAAAGACTACTAAAAGGGAGGAGGCTAAAAAGAAAAGCCTAATGGAGAAGTATAACATTTTGATTGAAGAATACAACAAGACGCAACAGAGGAATGTTGAGTTGCATGCTGAGGTGGAAAGGTTCAGGTATAAACAAATTGGGGAGACATCAAGTGCTCCAAGGACCAGTACATTACCTTCCATAGCATGGTCAGTGCCTCCTGCTTCTCCAATTGTTTCCACAACAAGGTCTCCCAGTCAAAATCCTTCCCTCACCCCTCCTTTAGAGAAAATTGATGAAGAAATAGAGTGCTCTATTGATCCTACGAAGAAGCAGTTCATGCAAAAAATTGATGAATTATAGACATCGGTAAAGGTAAGAGAAGAGGGATTTATTTCAAAGGAAAAGGAGATTGTTACTACTATCTTCAGGAATTTAAATGAAAAGGTAGATAGTAAATTGCTATCTATACATTCTTTATATTCTTTTTTGTTGGAAGCATTAAAAAATATTGATAGGGATCAGGAGGTAGTGATACCAATAATTGAAAATTGGATCCCTAGGGCCAGTGATCTGGATATCATGTATAAAGCCTCAAGGTTTGATATAAATAATAGGCCCCAATCATTAAAGCCTACTCATGTGTTAGTAAAATCATTGCAAGGTTTTCAAACCTTACCAGATGACTTGAGTAGGAAGATTAGGGAGTTGGTGAAGAATTTCAATGATTGGGGTAACACATTGTTACCTGATATAATTGATGAGTAGGGGAAAATTAGATTATGATTTTTTGGTGAGTTGTATGGATAAGATTATTATTACCAGCTCATTTTTAGAATCTTTTGAAAGAGATGAAAATTAGGTAGCAGTAAAATATATGCCTTATAGTACAAAGGTAAATGAGGTGATTAATTTTGATTGGCCAACTAATGAAGAATACCATAAATGCATAGCTAAGTATTTGACTGAGGAAGAGTAAAAGGAATGAGTTGCTAATAGGTGCTAAATTAGATGTTGTGGTTACAACGGTTCCAATTTTGCATTGATGACATTCTCGGCATGGGTTTCTTGTGGTTTTTTTTTATTTCATCAACTTTTCTCAGCTGACATGATGAACAAGAATATTCTCCAGCATGATTACTATTGTAACAATTTTTGGAATATCACCAGGTGCTCCAATTGGCTAGTAACATGTGTACTTTCTGGCCCAATGCTTGTTTTCTCCTTCATTTTCTATAAGAAGGATCTCAAGGCTAGAAGTATGGGTTAGCAAGTTAGATAATTTTGGTCAAGTCTAGGTGAAGTTGTAGAGCGAATTGTAAGGATCGATGGTTTTAGAGAAAAATAAAATTTAGGGTTTGGGTCATTTTGCAATAGGTTTTGAGTTCATCGGGATTTAATGTTATATAACAGTACTAGCATTTGAGTTGCACTAATAAATTCAAACACATGTCTCTCCATTGTACATGCATGTCTAAACTTTGAATAAATAACTAAGGATTGTTTTATTCATCTCACTGTTGTGGTGTGTATGATTCTATTTTAGCTTTAATTCAAGGAATTAATTAAAATGCTTGAATGGGATTATAGGAGGATATGTTTTGTATAAGGATTTGATAAGTAGTATTGAGTTAGAATACATATTAATGAGATTGTAATGCAATCTTGTCAAGGATTTCATATGTTATGCATTAAATTAGTCATATATCTTTAGATACTTATGAATTTGACTCCTACAATGGATATATGGCATTGATCTAAGTTGTAATTACCCGTATTATTCATTATTTGTTTTTCTTTTCCTAGAGCTTGCTACAAATTGCAAATCAATGACTATCTTATATTATGGATTGTGTTGTAATTATCTCATGCTCTAGATAGTTGATATTACTGATGAACAGCCAATTTAATTCAGTATTATCCTATCGTGTTGAGCTATTAAGTGAGATTATCTATTAGTGTTAATATTGTTTATGATAATGGTGCAAAGGTTGTAAACACATTAAGGGATCCCCCTCCCAGGTCTTGTAGAGCCTGAAGTGTAGGAGGCTTTTTTCAAGTCCTCGTCAGTTGGTCCTAGTCCTTCGAGCTACCCTTAATTGGAATTGGAAATTCCATAGGTAGATTAGAAGAAAAACCTGGTTACATTTTTTAGTAGTAAAAAGAGATACCAACATGTACATTGCTACCCCAATTGTTGTACACATAAGAACAATATTTTTTCACTATGATAAAAATACTTGTTTAAATGAGTGTCTTATTTTATTAAATGAGCATTTTATTTTTTAAATGATATACTTATAGTGGAGAGTTGTGATATTTTATTTGAAACAAAAAAATACTACTTATTTCACTTCTTCATGAATGTATTTATGTTTTTTTCATATAACATTTAGAGGTTCTCATGTATTGATGGAACTTCAAATTTTGTTCCTAATGTTTCACTCATGCCCTGCCTTATGTCACTGGTCTTTCATGGTGTTGGAAAATTTCTTAGGGATGGGGCTTTAGCTTGGTCTTCATCTTAAACCCTTGTCTTTACCTAATGCCTTGGTCGAGATCTATTTTGCTATTACTTTTTTTGAAGGGTTTTAAAAACATCTTATGCCCCATCGTTCTGTCTAGGCCTAGTCCCTTTGGTCTTAATATTTTATTTCCTCCACGGGTTTTATTTTCTCAAGTCTTGGTTGGCCCTGCGCTGAACGATTTTTAAAAAAACTTATGTCGTTGTTTTCCATCTGCCTAGTAATGTCCCCTTTCCCTTTAATGAATGTTTTATTTTTTAGAAGGATGAAATTCACACTGTCGTCGATCAAAATTCCTTCAAGATCAACAGTTGCCTGCCATCCCATGATCGGGAATTGTAGGATGGCGATATCACGAGTGGGCGACACGTGTCCCATCTGGGGGATCAAATTTGCGTGACCATTCATCAACTGTCCTTTAATCTAAGTTGTTCCCCGTCATCCTGCAATGGTGCTTTGGTGGATTGTGAAATCACAGGTGAGTGCCACATGGACTGTACAAGGTGGGGTCCGAGGAAATTTTTGTGCAATATATTTTAAATTTTTTATTGCTTCCAAAGAAAAACATTTAAAATGAAATATTTGACAAGGTCGAGGAGAAATTCATTAAAAATGAGCAAAAGCGGAGAAATTAGGGCAACTATTCAGGTCAAAGAAGATCTACGATAGGAGATTAGAAGTTGAGTTTGGCTGCATCTTAGTCGTTCCCCACCATCTCACAATCGAAAATTGCAAGATCATGATATCACGGGCGAGTGCAACATGTCTCATTCGGTGAAGCCGAAAGAATGATAAATACTTTGATGTGTCTTTAATACATTATTCCGCAGGTTATATTTATTAATGTCTTAATATTAGTTTATAAATTGAACATTAATTATAAATATTTTAAAATAAATTAAGTATTTCAATCTAAGATTTTAATATTTGACATTACAAATAAAATTAAACTAAATTCTAATTTTTAAAATCCATAAAATATTTATTATCTAAGTTTTACTAATTACCTAATACAATTAAATTAAATTAAATTAAATTAAATATTCATTTTATATTAATTAAACAGTTATTATTTAGAAATTTAGAACAAATTAAGAAATAAGATCTATATAAAATCAACTTTTCTATTTTTTTTCTATGTCCAAATCATTTCATTTTCTAAAATTATACTAAATTCTAGATATCATAATTAAACACAAAATTTTATTCTATTCTAATCCTAGCCCTAGTTAAACCCTAACCCTATTTGGACTCTAACCCTTACCCTAATTGAAGACTAAATCTAATTGTAATTAACCACTAAGAATAATTGAATTCTACACCTAACCCTAACCCTAACTCTAACTAAACCCTAAACCTAACTCTAATCAAACCCTAACCCAAACCTACTTGATTCATCATCCCAACCCTAACCCAAACCCTAATTGAACTTTAAAACTAACCTTAATTAAGTATTAACCCTAATTGAACATTTATTGAACACTAGCCCTAATTGTACCATAACCCTAACTTTGAACTACAGTTGAACTCTAATCCTAACCCTAACACTAATTCTTATCCTAATTGAACCTTAACCCCAACCCCAACCTTAACCTTGACCCTATTTGAACTCTTATTGAATTCATAACCTTAATTAAACCCCAACCTCATCCTCAATCCTAACCCCAATTGAACATTAATTGAACCCTAAACCTAACCCTAAGTGAACACTAATCCTAATTGAACTCTAACTTTTTAGTTGAAAATATTAAAGTGCCTTATATTTTCCCATTCATCATCATTTATCATTCAATTCCTAATAGAACTCCAAAAATTTATACTTTTATAATGTTTTAATACACACCTAATATTAAGGGTTTAGAGTTTAAGGGTTAAGGGTTTTATGGTTTAGAGTTTAAGGGTTAAGAGTTTAAGGTTTAGGGTTAAGGGTAGAGGGGAGAGAGATAGAGAGAGAGAGAGTTGAGAGTGAGGCTAGAGGGTAGAGGGTTTAAGGGTTTGGGGTTTAAGGGTTAAGGGTTTAGGGTTATGGGTAGAGGGGAGAGAGATAGAGGGATTCAGTGAGAGAGAGAGGGAGGAGTGGGAGAGAGATAGAGAGTAGAGTGTTAAGGGTAGAGGGTAGAATGTAGAGGGTTAAGGGTAGAGGGGAGGGAGATAAGAGTGAGTGAGAGAGAGAGAGTCAGAAGGGGTAGGAGGGTGAGACTTGAGAGAGACAGGGAAGAGGGAGTGGGAGAGAGATATGGGGTAGAGGGTTAAACGTTTAGAGGGTTTAAGGTTTACGGTTAAGGGTTTAGGGTTTAGGGTTTAAGGGTAGAAGGAGAGACACATAGAGGGAGTGAGTGAGAGATAGATGAGATCCTGAGAGAGGGAGAGGTAGGAGGGAGAGACTTGAGAGAGAGAGAGGGTAGAGGGTAGTGGGTTTAAGGGTTTGGAGTTTAAGGGCTAGGGTTTAGGGTTATGGGGAGAGATAGAGGGATTTAGTGAGAGAGAGAGAGGATTCATCTCACTATTGTGGTGTGTATAATCCTTTTTTAGCTTTAATTCAATGAATTAATTAAAATGATTGAATGGGATTATAGGCAGATATGTTCTGTACAAAGATTTGATAAGTAGTATTGGGTGAGAATGCATACTGATAAAATTTTAATACACTATTGTCAGGGATCTTATAAGTTATATGTTATGTATTAAATCTGTCATAAACCTGTAGATGCTTATGAATTTGACTCCTGCAATGGATATATGGCACTGATCTAAGTTGTACTTATTTGTGTAGTTCAATAATTGTTTGTCTTTGCCTAGAGCTTGCTACAAATTGCAAATTAATGACTATATTTTACTATGGATTGTGTTGTAGTTATCTCATGCTCCACATAGTTGATATTATAGGTGAACAACCAATTTTATTCGATATTATCCTATTGTGTTGAGTTATTCAATGGGATTATCTATTGTGTTAATGTTGTTTATGATATTGGTGCAGAGGTTGTAAACACATTAAGGGATCACCCTCCTGGGTCTTGCAGAGCCCAAAGTGTAGGAGGATTTTTAAAGTCCTCGTCAGTTGGTCTAGGTCCTTCAAGCTGCCCTTGATTGGAATTGGCAATCCCATAGGTAGATTAGAAGGCCAACCTGGTTACAGTGTAAAAATTAAACCAACACCCTCTACCTTTAACCCTAAACCCTAAATAATTAACCCTTAAACTCTAAACCCTTAAACCCTCTACCCTCTATCTCTCTCCCACTCTAAACTCTAAACTTTTCCTTGTATTCTTTTATAATTTTCATTATTCTTATTTATTTTACACTTATATTTACAAATACACATACATATATGCATTTACTATTTTCATTTATTTTTCATGTAGTTTAATAGTTTGATCGATTTCATATTATATGTGTTGAAGAATTTATAATTTCACTTACATTAATTTATGGATATGTTGTATCTATAACACTACAAAACTATATGCTCTTTGCATTTACACTTGCATTTAGAAATACACATTTATATAGATAGATATATATATTTTTTAATGATATGTTGCATTTATTGTTTTAGGATAGCATCCAATAATTGTATTTACATTTACATTTAAAAATACGCGTACATACATGCATACATACATACATACATACATACATATATGTGTGTGTGTGTGTGTTTGTGTGTGTGTGTGTGTGTGCATGTGTGTGTGTGTGTATGTATATCATTTATATTTAGCGTTCAGAAAAAATCCATTAGGTTTTCACATGGATACAAATTCATAAAATCAGATCTCCCATACATTTTTTGTTGAAACCTAGGCTTGAACCTTTCATTTCACATGCTTTTCTTCACAAAACTCTTGAGGACAATAGTTATACCTTCTTTATTTCTCATTCTACGCCCTATTCGTGCATCCTAAAATTACAACATTATCCATGCGGCCTCTCACACAAGCTACATTAATCACAAAAAGTGTAAGAGCCCCTTTATATCATGTTTAGACTACAAAACCCTCAAAAATAGGGTAATCAGGTTGTATGCAAAGAAATGAAGCTTTCTAACTCAAATAAATGCCTTAAGCCCTCAAATTAGATTCAAATCAAAGCTAAAACATAGCTTCATGACCTAGAATTGATTTCACATCAAAATATGGCTGCATATGACCATACAGTGCTACATAATAGGAAAAATACATAAATTTTGAAGAAAAACATAGATTTTCAAATGTGAAGAGCTTGTATTTTAAATCCTTAACCATCAACAACCATTAAAATGATCACTTTATGAATTTTAAAGGACTTTACACATCAACCACTAAACAACCACCTCTACAACTAACTTTTTAATCTTTTATGATCACATGAAACATAAAACACACTAATTTCAAGGTTATTAACATCACTATTGAAATATTTTAATTTTTTGATCTTTCAAACATTAAAAAGTACATCATTAAATTAATTATGTAATGGCATAAAAATTAAAAACATCATGAATTAATTATGTAACCACATAACTCAAATATAATTCTATCAAGAAATTAATATCAAATAGATAATATAATCGCATAACTCAACCATTTCAATGTAATTGATCTTCTTCTTCATCCAACTCTTTGTCTATATCATCCGATCCAAATTCGACATTGTAAGGATTGGTCGTATCATCATCATCATCATCAATATCAGTTTCAATAATGTCATCATCCACACGGATATCATTTCCATGAACATTAACTCCTACATCATCATGATCTAGTACATCCTCTTTGACATCTTCACCAAGGACATCATCAACTAATTGTTGACCTCTTGATCATCATCTACATCATCTTCTAGTTCTTCGGTATCTTCTTCTTCCACCACATTATACTTTACTAGCCTTCGTCTTGGATCATGTCTAACAACAAATGACCAACCCGGTTTACCTGGAACCTCTGAGTAAAATACCTGCTCACATTGGCTTGGAAGAACATAGGGCTCATTTCTAACTCGCTTGACCAATCTCGTATTAACCATGGTAAATCCATTATCATGTTCAATAACAGTTATATCAGGATCATTTTCATTCAATCGTAGCCTGTACCATAGGACGATGAACATTTTTAATCTAAAGGACTTAAAGTCACACTCAACTATATCATTCAAAATCCCATAGTATCAATTTTCTGAGACTTCTGGATGTATGCCACTTATAGATGAAACATTAGTCACCTAAAAGATTGTAGTTATACTAGAATCACAAGTTTTCTTCATGTCATCTGACATTTTGATTCAAAATTTATGACCATTGCACCACATAGCCTTGTGGTGTTTCACCTGCAATACGTCAAACATGTAAAAATTATTGCAATATCGTCAATTGATAAACATATTTATTCTTGGCCAAATGTATGAAAAGAAAAAAATCTCAACATATATATACATCAATCTAATTGAAAATAATTAAATAATATGGGTGATTAATATATTTATACGTACTTGTTTATCTCTTAACCCATATGCTAAATCAATTTCCCTTTGGGTAACATTGGAATCTCCATTACGATGAGCTTCTTTAACCAATGAAGCCACACCTTTCCATGTTAATCCACAACCAGATTGTTCACATCATTCAATCCATACTGTCATTCAATCAATCTTGTTGGCGACGTACAAATGTAGTGCATCCCATTCTCAACCAACTGTATCAAAAAAATTTAAAATTCACAAACAATGTATAATTAGTTAAATACCACAGTATACAACCTTAATTTATAATTAATGTATATTGAAGATTAAAAATTAAATAAGTATAATATACATAAAAACTATATGTAAAATGTATTCCAATTAATCTCCATGACCATCTTATAATTACCTCTCACTTTCCTCAATCTACCTTTCCCCATCAAGTACTCCCCTTCAAATTTTTTAATGGAGTTGGGATCCCAAATGCAATCTAGATGGATCTATGCTGCAAACTTAGGAAGGTATTCACTAATTTACACCATGGTCTGGTATACCATATATCCCTCCACCATAGAACCCTCAGGATGTGCTCTTTGTCTAACCAAAGCCTTCAAAAATTGCAAGTTCCTCTCAACCATCCACATTGACCTTGTGTGTACAGGTCGACACAATTCAATCTCCTCAACCTGGTGTATGAGGTAGTGTTCTTGTGCATTGAAAAATGTCAAAGGTAGACACTTTTGCATTTCACACATTAGATGAGGAATTTTTCTCTTCCAATAGTTTATATCTTCTTTATGGATTTCTTTAGATGACAACCATCTACAAGTGATTCAAGGCGCAAATATATTAACGAGATTTAACAAAAATATACAGTATATTACATAACAAGTAAAACAAATGGAAGTTATAAGATGTATACAAAGAATTGAAAAAATCTTGCTACTTACCTCATGTATTTTCTAAGATCATATATAACTTTCTTGACATTTTTGTCAAAGTTCTCTGGGAGAGATAGAGGTAGAACGTACTGCAACAATTATAAAATAATTTTTTCATAATTTTTCAAAAGTAGTAAACACAATACAATGAAAAGTACATGCATTATACAAGTGTATATAATATACCAAAATAATTACCTTAATGAAGGTATGCCAATCATGCGTTTTCATCCCTGACCTAAATTCACCTTTCTTTGTTATTATATTGTTTATGATCACAGCAAATCCTGTGGGAAATTGAATTTTTCGTATGACTTCTTTTATAGCATTACTTTGTTGCTCTGTTAATAACCAAGGAAGGGCACCTATATTAATTTGGTCTCCATCGCTATTTAATTGAATGACATTTTTCATTGCATGATTGGCTTCCTAAATGTCACTACATATTTTGACAAAAGAATTTTTTGTCATGCCTTCCATCCAGTATTTTTCATAATGTTTCTGTAATATTATTTCCAATATGCATTGTATCAAACAAATGCACAATTTGTAGCTGCTCATAGTAGGGCAACCTACTGAATTTTCTGGGATAACTTTTCAATCCCTGTGGAAGTAGATCATTAATGCCTTGATGACCTTCATGAAGCATATAAGTTAAACAAATTAACAACGACAATCATTGTCAATTAAAAAATGAGTAAACACAACACAATATCAAAATATAAATTCAAAACATATCATATATGATAGATAAACAATTTGATCTGATGTATAACCTTGACGATTAATTCTTTTATATTCCAACTTCCATAGGCGAGGTGTCATTCTTCACGGTTTTGATGTAGTCTCCTCTTTCTCATTGAAAAGATTTGTTTTAGTAATTCGATACTTATGATTTTTATGAAGGAAGTGCCTATACTCATTAAACACCTGCTTTCCTAAACTTGTTGAACGATGAGATTTCATCTTTGGACCACAAATTGGACATACAAATTTTCCCTTTGTTTGAAGACCTACAAGGTCATATATAATTGGATTAAATATGTCAATTTTTATAATTATATATAATGAATAGATTATTTTAAAAACATGCATGATATCTACTTCATCAAATTAAATATTGTTAAAGTGCAGTCGAACGTTATAACATACCACAAAAAAGTGTTAGCCCTGGGGCATCATGAATTGTCCATACAAGCATTGCATGGAATTGAAATTGTCTTTGTCCTATTGGTCTAGAGACGTCATACATAGTGACATCATTCCATAACTTTAGTAACTCGTCAATAAGAGGCTCAATATATACATTCATATCTTTAACTTGCTACTTACCTAGTTGAATGAACATAAACATTACATAATTATTATAACCATTTTAATGCAATATATATAAATTAATGTATATGACTATTGAATGAAAAAAATATGTCATTATGCAACAAATAAGACAAATGAGATGCTACTACGTTAAAGAAAATTGATGTAAACAAATGCTTGGAACAATCATTGACAACATTATGTGCTCCCTCTTTATTTACATCCATGCAGGAATGTTATTGTTGATAACAAAAATAGGCCACATTGAGTAAATAGATCTCAGCTCTCCAAATGGATTGACACCGTCTGCTCCCAATGAAAGCCTAAGATTACAAGGTTCTTCTTTAAAGTGTGGTCAATTTTCCTCCATGTCCCTAAATGTAGAACAATTCACAGGCATTTGAATACTGTCATCTCCACTTCTATTCCATCCATGGTAATCCATAAATTGCGCTAAGCTTTCGCACCTAAATAATCGTTGCATACGTGGAATAATGGGAATATAATGAAGAACCTTGCGAGGAACCTTTTTTGTTAGTTGATCTATTTGATATCTATTAATATGACATTCTAGGCATTCTGTTGCAAATTCCTATTGTTTATATGATATATAATATGATCATTGGGACATGCATCTATTTCTTGATACTCCATTATGATATCTTTCATAATGGAAAATAAATCTCTGTATGAGCGAGGTAAAATATTTGATGGTGGTAAAAAAATTCACCAATCAATCTACAACAAAAAATAATTTCTAAATATAAAGAATATTAATGGTACATATTTCATAATATAAAGAATATTAATGGTACATATTTCATTCTTTATTTACTAGTGATGAACTAACAACAATTAAAATAGATGAAAAAAATGAGATATATGACATACCTTAACATCCGTAAGATTGTTATGTTTGATAAACCATTCATAACCTTCAAGTTCAACAGCAACAATACAACAGAGAGATGAGTTTTTTGGGAACCTTCATAAAGGGGCTCGTATGCCTTCTCAATTACAGGTAAATCATGAACATCGTCAAAGTCATCGTAATCATCATGATCAGCTCTACCACTAAATCCATCATGGATCAATGTATTCATACCATCAACTTCAACTGTGTTTTCTGGCGCATGATCATCTTCTTCCATAGGATCATTAACTTCATCTTTGATTTTCATAGCTCCATGTTTGTCCGCTTGCAAAACCACATTCTCCAGGCCATGATAATCCATATCATCTGCCCTAGGGCACCCCACCTTTATAATAATGATAGACACAATAAACCATGATCATGATCAAGTGATTATATATATATATATATATATAATGTTAAAATGATATAAACATTTACAAATTCAATCAATATAAACACATATAATGAAAAACTTACCAATGGACGATAATCATACCCCCCTTCAACATGACCATGCTTCCTACAATGTTTCTCAGCTATTGTGATTAAAATTCATCTCATCTTTAAGCCCTTGCAATTATTGCAAGGACAATAACATTTCCCATCACCCTTTCTTTTCAATCTAGCCCACAATCTATCAAGTTTCTCTTCATTTTGTTCTAGACTAATATTATCTAACATGATTTTTATTTACCAAGCTTGACTATTTAGATCTTCAAAAAATATCAAACTCACACTCCAATAATTTTTATTCATAAACAGGTAAGAAAATCTAATAATTCTAATATTTTACACCAAAAATTTTTGGCATGCAACCACCCCTACAAAAGAGAAGATAGTTTGAAGTTAATGACCCCAAAAACACTTTAAAATGCTAATTCCAAAACTTATTAAATTCTGATTTTACTATGATTTCCAACCATTAAGACTCCTAAAATCAAAATATTGAACTTGATTGCAAACTTCCTACAACGATGGAGGTAGCGAGCTAGTAAGAGCAAGTGACCCATTCCTAAGGAGCAACAAGTCAGAATCATGATTGCTAATGTCTATATGGATTTATCCTTTTAGTTAAATATGCAATGAGTCACTTCTTATGACGAGCTTATCCCTAGGGCCCTCAACATTGAGAGAGCCCTAATCGCACAAGGAAGAACACACTAGTAGAATTTGGAAAATAAATGACTAGGTGACTAAAAATTTTAGTCACAACAACTAAAAATGACTAATTTTTTCTCTTTTTTTGCTACTTAGCTATAAATGAGTAAATAAATTACTAGTTTGGTTGTTGATTAAAAATTATTTAGTCACAAAAATAAAAATGACTAAATAGTTAGTCATTTATTTAGTCATAATCCATTTGAATAAATCATTTAAGGAATCAAGAATATATCCCACCAAAATACTCTAAAAATTTAATAAACATACACTCAAACTTTTGTCAAAATCTTATTTTCAGGTGTAGCCCGCCAAAATGAAGTTTTCATTTTAATAAACATACTTTAAAACCTTCGTCAAAATATTATTTTCAAGCATAGACTGCCAAGATGGAGAAGTGTTTCTGTAAAAAATGACAGAGAATGGTGAGGAGATGTGTGTGAAAGGAGGCATAAGATTCATTGTTTCTTATCTCATTCCTGCTATGCTCAACAAATCTTACATTGTTCCCCCTACTATTTGTAATCTAGGTATTTATTTGACACATATTTGCATAATCTCAAATTCCTTCAAAGGCTTTTGAAGTATCAATGTATCCTATATAGGGTTTAGAATGATTTCTTTTAATTAAAAAAATAAATAAATGATGTATTTCCTTGTAATTAGATAATGTGGAGATCTCCTAAATCTGCCCCAGCACTATCCTCTTTGGCATTGTATTCATTACTCTAGCTACTAGGGTTTTGCATGTGACATCTTTAATATCTTGATGCGTGTCTTTTAAATAGATCTCAGTCTTTTCTTTAATCCTTTTCATGGTAACCCTTGAGTTCCATAATCCACCTTCAATCTCTTCTAAGAACGGTGTCTTAAGCTAGACTGCATAGTATGCATATAAAGCAAGTCCTTCATACCTTCCATTGTTCCAAACCACCACTCGCTGCCTTGCTTAAAATGTTGCCTCCATAAGCACAATAGCATGTTTTAAAATCATGGTTTCCAGTGATTGACCATTAAGGTCACCACTTTCATCATGAAGATACAATGATATTTTTTTCTTCAAACTCAAGGCATTATGCAAGATAACATTGTGAATTGTTTGTTGTGTACAATTTGATTTTCTCACACATTTACTGCTTTGCTAACTTCCTTTCAGACTGGGTATTGTACCCTCAACTACAATCTCAAATAGCTCACTCACTATCACTTGAAGATTCCTTTCACGAGCATCCTTCTATAAAATCAAACTTTTCCCTATATACTACCTACTTACTATAGGGGACTCATTGTTTCATGGTATTGTAGTTCTTAAGATCATTCAACCTTATTGACACTACTTCACAGTCCACAAGGTAGTATTCACTATTCTCCCATCTTTGATGAGTCTCATAACACTACTCAAACATGCAATCCACTACCTCTATTATACATTAATGGCTAAGAAGAAACATTGAACCTATGATTACCACTGTTACTTCATTTGGACAGTCATTCCCTGATTGCATTTGCCTTGTATAACGCTACCAAAAGCATTTGAAAAACCCTTAAGGTAAGCAAGGGGGTAAGGAAACTCACTATTAAAATCTCCACTTTACTATGCAAGGTTTGAGCTTTATTATCTTGTCACTGCTCAGCCTCTTTTTGTTTGTCACATCTCAAATGACTGTCATTCTTCTTACCGTAGATTGCATTTACAAATTTCACTAAGCTACATAGTGTGCTTGTTATTGGCTACAATCTTTAGATTGCAAGATTTTGTTATTACCTACAATGTCTCAATATTTTTAGAATTGCAACCTCACTAATCCGCTATAGTTATTGTTTATGTTTCTACAGAGGCCTAGGGTTTGTACCATAATCATGCTCTTACCAATGTGTCTGTTGGTATTAAAAAACAACCTTAAATATTGGGTCAGGAAATTAGTTGTCTTGACAATTGTGGTATGATCTTGGATTGTATCCTAGAGTGTGTGGGAAGCTTGTGTTTGATCATTAAGGTATGTAAACCTGATCAAGGGAATGTATCCTATATATCATGGTTCTTGCTTTAATACTTCCCATATTGGTTATTAGCAGATCACATTATTATAGTTTGCGGTAACCCAAGATTGGATTCAAGTATGTAACAAACTTGGTTTGTAGTTTAAGCTATACACTTTTAAGTAACATTCATAAGGTTTGTAAAATCTTGATCACTCTCTAGAATAGCCCATTAAACATGGGTTGTGCTTAAATGCACTAAATAATTGATATGACACAGCCACTCTGCATATCAACCAGAGTTATAGGCTCTTTATTACAGCAAGAGTTAATCACTCTTCAATCATGCTATAATTACATCCTAACCTATTAAACTTGAGACAACCTGAATGCACCCAATGATGATTGACACCTACATTATACAACCTGAATTAACTACATTATATGAGTTCCTCCATTTCCATCACAACATAACCACTGTGGATGTGAAAATTTGCATGTGGTTAGCATTTTAAAACCAAAATAATCCTCAACATCCCTATGAGATAATGAAACATGTTAGATATGCTAAGTAAGATATTAAAACAACAATAAAAACCAAGTAAGCATACAAACAACATGAATCAACTTCATCTCATAGTGGATTGGTGTCACATGTGCTAGTGACCCTTTCCCAATCCTTGATTGATAAGCTAGTGATGAAATTGCTATGGATATGGAGATGATAAATGGACAAGATAAGTTCTCAAAGAGAATGACCTTGCATCAAGTTGTGTAGATGATGGAGAGAAATGGACAAGATCAAATCTCAAATGAAGAGAGTGACCTTGCAAGAGATTGTGGAGGATTTGCTCAATGTTGAAGCTTCTATTTAAGGATTTTCAAAATGCTAAGTGTTGAAGAGAGACCAATGTGGGACTAAGATTGGACCAATGAAAGAAGGACATTTTTCATCATGTGATAGGCCAATGGATGTGCAAGATTAGGGAAATGTGCCCATGAGAGGGAGAATTTGAATTCAAATTTGAGAGTAAATGCTAAGTGGGGGACAAGAAAATGAGCAATAAATGCAATGTTGGAGGGACAAATCAACTTGCTTTTGAATTCAAAATTGAGGGAATATTCCCCATAAATGTCATGTTGATGGAAAATGTTGGATTTAATAAATCAATAAATTGATTTATATGTGCAAGTGGCTAAATATAGAGAATGCAAGTGGGTGAGATTAGTATTTAATCAAGGTTAGATTAAATAGATGATGATTATGCTGATTTAATGGTGCTTAGATGATTTTGACTTTTAGGACTTAAATATTTGATTTGTTTAAATCAGAAAATGGTGGAATATGATTTGGGTTTGATTTAAATAAAGTCCTGATTTATTTGATGAATGGAATATGATTATGCATGATGTAAATTTGACATGTCTACATTTTTCCCCTCTTTGAAGCAATGTACTTGTTGCGTTGGTTCAAAGAATAAACTTGCATGATTGAAATTTAAAAATTTCATGATTTTTCAGATGCCCCAGCGGAAAGAAGTACACTGGTACATTGCCCCCTCGAGAGATCGAGTGAAAAGATTTGATTTGAGGGTCGATCTCGCGATAAAGAGGTTCAAAATGGGTGGTTATGGACAACAATGCAAATGAGATGATTTCAAGATGCTTAAAATAACAAATCTATATTATCCTAAACAACTTAAATGATGCTATGATATGAGATGGATGAGATTGATGATGTGATTTGCTATGATATGCAATGGATAATTTATGAGATGCTTAGACTAACAGATCTATATTATGATGATGATATGCAGAATACTGATGATTTATGGATGCAAGATGAATGCATAATGGATGCATGATGGATGTATTGGTGATGATGATTAATTATTTATGCTATGATGTTAATACGAAAGATGAAGAAATTAGATGATGACAAGAGGATCCAACAAGCCAACATTATGAGAGATGATGGTGAGAAATGATGATGAGAAATGATGATGATAGATGGATGATTTGCTTATCAAGGATTGGGATTTTCAAAGGGTCACTCACTTTATGTTTGATAGCACGCCTAAGCACGATGCATCAAGGTATGAAGGACTAGGATGGCGTTGTACTTAGTGTGATGGACTTTGACTCAAAAAATAGATAGGAGTATTCTTGTTCACACCTGACATACAGAAACCTTGCTAGGATGTACTTTAGAAGTTTTAAACACCTCAGACCATTGAAACATGGAAAGGTATAACCAATCAATGAAATAGTCAACAAGCTATCCAAAACATCCTCCATACATATCTAACAGAGCAAGTATTTGCCAAGTTATTTTACAAGAACGTCCAACAAGCACAGCAGACAAAAGATAAAGATCGTTGCCCCATTCCTATCTCTCTAAATCCTTCGTTCGGATATCATCGAGAGGTCCTTGGAATGAGCGCAAAAAGATAAATCAAAAGAAAAGATCAAGTACGCAAACAAGCCAATGTTCTTCATACCTCTAGCCAAAAGGATTTGTTTTGATAGGATAAGAATCCAAGGTGATATCCAAAATGATGCCCATTGTCAGAATGATATATCCTAGGACATGCGTTGTATAGCATGATGATGGTTTTGATAAGTTGATTGATAGGTTGTTGATATAAGGTTGACTGACATGTTTGAAAATGATCGAGACTTTGATTTTGTTTTAAAGATTTGTTGCTTCGATTTTGATTTTATGATTGAAGTTTGCTTTTACTGACTGTTGTGATTGTTTCTGTTTGTGTTGCCAAAGGATGAAGGTGATGATCAGTTTATTATGGATGATTGATTATTTCGAGTGAAAGTGAAACGAGATGGGTGGATTTTTCAAATATTTGGATGTTTTTGACATTTTTGGAATGTTTTGAGGTTGTTTTTGGTGTTTTTGGATTTTGCGATGTTTTTGATTTTTTGATTTTCTTATGTTTTTGGATTTTGATGTTTTTTGAATGTTTTTGGATTTTTGATGTGATTCGAATGTTTTTGGATTTTGATGTTTTTGAATTTTTGGATTTTGATGTTTTTTTTTGAATGTTTTTTTTTGGATTTTGATGTCTCGGGGGCTGATCAAAGATTAGCCTTGCCTACGTTTAAGCTCAGAGACGATGTAGTTCAATTTTCAATGTTTTTGATGTTTTCTGCTTTTTGAGTGTTTTTTGGATTTTTGATGTGTTTTGAATGTTTTTGGATTTTTTATGATTTTGACGATTTGGATATGGACATGTGTGATGATATCAGTGCTCTTTTTGGGATTTTGTTGAAGACCAAGCTAAGGTTGATTGATCGAATCGATGGATTGATGATGATGATAATGATAACATTGTTGAGGATACACAACAATGCAAGGATTTGATTGATGAGTATTGATGAGGATTGATGATGATAACATTGTTGAGGATACACAACAATGCAAGGATAGTGTTAAGCAACACAAGGATATCCCAAGATGATGATTTTTTGATTGGATTTGATTGATCATGATTGATGAAGCTTGATTTTGGAACAAAAGATGTTTTGGATGATTTGATGTGACATTTGGATGGTGTGTTAGATGCAACAGTGATTGTTTGGATTGATATTCGATCAAAGATGAAGACTAATAGGGAATGTCTTCTTGTCAAAATATTCCATGGGCTAGTGATTCAGATTTTTGCTCACGAGTGCTTTGACCAGTTTGATTTCATGTTTGCCAATGTTTGGATCACCACATAAGTCGGAGGATATAGATCAATATTTATTCTCGAAGAAAGATGCAAATATCTGCCCCCATTGTCTAGCAATGTATGGAATGAGATGCTCGGATAAGTGTATGGATGGATGGATATGGATTATCTTGCAATAAGATAAGGTATTTGGATAAAGAACATTCTTATTTGGATAATGCTTCATGGATCAGATAACGCTGAATAGGATAGGATCAATGGAAATAGCCCATGTCAAGATGTTTACCATAAGCTAGCGTAAAGTGTGCACCAAAATTTCATCAAGATCAAGATAACTTAGATGATGGATGCAGATGGATGAAAATGGATTGGATCAATGGTTTATGGATGGATGGATTTATTATGGCTGAGATACATAAGATGCTAGACCTATTACAGATGGGATGAGATGCTCTCAACTAAGCTAGCGCATGTAGATGCTTGATTCTACACATGACGCCTATTTTCCAGGTTTTCATCATGGTCTTGCCCAAAGCGCCACCATAGTGGTTTTCACTAGAGGACAATTTTTTTGATCCTTTTTCTGATTTTTTTTGGATTTTCATATTTTTTGATTTTTTTGTATTTTTCTAAAAGATTCATGTTGAACCACCTGGTGGTGTTGACGTAGATGCCCCTGTCATAATGTGCCATTGATATCCTACTTGAAGAAGCTACTTTGCTAAGATATGTGCACTTGAATGCAACTTTTGGGATTCTTGATCTGCTTCGTTGATATCAGAGTTGACTTTGTCTTTGTGCGCACATCACGATAGATTGCCTTCTGAATCCTTATGATGAAGGGTTGTTTCCAATACATGGTCAATGTAAGAATTGGATATTATGCGTGGAGGCGTGGATGGAGTGTGTTTAGGGATAGGGGATGGATTGGTTGACAGTTTGGAACCTTTGACTCTCCAAACTTGGGAAGATGAGAAATGATGGGTGGATATGAAAGTGTGCGTGGAATTGGGACCAACTGCTTGATATACTTTGTACGTCACTTGAAAAGCCTGCTTTTTCTTTTGCGGACATTCTTGATGGATACTTTTCCCGTTTTGATTTTCCCCCATAGTTTCTTTGACTAATGGAGTTTGATAGGGATGATTTTTCTTTGTATTATTTGGTATCCATTTGTATTTGATTTGTTCATTATGCTTATCAGCTTCTTTTGCGTTGATAACATTCTTCGTACTTTGATTCAAATCTTTCTTTTGACGTTGGTCCCAATTTGTGGATGGGGTGATGGGTGGATGAAGATTCGTGACGTGACTGGTTGTAGTATTGACATCGGTTTCATCATAAGGATTCTTCATGCTCCCTATGTTGATGTTTGCTTGAGATGAAGTTGCCCCCAGTATGGTGGTAGTAGTACCTTCCTACTTTGATTTTGCCTGTTCTGAGAACTCTTGTATAGAATGCATTCTCCGATCAATGATCACTGTAGATGACATCATTTTCATTTGTTGCTCTGCTAATTTTGGATTATACTATTTTGTCTGATTTTCTTCCTTGAGTGGATAATGTTTGATATTTTTATTCATGATTTCCTCAATCTGATTTTGGGATATATCTTATCGTGATGTTGATAACTCCGTTTGACTATAGGAGTTAATAATCTACTCTTTTTGTGTAACACAATCTTGTTCTAGATGAAGATCATCTATGTGTCCATCCATATAAATCATCTCATGGGTAGGTGGAGGAGTATGTGCTACATGGATATGATCATCTTGCATAGATAGGAGAGTGTCCATCAGATTATTGTAGTATCTTGAAGATACAAATTCTTGATCTTGAATGATTTCATAGTTGCTTTTGACATGCGATGGATCAACTTCTTGACATGGGTTAGTTTCAAAGGATGGATTGCTTACAAATGGTGCTTGGATATCTTCATCAGGCATATGAAGTGGTTCAATATCTTCAAGTGTTGATTTCAGGGTTCCTTCAGTATCTGTAACCATAAGGTCGAAGGGGGTAAACATGTCTTGGAAAGGACCATTGCTAGACTTTGGTGAAAGATTTTGATCATGCTTTGGAATAAATTCTTGAGATATGTCCTCTAACTCGTAAGGTGATGTAGAGACATTTTCAACATGATCATAGGTGAAGTGATTGTGCATTATATCAATTGGATCAAATAATCCTAACACTCCTTAAAAGAGATCACTAAAAAGTGGCTCTTGATGTATGGTGAGTTGATCATCAGATTGTGTAGATACATCCTCAATGTGCTCCTCGATGGAGAAGTTTTGATCATTGTTTTCAACAATTGCGGTGGAGAGATTGTGAATGTCTTCGACCATAGAGTCAAGTGATGTTGATATTTCTTGAATTGGCTCATTGTATGATATTTCGTGATTCAAAAGTGACTCTTGACATATGTCGATTTGATCATTGGATGAAGTAGACATAGCTTCAAAGTGCTTAGTGATGGATTGATCTTGATCCTTGTTCTCAACAGTTGTCATTTTTTGTGTTTGTGCTTGTGTTTATTGAGTAGCTTGAGAGGCTTGGGCAGCTTGAGATTGTTGAAGTGCTTGTTGGTAGGCTTTATGTGCTTTTAGTGTGATGCTATGATATTGACTTATTGAACTTGGTTTTGGCGGTAGTGGTGGTGTATTTGGAATCATGTTGGATGTGGTGACAAGTGGTTGAGATACACTTGGAGCGATGTGAGGGTGGTGTTTGGAATGATCGAAGTGATAGGGATGGTTGGAATGAACGAGGTGATAGGCCCTTGGGAGACCATATTTTGATTGGTTGGGATCATCATTGTTGCTTGATTAGATACCATATGTTGGTGCAATGTCGATGGTATATTCAAAGGATTTGACGTGATGGTTTGATTGACATTAGGTGGATTGATTGGTGCTAGGTAAAGGGGGAAGCCCTAAACCAAGGAATGATGTTGGTAATAGTGGTGGAGATTTCCCTTGGCGCAATGCCTCAACTATTTTGGAAAGTGCAGCAATTTGATCTAGCCAATTTTGGTCTTGATTTTGATCTTGACTCCCTTGATATAGTTGATTATGCTCTTGTTTAAGCAAATTTGGAGTGTGTAGTTGTATTTGATTTTGGACAATATTCTGATTTGGGATGACACTCAGATTCGACATGCTAGGTTGAAATT
The DNA here is from genome assembly GCA_007258455.2 of Sequoia sempervirens. NCBI lineage: Eukaryota > Viridiplantae > Streptophyta > Pinopsida > Cupressales > Cupressaceae > Sequoia > Sequoia sempervirens. The sequence goes on from VDFB02373365.1 coordinate 267,745,000, forward strand.
GACCATTGTTCATGTTTGGAATATTCATATGATTTGCAAATGTATCCATCCCAAAGTTTGTAAGATTCATGTTTCAAAAACTTGTACTTGGTACGTTCTCCTTTGGCATGTAGGGATTTAGTGGGATGACATTGTTCGTTTCAAGGTTCATGCATTGATTGTTCGATTAATAGACTTGTAGATTTGGACTTGGATTTACCATTGGGAAATGTGTTCTAATCTTTGATTTGGGCATATTCACACTTGTTGTTCTATTGACATTTGTCAAAGGTAATGATCCCATGCATGGACTTTGATAATTGATAGGCATTGTAAGGCTTTGAAGATTCAATTGATTTGGATTACCCAAGATGTATGGATCAAGTTTATATTCCATGTTCTTCTTGTGTTTTGACCTTGTTATGAAAAGTGACATCTAAGGTTCTTAGGACCAATGATGAGATGGAGGATGAAATGTGTAAATGATATGAGTGTTGAACGTTTAGGGACTTTGGATCAATGCTAGACTTAGGGTTTGATTTTGATTGGTCAATTTGGATAGTGAACTTGTAAACCCTAAGATGTTGGATGTGATCTTAGGATGAACTTGTTCAAAGGATGGTTGATTTAATTAAATGTATGAGAAAGGATGCATTCCCACACACATAATTAAACAAATGAATTTGATTTGCTTTGAGGATGATTTACCCAAGTCTACAATGATGTTTCCAAAGTTCTAAAGTTGTTTGGTGGGATGGATTTTGATAAGTGTTTGGATGGATGAAGTGTTTGATTTGATCCTAAGAGACTTAGAGAGACTTTGTTTACTAGGCCAAGGTATTGAAGAACACACTTGTCTCTAAGAGCAATCAAAAGACCAATATGACCAAAAGATATCGAGCACATGTGTGGGGTCCAATTCGTTATCTTTGCTTAATGAGTTCCTTTTACCACAAACACACTTCTTGATTAGGTTTCAAACTGAATGTCCAATGTCACAACTTCTTTTCATCCCACAAAGTGTTATGTGGAAGTTCCAAGAAATTAGGACAAGGGTTGCCTAATGTTGACCTTTGTAAGAGAAAATTAAGATGTAAACCCAATTACTTAGAAACCTCTAAGGACATAATCCCAAGGGTAAGAAATAGTTCTTGGGCTTTGTCAAAGGTATTTGGTCTAACTAAGGGGTTTGGAATTTTGATGATGATGTTGAATGTTTGTTTTCCAATGTTTTCGATAAACGCACTATGTTTTCAAACCAAGACAAGTACAAACCCTATGGATGTGTAAGACAATATTTGTTGAATCCCCACTTGGACAAGTCCAGCTACGCTTATCTTTAGCGAATGGTTAGATGCTTGACCCCACTGGCTCCCCTCCATGGCACTCACTTATACGGGGCAGCCAAGCATCAACACCCATGAAAATCCCATGGCATGTTTTCCATTTCTACTAAAGACCGTAAAAGTGTGGGGCGGCTTCAAAGCGACCGTTCTTGCACCAACAAATAGATCAAGGATTTTGGAAAATTCTAGTACATGGGTTCTAGTAAGGACTTTCCATTCGTGGAGATTGACCCATACGGCAAGAGTCCCCTTTCGGATCCATCTTGTCGGAGCCAACCGTGTGATAATGGCGTTTAACCAATACCCACATTTATATCCCATTTGGGAAATACTCTTGGCTTTAGAGTGTTATTGGTTGAGTCATTCCCTTGGTGAGTACTTTTTCCCCAAGGCAGGCCCTCTAAGATAAACAAAAGCAAGCAAAGACACAATATGTAACTCAATCAATCTTTGACGGCACAAAGAAAGAGAATATACGCGAAAATTCCCCTACTCACACTCGCACAAGATATTGTTCAATTTTAATCCCAAATCGAAGTGTTTCAAAGCAATAAAATGCATTTGGAGGGTTTCTCTTGCACCCTAGATCGCATGAAGCGCAAGGGGAGAGGATACACACTCAAAATGTACCAAAGAAAAAATCACACAATTCAAGCACTTGTTCGTTTTATAGCCTTCAAAGCAATTGTGAGTTCGTTTTAAAGCACCAAATGAAATATGAAGATTGCTTGTCCAATTTTTAGCCCAAAACAAAATCTAGTAAGTGTCTAAGCTTGAATTTTAACCTTTTGCGAATGGAAAAAAATCAAATTGTTCTTTTTAGACCCAAACAAAAATTAGTGTCCTAAAATGAAAAGACAAACAATTTCGTGGAAAAGTGTTAAACAAACACTTAAAGTGTTTAAAAACACTTTGAGTTTTCAAAAAAAATCCTCCTCCTTTTGTTTTCTTTTGCTAGCCTTCTCCTTGCTTTCCTTCATTTGTACCTATTCCATCAAAAAGACAAATCATGTGAGATTTACAACATTGAATGTCTTTTGATTATTAACTCCAAACAATAACATGATATTAATTGAAAGAAAACCAATGATAATAAAAGAAAGATTTAAAAGTGACTTTTGCTTTGATAGTGATGTCATTGAAAAAATATCACACTTGTTTGATCCATTTCTTCCCTTATCATAGTCCACATCATTAAAGGTATTGGGCCAATAAGTCAGTCAAAAGGTATTATCATAAATTTCAAATTTTAAGCATGGTTATGAATATGATTCATAATACAAAAGCTAATCAACAAATAAATCTTTCAAAAGTATTATCTCAATCAAATGTTGACTATAATATTAATCAAAGAAATGTGATAAATTTTGAAAGCTCACAAGTTTTACCAACCATCAAGAAAACAACTTTCAAAAAGTACTATATTGATGAAATAACTTACAATGCCGTTTTGAAAATAAATTGCTTAAAAAAGTCAACTCTCCAAATAAATCTTTCAAACCTTCCTTTAGCATCCTCTAATTCCCTCCAACTTTTAAATTATCCAATGACAACCGAATTTTGAATTTATGAGGTCTTAAATTTTGAATTTAAAATCCGCAAGCCATAAAGTGTATTTCCATGTAAGTTCCCTCCCTGCTGCATGCATTAATGATCTTAGGAATTCAAACAAATGCATTAGACAGGTGTAAAGAAAACCGCTTTCCACAACCTTTTCTATCTGTTTATGTTAGAATGGGAGCTTCAGAACCGCTATGGATATCCATCAAAAGCGAAAAGTATGGAGGAGTTTGACAACTATTGTAGTTGCAAACAATTATATATGCAAACTGTGCCAAGTATAGACAAGGTACAGACAAGGCATGTTAGAGAAGACAGCAAACATTCAAAGCATGTTAGAGGGTTTTCTATTTGACATGACACCTCCTAGAAGTGAGCACAAAGGAAACCATAATGGCACAGATAATGATTAGCAATGGACGAGTGATAAACTGCAGTAGTCAAGGCTCATAAATTGTTTTGACAGGATGCCTCAACAAGACACCAAGATTAGTTGATATGACTCCTACAGCTGAGATTAGTCATGTAACTTCGATCAGTCAAAGGAAATCTTGGAATCCATGTTCTTAAGACTAAAGACCATAGTCTTTAGATGAGACACCATGTGATATTGTTGTTGGTTGTGACCCTCAGAAAAATGAGACACCATGTGATAATGTACCAGTGTGTGAAGGAAAAGGCCTTCTAAGAAAGGATTCGACTTTGTGAAAAGAAGATAAAGATCTTATTGTGAATTTCTTGTTGCTTCTACTTCAAGTAGACTTAATTGATAATCCAATGCATATATTAGCGGGAATCGAGCTGAAAGTTAAATTGCAGAGATATAAACTAACAAGAGATATCAACCAACGAAAATTGTTAAGGATAACAAGTGGAGGTACATTCATCTAATGATAAAAATAGAAAAAGAAAATGTCGTTGTCTCTTCTTATTGGGTGGGCTCAGCTACTATGACCAAAAAGTCTCCAATGATCACAGGCTCTAATAAATATTTCATTGGTTTCTACATAAGTTCTTTAAATGATATTCTATTTATTACCAGAGATAGTAAGTGCACTCCCCTTTGACAATGATGCCCTTTGAAAGCGATAATATTTGCTAAATTTGCACCATGAGCAGATCAAATCAAGCTATAAATCTCCAATAAAGAAGCCAAACAACAAGTAAAAAAGATAAATGTAATGGTCATAAAGATTTGACACAGTTGCGTTTAAACTCAGCAATCTGTGTATGGCTTTCTAATCCAAAACATGTCTTACAATTGTCGTAGCTTTTAAATGTATCAAAATCATACTGAATATCTAAAAGAATGCCCGCTATCTGAGACCACATACTACGAATCTGATATCATGATTAAGGGAGATAGATGGAGCATTTATGCAAAGTAGTGTTGAGGACAAAGCGAGATATTTCCTACCTTTTTTTACCTTTCACCCACTACCCTTCTATATCAACGAGACCCACCACCAATTGCTCAAAGCACGCTGCTACTTTATGGTGGATCTATTCATGAAGCGGGTGTTGTCAAGGCTCGAAGAGCTGCATGCCATGCCACATCAGATTGGATGGAGCTGGAAAAGCAGAGAGGTATCTCCATCACATCAACAGCGATGGTATTTGAGACAAAAGACAATAAAATAACTCTCCTCGACACTCTTTTTTTTGTTTTGTTTTTTTTTGAAATAGCAGAGAGATAATATTTTAGCGCTATTTCAATCCACCCTTTACATAGCCTCAATTCCTACACAAAAGCTTTATCATAACCTGGAATTAGAAGGCGTGCATGAATACACAAACAGTCATACCAAAATTCATATTGGAAATCCAAATACATGGCTTCTATGTATTTCAAATCAATGTCATTAAATATGATAGACGAGGCACGTGAACTACTTGACAGAATGCTTAAAAGAAAATATTAGCTCATGGAGCCCTCCTTCTAGCGCCAAACTATGGATGTGAAAATCTGCATGTGGTTAGCATTTTAAAACCAAAATAATCCTCAACATCCTTATGAGATAATGAAACATGTTAGATATGCTAAGTAAGATATTAAAACAACAATAAAAACCAAATAAGCATACAAACAACATGAATCAACTTCATCTCATAGTGGATTGGTGTCACATGTGCTAGTGACCCTTTCCCAATCCTTGATTGATAAGCTAGTGATGAAATTGCTATGGATATGGAGATGATAAATGGACAAGATAAGTTCTCAAAGAGAATGACCTTGCATCAAGTTGTGTAGATGATGGAGAGAAATGGACAAGATCAAATCTCAAATGAAGAGAGTGACCTTGCAAGAGATTGTGGAGGATTTGCTCAATGTTGAAGCTTCTATTTAAGGATTTTCAAAATGCTAAGTGTTGAAGAGAGACCAATGTGGGACTAAGATTGGACCAATGAAAGAAGGACATTTTTCATCATGTGATAGGCCAATGGATGTGCAAGATTAGGGAAATGTGCCCATGAGAGGGAGAATTTGAATTCAAATTTGAGAGTAAATGCTAAGTGGGGGACAAGAAAATGAGCAATAAATGCAATGTTGGAGGGACAAATCAACTTGCTTTTGAATTCAAAATTGAGGGAATATTCCCCATAAATGTCATGTTGATGGAAAATGTTGGATTTAATAAATCAATAAATTGATTTATATATGCAAGTGGCTAAATCTAGAGAATGCAAGTGGGTGAGATTAGTATTTAATCAAGGTTAGATTAAATAGATGATGATTATGCTGATTTAATGGTGCTTAGATGATTTTGACTTTTAGGACTTAAATATTTGATTTGTTTAAATCAGAAAATGGTGGAATATGATTTGGGTTTGATTTAAATAAAGTCCTGATTTATTTGATGAATGGAATATGATTATGCATGATGTAAATTTGACATGTCTACAACCACATTAAACTTGGGTCACACATGAATGCATCTTGTATTTGTTATAGCACAATTGTGCCACATGACCAATAGAGTTATGGATCACATAATTACAGTCACAAGAATTTTTTCCTTGGTTGTGATCTTATGGTGATTCCACACAACAAAATCTGGACATGAAATTCTCAAAACCCTAAACCTCTAAAAATGAAATATGATGAAATGTTGCTTTAAAATATGATTTTCAAACTTGGAACTACAAATCTGACTTCACAATTGAATTCTGTAAAAAGACAATGACTACCCTCAACCTAGCGATATCTTCTTGAATTTTTTCTAATTTTTCCCAAGAAAATTGTCCTTAGTTCTCCACAAATTGTCTCAAGTAGAGCAAAACACAATTGCAATAAATCAGGTGTGAACTCACTTTTCTTTATGTCGGCCACAATTTTATTTTTTTCTATTTTTCATGTTTGTCAAAAATTTGATGAAACTGATAGTCAACATTTTGACGAAACCCAGGTTCATCAAAATTTCGATGAACGTCTGGGATAAACTTTCAAAAAATTGAAAATTGCACATCAAATTTTATAAGCACCCAATGATACATCAAATTATACATATTTCATGAGACATTTTTGTCAGATTTTGCAATCAAATGATTTAGTTAATGGGTCTCTAATATCCTCAAGCTCAAAATAGTCTTCCAACTCTCCTATCTAGTCTATCAAGTCTGCTGGATTCAATGTACCAGAGAAGTTAGAAACTTCCACTCTATCAGCCCTTTAGCCTCTTCAGCCTCATGTTCTTCTACAGCTTCTTCATATTCATCCTCTGGTTCAGGTTTTCTCCTCAAACCACCCAAGAGGTTATGGATCTCATTCCTCATCTCATTTTTAAAGTCTCCCATCATCTGCTCCATTCTTCTAGGGTTCATCTTTCTTGGTAGCATCTCTCCCCCTACTCAGTGTAATTGCCTCAGCTCAACGATCTGACTGCAAGGTTTCAATTTCCTCTCTTAGTGATCTATTGAATACACTTATAGCCTACCTCAAATCGGTGATCTATTCACCCAAGGAATACCAAAAGGACCACAACCCAGTCAAGGTTCACAACCAGCTTTCATCTCTAGATTCGCAAGTTTGCAACCTTCTGCTCCGATACCATCTGATGCAGACATGGTTGGAGGGTCCTCAAAGATAACTATCTGGATCATGCAGTGAGAGTCACACAACAAAAGCAAAACAAAAAATGGAGGAAAATACAAATTCAAACATTCTTATTATTAGAGAATTCAATTACAAACATCCAGCAACATCTGGGTTAACAGATTCGGCTCGCAGGCCTGATTACAACATGCTCAAATTACCCTCTTCTTACATGCTCCACAATGTGAGCGAAAATCCTACAAAGAAACTCTTTCTTTCTCTAATCTCTAACTCTAATCTTCTCTACCACGGCCTCTAATGATCAATTACAATGCTTTTTATACATTCACATATCCATAAACATTTGCGTCAACCCAAACATCATTACATTCTCCAATGAAAGAAAATATAACATGTGCATGAATAGGTCAGCCTCAAATTCGAATTACTCCTCAATGATTGCATAAAATGAAGTATGGACCTAAATCAAGGTCGGGGACACACCATAGAACAATTCAAATCACACCATCAAGATCTGCAAGATATAGAAATGATCCACAAGTGATCAAACTAGTTGTTTAGATAAGAACATCAATCCAGTGTCGGTTCAAGAAACTACCACATAATCCAAAAGCGGTAACTTGTTGGAAAATGAACCAATCGCGCTCAATTCTTGGAATAAGGTAAATGAAAATATCCACAATGTAAACATATATCCACAAGGTCTACCAAGAAAACATGAAGAATCACCAGATCTTCCAACTTGAATTAACTAAAACTAAAACAAAGACAAACTAGAATGAAAATATTTTTGGGCGATGCAAGATTTCCACAACCCAAGGATGATCCTGCATCAGTATTCAACAATAAACCAAGATTCTTATAATCATGTCAATTATTGAAAATATCACAAAGAAATATGTGTATCAACTTCCTCAAATATCATTCCATTTGAATATAACAAGGAATAGCAAATAGTGTATATATTTGAATCACTTTATCCGATCAACTTGAAATACTTCAAGTGCAAAGACCACTATGATATCTGATGTCATGTTTTAATGTGATCAAAATTCCAAGCAAATAAAAATGTTGATACCTCATGTATTCTCCAACATGATTAGTGTGCCTTTGATAAAGCCCAAAACCTTATTAATATGAGCCCAAATAAAACCAAATCACCTTGTTCAAAATGACTTTCAATAACAAAAACTTTGTTGAATAACTTTCAAGTGATTTGCATAATTTCAATTTCTTTGACAATATGGATTACAATGAGATCCAATTGAACCACTTTTGTGCACATGATGATAATAAATCAAATGCCAATAAACTTAGCAAAGACATGAAAAAGTGAAAAAGTGAGCCCACACATATACCTAAAACACTTTTTCTTTTGAGCTAATTTGAAATACTTCAAATGCAAAGACTATAGTACTTCCCTGTCAAAATAATAAAAATGTTAGCATCAATCAATATCAAGATTCTTTCAAAGTGATAAGATGTCAGCATCATCATGTATCATGTAACAACCAAAAATTGGAAGTACATGTGAGAGCCAAAATCTGAGCCATGTAACTAGTTTTGTCATCAAGGACAAACTATAAACATGATAAACAACTGAAAGCCAACAAACTCCCCCTTTGTCCTTGATGGAAAAACACATATCATCTCTCCCCCTTTTTGCCTCAATAAAAAAGAATGAAAGAAGAGAATGTGAAATTCCATGAAGATAAAAGACTTAGAAGCCAACTAATTATTCAACACAACAACTAGGTGCAACTAGAGAAAAATAGCAGCAAACTAAATATGCAAGATAGTTGTTGATACACAATATTGTCATACTGTTCACTAGCTATGGGAGTGCCTACAACTGTCATTATACTGTAAAAGGAGAATAAGTACTGTTGCACCATATATCTTAATCTTGTCAACTGTACTGCTCACACTGTATATCCAAGCAACCAAATAAACTACCCAAGCAATGATCAATGTCAATAAAATGGAAAAGAACTCAAGGCAGACCAGAGCTTGAAAAATAAATCACAAAAGAAGATGGTAAAGTATATAGTACTCCCCAAAACATGGAATTATAGACACAAGAGTCGTATTCCAACTTCAAACTAATGATACTTATATTTGAAACCAATAACCATTGATCTAACACAAAGCAACTCTATGAAGTTTTTTTTCATGAATTAATTTTCTATGAACCTCTATATTATGTTTTTGCCACCTGCAAATCAAGACAGTTCAAACGAGGTACCTGCAGACTTTACTACTTGTCTATGAAATAATAAGAGCATTTTGTCTCTATTGGTCTTTATTAACTGTTCCATGTAATTAAAACTGTGTGATGACCTCAGAACAAATCTCCAAGGACCCACTATTATTTTTCTTTTTCACTCTAATTATTACTTACCATGAAATCATACCATAGATCTTCTTGACTGTCACTTTATGGATCTATACTTATCCTTTTGTTTCTGATTGTTACCCTATCTGATGATTGTCATAAAGATTCTGATGTTGAGAACTTTACCTTTCTTCTTTAGTGTTTTCCACTAAGGTCATTTTAATTTCTTGAAACAAGATATATGATTGAGAAGATGATAGTATTGCCAAGAATCTAACAAAGCCCTCGACTAGCCATTATCAACTAGACTATCCATCTTAATGCAAATGAAAATTCCCTTTTATTGAGATGGAATAGAAACTTTTTCAGGTTTGTGCATTCATTTTTCTACTGACCCAAACCACTGAGATGGTCTAAACTTCAATGACCAAAGCATACCACTGATTAAAAGTATCAAAACACTCATACTACAGACCAAACAAATATATGACTGACATACTAAGAATATGGAAACCACTGGCATAAAATACATGCATAACTTTATTACTCCCCCTATGACTGATTGTCATATGAGTGTAAAAGAGAGTTAAGGTCACTTCACTTTGAAAATAGACTACCATAAAACATCATGATTGCATGAATCAATTCTTGAACTGTCTTCATTTTGCCAGAGCATTGGAAATTCATTATACCACATATAAGCCATATCAAACACTTACTTTGAATATGAATACCATTGTTAGAGGTTCTATCAAAGAAGAGCCACTATCATTCAAAAGCTTGTTAATCAAATGACTGCAAAAACAAACTTCCAAAATCAGCAACAGTTATAGATGTATCATGATCTTTCCAAACAATGGTATTTTTCAAACACCCCTGTATTGAAGCTTGATGTATTTTGTATTCATTGAAATTTAGGACACTCTAAAAGAGATAGAATGGTACGCACATCAAGAAATCATATTGCTTCAACATCTTATGTTAAGAGCCAAGACCTATACCACTTGTTATGTTTTGCTTGCTTTCAAGACCTCATAGTCCTTATTTGTTCACTATGACCAATGTTCATCATTCTTAGTTCAAGATACCATGTGTATGAGATAGAAACTATCAAGATAAATAAATGCTCATATTGTAAAACAATGACATAGAAACCACATGACAATCCTGAACACATTTTTTTCCCTTTGTAAGAGCCAATCACTATTACAACAACTTGTAAAATGTTCAAGATCATAGATGCACAAATATTTTACAACCTCCACACTGTTTCAGATATAAAAGCTCACTTCAAGACATCAAATCTATAAAACATATAGCTCACACCTTGATTATTGAAAAATAATGGAAAAAGATAAAAAAAATTCTCAAACAATCATTCACCCATAAAGACTGCACCATTTCTCAAAGGTTTGCATATGCATAAAGTTTTCCACCTATTCTCTCATGTTGACCTTTCAAGCAACAGTTGATTCCTTATGTACAGTACTAGTTTAGTATTTTCATTTCCTAGGTCTTGTTTTATCCTCCAAACCTATATGGGCCCTTTCTTTTTCTTCGTCAATGCATCTACATTGTTATTTTTAAATGATGCCTTCAACTTACTACCTCCAAAACTTCTATGATCATATCTTCCATACCTCCTACAAATTCTTGTACAATCTCTTGCTCTATAACCATGAGCATAAAAACATAGCAATAGCCATGAAATTGAGAGCAGTTATACCTGATAAATGGAGGTCTTGATAGTATTTTTGTCCTTTCATCAACACATTTATCTTCTATCTGAACAGCAAATGATGACCCAAATCTATCTTCTTTCTTGGTGACAATTTAACTTTCAAACTCTGTCCATATTTTGTTGCAAATACTATTTCATGTTGAGACTCGTCTTGAACTCCTGAACTTTGTCCTTTTTCATATCCTAAACCAAAAATGTCTTTGTGATGCTTTTTCTTATTCAACATCTTGTTTAGCTTAATGGTGCTTTGTGCAAACTTTTGATTTCTCTAAATCTTGACACTTTCAATGTCTTTATTTAGAGAAATTACCTCTCCTTCCAGTTTTTGACACAATATTTTTAACTTCCAAATTAGAATTTGCTACATCTGTTATCCTTTTATACTCTTGGACTTCTAACTTCAAACTATTGATTAATTTATTTGATTCTTCTTGTCTTTTTATTAGCAAGTTATTCTCCTTCATCATCCTTTTTCCTTCTTCAAGTTGATGCTTACAATCTATAACCAGTGTTTTTGCCTTTTTAAGATCTGTAAGAATTTTATCATTAATCTCCCTTTCTTCTTGCAGTTGCTTCTCTAATTTCAGATTTACTTTTCTAAGCCTCTTAATCTCATCTAAAGCAACAATAAGTTCTACCTCAAAATGAATTAATCCCTCAGAGTCACTAACACACTCTTTTATATCTGATCCATTCATATTTACTATGAATCCATCAAGATCTATATTGGACATATTTTATGCTACAATATTTTCCTTATTAACACTTATAGAGTCAACTAGCAAACCCTTTTCTTGAGACAATACTTCACTAGACTTGAAACTAGTTTTTTTCTTATAACTTCTATTTCTTTTACACTTACCCTTAGTACTCCTCGTATCAAGAACTTGGTTGGAATTATGCAAGGATCTAGCTCTATACATCAATATTAATTGAGATCAGATGTATTTCCATTCTAATTTTCCAAAACACATAGTTTGTGACATGTTTGACCAACTCCCAAAAACCATAATCAATCCAAGGCTAATTAGACCTATATGAGTACCCAACACTCTGATACCACTTGTTGGAGTATGGAAAGACACTGAGAGGGGGGTGAATTAGTTTCTAATAGATAGACCTAAAATTCAAACCTTTTGAACTTCAATAAAAACTTTTAGTTTAGATGACCTTTCGACAAATTAGAATAATTACTTTGAAAGCATTCATGGAAGAGGTAAACAAAAATATGAAAAATTTGACTCAGTTCTTTTATACAACTTATGCCAATATAACTTGTGTGAGCTATCTTGCACTTGCAAAATATGTGACTGGCATTGTTTAACAATCATAGCATGATGACAAAATAGGTGCAACTCATAAGACTATGTACATGAAGACCAACATCATTGAATCACCTTAAGACCATCTAATTTCAATGTGACTTTATGAGACACTATAAATACTATGCAACTGAATGACATATAATAAGCATTGAAACAACAAAGAGCTTTAGTACATTATGACAGATTAAAACATACCAACCTTGAATTATGAAACTATGAAAGAACATGTGAAGTGATAGACTAAAGTATTTTCACCATAACATGCAAAACATGAGTTGTTAAACCAATTTGCAACATATGACTGTGAAAATATTTGTAACAATAGACTACATTAACATTATTGAAATAAGAACTGATAATAGACATTAATGCATCTGATCACTTATGAAAATAAGATATAGACATGAAGGACAATCACAAAAAGACTCATCAAATAAAAAATTATATGTCTTGAGTGGAAAAACCTCTTGGGGAATAAAAACCACTCAAAAATTATATCACTTTATTCAAATAGAGCACCAACTCTACAAAGTTCAGGAGCACCAACTCCATACAATTCAAAAGCACCAACTTCTAGAGTTACAAGAGCACCAACTCCAAATTATAGGAGCACCAACTCCAAAGTTACAGGAGCACCAATACCAAAGTTACACGAGCACCACCTCCACAAAATGCAATGTATATAACCAAACAGTGTTCCATCAATACCCTAGTAATGCAGATTAGCATTCTTGGTGCCTCAATAGAAGACTGTAAAAAATAATTTCTAATAAGCACATAAGAGGATATTATATAAAACTGATAACATCTCCAATTGATACATCAACTGATATTACTGTAACGAATTACAAAAAAAATCTCAATGTAAACACTGTTACAAAAACACTTTTCAAGATTTTCAAGACTAAACAATGTATCAATATATCTAAGAAATTTCTCACAAAAATGTATGTTTGTAATTTCTCTCTTTTTTTGGCCCCATCACTAACAAAATGTTGTCATTTTATAATCACTGAATACAGTTTCAACAACTGTAAACCAACTCGGGTTAGGGTTAAATTAAAAAACCCTAAATAATCCTTACAAATATCACCATAGTGAAACTTATTCAGTTACAACCCGAGAGTCATCCAGAAACCCTAAAGGATTTTAAACATAATCAATAGCAGTTAAGCCCTTATCAATCATATTTCAAAACCAAAGATTTATTCATGAAAACTAGTATAGATTTAATCAAAAAACATTCTTAACAACTCTCTTAAATTATTGTGTCAAGGCCCATGAGAATCATTGCCTAATTACGGTGAAAAAACAAACTAAAAAATAAGCCTTAAAAACTTGATAATTGTCTAGCTGGTAGAAGCCAACTTCCACTGTATTTGAGCTTTGTCACTTCAAGTTGTTGACACCATCATCATTCCAAACTACTAACAACATTCAACCTGATTTTATCAAACATCATTTCAAACCCTAACGTTTTCCATGTGATCCTGTGCCTCTCGTGCCCTAATGAGAGCTTTTGAAAAATGAAACATCAAATGCCTTTCACAAAGTTTTGACAATAATATTTTAATCCTTTAGTATACCCGATGACTTAGGGTAACTTTCACACATATTATGTATGCATGATACTCATTTGGAGTATAACGTAAACAAATTCCTTTTACAAGAGATGTCGACCATGTAATACATGGCATAAATACCTTCCCAAATTCATAAGTCGATAGTATTCAACAATAAACCAAGATTCTTATAATCATGTCGATTATTGACAATATCACAAAGAAATATGTGTATCAACTTCCTTAAATATCATTACATTTGAATATAACAAGCAATAGAAAACAATCTATATATATTTGAATCACTTTATCTGATCAACTTGAAATACTTCAAGTGCAAACACCACTATGATATCTGATGTCATGTTTTAATTTGATTAAAATTCCAAGCAAAGAAAAATGTTGATACCTCATGTATTCTCCAACATGATTAATGTTCCTTTGATAAATCCCAAAACCTTATTAATATGAGCCCAAATAAAACCAAATCACCTTGTTCAAAATGACTTTCAATAACAAAAACTTTCTTGAATAACTTTCAAGTGATTTGCATAATGTCAATTTCTTTGACAATATGGATTACAATGAGATCTGATTGAACAACTTTTGTGCCACATGATGATAATAAATCAAATGCCAATAACATTAGCAAAGACATGAAAAAGTGAAAAAGTGAGCCCACACATATACCTGAAACACTTATTCTTTTGAGCTAATCTAAAATGCTTCAAATGCAAAGACTATAGTACTGCCATGTTAAAATAATAAAAATGTCAGCATCAATCAATATCAAGATCCTGTCAAAGTGATAAGATGTTAGCATCAACATGTATCATGTAACAACCAAAAACTGGAACTACATGTGAAAGCCAAAATCCAAGCCATGTAACCAATTTTGTCATCAAGGACAAACTATAAACAGGATAAACAACTGAAATCCAACAACTTTGTGTGTGTCCCTTTATGTTTATGTTGGTTTCATGTAGGATCTTGGATCTTGGGGGCTTGGCCACCTCCTTTGATCTTTTTATCCTATACCATCCACATCGGTACACTTCGACCCCTCTTGAATATCTACTTTAGTGCGAGTTTGAAGCAAATTCCTCCTCTCACTAAATTGTGGGCTAAATTTATTATAGAAAAATGTATCCCTTTTTCACACTTCATCTGGGAATAAGTAATATAAAAAAAGTCTAATGTTGCCTTGATTTAGTGTTGTAATGTGTTTTACACACTCACATTAAGTTTAAGGCCCTTTTAAACTAAATGGACTTGATTATGCCTTATTTAGGGTGTTGTAAAGTGTATCTTTACACTTTCACACTAATCTAGGGCTTTATTAATTAATTTGGCTTCTTTATGCCTTATTTGGTCCTATTTTGCATCCATAATCCTTATTTAATGCATCTTTTCAAGGATAATCTCAACACATATCCAAGAACCAATCATAATTCAGTGTTTGAGGTTGTGTGTTCCAGATCTAGTGATCTAGGACTCATACGCCTCCTTGGGCATATGAGTCCCAACTAGGTCTTGGGACTTGATTTCAAATTACACATTAAACAAGACACACGTAGAAATTTGTGTCTCGGGTTTTAACTATTGGGACTCTTACGCCACAACTGTTGTATGAGTCCCGCTTTAACCAAGACCTATTTTGAATCAAATTCTTGGTAGGATTTTGTTATCCTAGATCTAATTCTGGCAACTTGTGTTATTGTAATTTTAAGAAAATTGGCATAAACAAGTACAAATACAAGCTTATTTCACATAATTTCTCCTAACGAGACCTAGAAATTTTGAGTCAATCATCCTAAGACTTCCAAAGAAAATTTTAGAGTATTCAAGAATGCATTCAAGAGAAAATCATTAAGCATTTCAAGTAGCATTCAAGATTCAAGCATCATGTCAAAGATTTAGTACATTGTGCATGTGGTTTAGAGCTAATGTTGTGATGTATTGTTCAAGATCAATTCAAGTATTCAAAGGCATTATCTTTCATCAAGAATCATGATCAAGATATACATCCATTGAGGCCACTTCATGCTTGTTTGTAGATCTACAAGGCTTCAAAAAAGGTTCTATTGTTTCATCTTATGTTTCATGTTTCATTTCATTCATGCTTAATTTCTCACTAATGTTTGATTACAAAAGCATGGTTTGACCAAGGAAAACCACCATTCCCTAAAAAAAACATTTTTCTCTTCTTTGATGTGTGATTGTAGGTTTATAGGTTGAAGAAAAAATGGATTTGAAGCCTTCAAAAGTGCCAAAATGACATAGTTGCAAAAGTTATCAAAGTTGTCATAAATTTGTCAAGATTCATGGAAACTCAAATATAGAGCAAGATATCCAACCAATTTACATGAAACCTATGAGAAAGCGTTTATTTGATCCATCTTCAGAGGCTCAAAAAAAAATTCTTTAGAATTCGGCTCTTGGGACACTTTGCAATAGTCTGGGTGTATGAATCCCAATACTTCCTTTTTACTAGTTTTTTGAAGATTCTGACTAGTCACTTGGAGATTGCATATTCTTCCTAGATACCCTATACTAGGACTAAATAACCTAGTCTGGTGTATGAGTCCCAATACACCTAAAAAGAAACATTTTTTAGGGTTTTCAGGCCTTGTTTAGTCATCTTTATTTCTCTAGGTACTTCTCTATTTTATTATGTTTATCAATCTGATTACATGCTTTCAAATTCCATTTTCTAGGTGGCAGTTAAATTTGCATATTGTTGTCATTTCCTTCTTTCTAAACATTCACTTAGTGGTGAACCCTCTTTAATCAAACCTAAGGAAACCATCCTAACCCTATTCCATTCCTCAATCAATTCAATTGGATGAGGGATCTTGGTTTCCTTTAATGAAACATAATTGAAATAGGTGGAGAAACCTTAACTCCCCTTTAGTTCCATCTCTCAAATGGTGGAACACTATATCTGAGGTTTTAGTAGTCAATGTCGAAAGCAGTTCATGAAGGATTTTCTCTTTTAATAGTAGATAATTGTTATTTGTATTTGTTTTGTGGAATATTTTTTAAGAACAAAGAATTCAACTATGTCCAATTATGAATACTTGAAGAAGCTAAACATTTTGAACTCAGAAGTGCAAATAACAATACATGCATGTTTCTATACTTTGTTTTTCCTCTTAAAATTTAGGTAGTTTAAATATGGAATTTTAGATATGAAAAGATAAAATAATATTTAAATATGTTGAAAATATATGTTGAAATGGTGATTGAATAGTCTAATTTTTACAAACTTATGCTTGCAATTATTTAATCTCTCTTTAAAAATTGTATTTGATAGCAACAAAGAGATTTGTTACTCGGTTGTGTTAAGTTAAATGAATTATCTTATTTTACTTAGGAAACTAAATTTTTAGTTTAATAGATATATATATATATAGATAAAAAGTGTGCAAAGGATACTATGTATTATATATTTATAAAATTGTATGATAAGCTTGAAGCTTATTCTAATATGATGACTTACAAAATCATATTTAAATTCAAAATTATTGAAAAATTATATAAACATTGTAAAAATGTGCTTATTCTTGTACAAGAACTTGGTCATATATATTGTACTTTTACCAACATTATTAAATGTTTTCTTGTATAAAGAACCAAGAGGAAAACGTAGAGAAGTCAAAATTATTTAAAGAAGTTATTTTCTTGTTGGTGAATAATATTTTTATTTTACTCATATTTCGAGTTGAAAAGAACTCATGAGAAAGATAAGGTGTCTCAAGTTCATTTCATTGTTTGAAAACATTATAACCAGTATTGTGCATGAAATTAGGAGAGTATTTTACTCCTAGATTTAAATGCAAAAACATATGAAAAAGTGGCAATAGCCAAGTTCTGAAATGTTGTGATTATGCAACATAGGTGTTCATTGTCAAGAAAATATTTCCATGACATTACTTATTTATCGACCATACTAAGTCATACATTTATTATTTTAAATATTTAATAGAAGTTAGAAAAATATTCAAACTAGTTAACCATGTGTTAAACCTTAGGTGAAAGGTCAATTCCAAGTCAGGTTAGAGGTTTATGGACTCATAACTACATTTCCTATGGAGGTCTTTATTTTATTTCAAAACTTTGGCCAAAGTAATGCAAAAGTATATGCTTGCATTAGTCGGTTCACAATGTTCTAGATTGCATAAATTAGTCAGATTGGTCTTACTTAGTTAGAAGAGGTCTAAAGTTGTATGGTTGATTGGTTATGTACAACACAACACTAGGACTGAGATGGCATATATTTGTTGGTTCCTTTGTCTATACTCTTCATGAAGGGTAGGGCCACTTCCAATTGGAAGGTGTGTGGAGGACCGTCAATTGTGGTTGGAGCTAAAGCACTTGGGTGATGCTCTCCCTCTTTTAGACGACAACATCGAGGCTTATGATACAAAAGTAGATTTTTAGCTGATAGGATTTATATGTGGGGGAACCCCATCGGTGTTTCCCCCAGTCTGACGCCGGCGGGAACCCCACAAACCCCCAAGAATAGTGTTAAATTTATTGCCGTATTTATTAGCCAATAGGCCCACGAACGCCCGGGAATAGTGTTAAGTTTATTTACAGTCAAATTTGTATTAAATTTTCTCTAGCCTTGAGCGTCCTGCATTAAATATCGCGTCCTCATCTGCCTCCATTAGGCATGGCTCCCAGCAGCTGCGCCGTTTCCGTGCTTGCCTTGCTGTTTCCGTGCTTGCCTTGCGATTAACTGGGCCACCAAAGCTCGCTCGATGTAATAAATGTGAACCAGTGTTGAGCAATGTTAAATGGCTCTCAGGGGAACGACATCATTTGTGTTTGAGCAGTCTGTGTAGCGAAGGAACAGGCGGAACCAGAGCATATTTTCCACCGCAAGGTAACTCCCTGTCAATCTTCTGACCCTTTTCTATGCAATGCGCACTAATTATCTTTTATTCTTCTTTGAAGCCTGCAAAAGCGAGATTCAAATTTCTTTTGATTGCACCATTTATTCATATATGTGGTAAGCCACATGTCGTAGATCTCCAGATTGTTTCCTTGCAATCTATTCAACCACGGTAAGATAAGAGATCAGGGATTCCATTGATGGTCAGTGTTGGTAAATTTATTTCACCCCTCGATATTGTTAGGGTTCACAGAAAAGCCTATTGATCGATTGATCAATTTTGGCTTTGCCAAGCTCCTTCAGGATATCTGCCTGCTTTCACAATGTCCGTCTTTTTCAATGCCAGGTATACGTTAGTCAGGTTATGAGGTTCTAGGGTTTTAATTTCGCATGACAAATGATATCGATTTACGGATATCCGTAGGTATTGTCCTCTCAGATATAGCCTGTGTTTAAGGTGCCACTAATATAATACAGATTCTTCTAGGCCACTATTGTTTCACTGCTAATTTGAAATATGTATATTTGGCTTAATTGTTTTCCTATTTTTCCACTGAATTTCTTTCTTTAGATTCAGGTGGAGGAAACATTCCAACTGTCGCCAAAGGAAACTCTTTAAAGCTACGCAAATTTCCTCTCAAAAATATTAAAAGTTACTGTTTGCTTGCACTCCTAGCACGCTGGATTGAATCTGCACCCTCTACGTTTGGAAATTTGCGCAACTTTACTGAACCCTTAAACAATTTTGTGCAATATTTGAACACAATGCTTTTATGTACACTTGAGTGATAGCAGCAAGATGAATAATGATGACAATGGATTGCGGTAAGTTTCCTCGTTTCAAGGGTTAGAATTTTCGTACAGGGTTAGGGAGGAAAGACCTCTAAACAGAAAACTTGTGTTAAATGTTATGTCTAAATGAATCAGATGCTCAATTTTTGTGTGCACTCCTTTCTTAATTCGCACTAATTTTAAATGGAAATAGTGTTCATATACCCACTATTTTTCTGAAAATAAATTATAGTTTATTCAAAAGTATGCAAGACATATAATATTTTCAATATAAGTAGACATTAAATAATGATTACAATATAACACTGAATAATTATTGAGGAAGAATTTATTCTGGTAAGTTTTTGCATTTTTCACAGTCTGGTAAGTTTGGAATTTAAGATGAAAAATATTAGATAGTATGCCCAATCAGTTGCCAATCTCTCTTTAGTAGTTAAAATCGATCACCACTAGTAGTTAATCAAACAACTAACTTTTCTTTTTCTTTTTCAAGTTTTTAAAATGCATGACATTATTTGAAATTTATGAAGCTCATCTATATTTTCAGTTTCAAATTTCAGGGCTTATATTTGATGGCCGTGTGACCGTATATAGAGATTTTTGTCATAAAATACAATCAAAATTTTGACAGTCTATCCAAAATCTCTCCTTTCATTTGATACAATCTTCATATATATAATTTACTATATATTATTTAATACAATTTAAATAATTTCTTATATTAATTAATAATTTAAAAGTCTTACACTTTCACTCTATAGTTGTATGAATACCGTTAAAGTTTTTATTTCATTTAAAAATAGTCCATCAAAACAAAAAATCATAGAGCCTCTTAGAAATATTTAAAAATTTGATAGAAAATTTTAAAAATTCGTAAAAATTAAAAACCAAAAGTTGCGAGAAATTTAAGTTTTTCCATCTTTCATAATAATTTATTATAATTACAAAATAATATTATATTAATTTACTAATATAGTATTTAATACAATTTAAATATTTATAATATTATATTAATTTACTATATAGTATTTATAATATTTTATTTATGTAAATATAACTATTATGTTTATTTCAAATTGTCAAATCAATAAATATATTTAGTCAATAGGCTTTTTTAATGATAATTACAAAATAATATAATGTTAATTGATATATAATATTGTAATTACAAAAAACTATTCATATTACTTTATTATGATTACAAAAATAATATTATATTAATTAATCATATAATATTAAAGAAAATTAGACTTTCGCTCTCCAGTTGTTTGAATATGTTAAAGTTTTTATTCATTTAAAAATAGTCCATCAAAAAAAAAAATCATAGAACATTTTAGACTTATTTATGCTTGTAGTTTGGGTCTTAGTCAATACCTGTGCCCTTGTTAATGACAATTGTTTTTTAATATTAGTATCGCTATTCATAATAATGTATTATAATTACAGAATAATATTACATTAATTTATTATATAATATTAAAGGAAATTACACCTTCACTCTCCATTTGTATGAATACGTTAAAGTTTTTACTCATTTTAAAATAGTCCATCAAAAAAGAAAATTCATACAACATTTTATACTTATTTATGCTTGTAGTTTGGGTCTTAGTCAATACCTATGCCCTTGTTAATAACAATTGTTTTTAATATTAGCATCTCTATTTTGAATTATAGTTTTAGGATATGGCTAATGCACGAGCACTTTAAGATGTTATTACTATTTCAAGCAGTGGTTCTACTTCTAATGCACCCTCACCACAAACCCATGAGTTACCTCTATCAACAACTAACTCAACATCTGTGGATTGGTTGGGTTTCCCCCACCATAATGTTGATGCTCTTTCAAACAATGTCTTGACAAGTTGTCGTGAAATTTTTGAAGACGCTATGCAGACAAGCCAAGATTTAAGCGATGTGGAGGATCATGAAGTTGAATTGGTGCAAGAAGTTGTCCAAAATTCCATGCGACCTATGAAGCTCTTGAGCTATTTTATGGTTTCCTGCGTGAATTGAAGTATTGTCAATATTATGGAGTGGCCAATGCATTTGAACTAAAGCGTGAATTCCAAGATTTATTGAGTGATATATGGTCTAAGAAGTTCAACTAACTTCTTGGAAGGTAGTTACTTTTTCAATATGTCGATCAAGATTACTAGTATGATACATATTAGATGTTTTTTTGTGAAACTAAATGAGGATCTCAAAATAGCTATATGTGGAGCGAAATGGATTTAGTGGTCGACCTTATATTTGAACCCTTAGTTGTTATATATTAAGTTTACATTGTAATGCCATTGTACATATTGATCTTTATAGTTCTAATTTTAATGAATATAACTTATTCTAATATTTGTGTCCCCTTATTTTGAATATTATCTTGAACTATAACCTTGACTCTACCAAATATATATTGGAATGCTACTCAAAATGATGATATATTTGATCATTATTGTAAATATTCACTCTTGCAACACTTGGCTATGTGAAGTACCATAGTCATATATATGCTTCTTTCAAACCCTTTGAAATATTCAATGTTGAATATAGTTATATATTATGTTTACATTGTAGCACCCTTGTGCATATTGATCTTCATAGCACTAATTTTATTGAATATATCTTATAGTACATATTGAGGAAAAATATTCCTCCTCACATTTTTCCTTTTTTTTTGCAACTGATGTGCTCCACTTGTGTATTCTTATGCTCAACATTATGTTGAGGTCTATGCTTTCTAAAACAAGAACCTTCGCCAATTGTATGCAAACACTATCTTACATGTAATGTACTTTTGCAGGGTTAGTCAACTTCCATAGACCATGGCTACAATATTAACCACAGATGCAATTAAACTTATCCATGATGGGAATGAAGGGTTCAAACCTAATGTGTAAATTTTGTCTATTTCAAACTTCGGCCATGGCCATGAATGTAAGAACCGCTACAAGGTAGAAATATCTAATGGGGCCTACAAACAAAAAACATCTTTGCCTCAGAAGTACAATCATTGCATAGAATCTGGTGAAATTATGGTTGGATCCATAATACGAATGACAAAATATAATTGCCCCAGACCAAGCGGGTCTCGGTGAGTAAAGGAATCCAAAATTTCCCATAACAAAATCATTATTAACTTTTTAGCTTCTTCCTTGTATTAGTAATTCTTACTCTTGTCTTCCAAATGTATAGGTGGATTGTCATTGTGAACCTTGAGATTGTTTGTACAAACCAGGCTATAATCGGTCATCCTACTTCATTTTATATGGAACCAGAGCACCATATAGAAAAGGAAATGGGAAAATCTACAGAGCCACATGCAGAGCCTAATACAATTAGCGCTGCTAGAGTATCAACTCATGTGAGAAGATTATTTGGTGTGAATCCTTCTAGGAGTAGAATGGAAGCACCAGCCACAATTACGCCTATTAAAAGTTTGAATCCTTTTCAACCAAGATGGACTGTTAAAGGTCGTGTGACTGCAAAAAAGGATATCCGCAGGTACAATACCCAAAAAGGTACTGGTCAAGTTTTCACCTTTGACATCATTGACAGAGAAGGGACTGAAACACGTGTGACTTGTTTCAATGAAGTTGTTGACCTTCATTATCAAAATATTACTGTTGGGAAAACCTATACATTTTTTGGTGGTGCAGTAAAGGTTACTAATAAGCTTTACAATAGGTTAAATAGTGGGCTAGAAATTTCCTTGTCGGTAGAGTCAAAGGTCACTCCTTGTGAAGATGACAACTCTATTCCAAAACACGTATTCTCATTTACACCTATCAATGAACTTGCAAAGAAGAGTAGCAACTCAACTACTGATGTTATTGGAGTTGTCACTTGTGTTAGCCCAAGCTCCACAGTAAGGAGAAGAGATGGGATAGAGGTCCTAAGGCACACAATATCCTTGTTGGACACGACTGGGGCAACTATAGATATCACTCTATGGGGCACGATGGCAGAGAAGGAAGGTGGTCATCTTCAAGACAAGTATCACCTACAAGAAACAATTGTTCTCGCTATTAAAAATGGACGAGTTTGCGAGTACAATGGAAAGGTGTTGAGTACATCAAGTAATACAAATTTATTTATAGACCTTGACATACAAGAGACACAACAACTACAAACTTGGTTCAAACAAAGTGGGGCTAATATTCTATCACCTTCAACAAAGTTTAGCAGCCCATCTATGCCTGTCACTACAATAACAATCAGGGATGTTCGAGAAAAAATTCCTCATAGAGTGCACCATCTCCAATGTACAATAAATGCAACATTGTTGTCCATCAAATCTGAATCATTCTGCTATCCGGCATGCCCTAATGAATTATCAGGAAAACAGTGCAAGAAAAGATTGGTGCAAACTGAAGATGGAAAGTGGTTTTGCTCAAAGTGTCACGTAGCATGTACCTCTTGTAATTATAGGTACATACTACAAATAAGGTTACAGGACCACACATATATGCTATGGGCAGTTGCATTCGACGAAGCAGCAACAGAACTCATGGGAATGTCTGTGGAAAAGCTATACTCTCTACAGTTTCAGGATGACATAGAAAGGGATACTCAATAGGTAATTAGAGACATGTTGAACAAAAAATACTTGTTCACTTTGACATGTAGAAATGAAACATACAATAATGAAGAATGCTTGAAGGAAACTATCACAAAGGTTGAGCAAGTTGACTTCATTACAGAGAGCAACATCTTACTTTCCAAGATCAAAGAAATGTGTAGTGACTCTTATAAAATTATAGTTGATCTAAGCTGCTAAGTTTACATTTCCCAACATGTCTTGTATATGACTCTTATAAAATTATAGTTGATAGTTTTGTTCAGGCAAAAGAATGTATTCAAATATCTAACCACATGTGCCACGTCTACCTATAGATAGAAATATATAAGTTGCTAGGTTTACATTTCCCAATTCATGTCATGTATATGACTCTTATAAAATTATATTTCCACTCCAAGCTTCAATACTATGTGTTTCAACTATAACTGTAACAATAATATCTCAATAAAACAAATGTAACAATCTGTATCTATTTGCTTATGTCTATATATATTTGGAGTCTACTCCTAGCATTGCAGCACTCATTAATCTACTTGCTTATATCTATTTGCTCATGTCTATATATATGTGGAATCTACAACTATCTTAAAACTACACTTTAATAGAGATTAGTTCTATAAATTATGACTTGAATATGTCATTTTTTTATTTTATATTTTCTGTTTTAACATATGTAGATACATGAATTTTAAACATTCTTCTTTCAGCATTGTAAGCTTTAGATATGTTGTGTTCATCTCACATATAGTTGTTTGAGTATGTTTGTGCTTCTCTTATTACTAATTCAGCCTTGCACTCCCACTGTACAGATGGACGACCCCTCCCCCGAGACAAGTCAAGCTAGCTTGAAACAAGTAGAGATTAGAAGATAGCAGACCTGGAAAAGAAATCAAGATTACTATGCTAGGCATAAAGAAGCAATTGCCACCTGAAGACAAATTACAAAGTTGCACACCATCCATATCGACCCCCACCAAACAGAAGCACAGAGACTACGAGATTGTGAGAGAAACTTTGATTACTATGCTCATCATAGAGAGGAAATAACTACAAAGAAACACATTAAACATTTGGAGAAACAAGCATGGCAAGCTCCACTATTGCAAATAGAACAGGACCTAGAAGATCGAACATCATTCAACACAACTACTAGCTTCATTAAAATTATGA
Source organism: Sequoia sempervirens (assembly GCA_007258455.2). Lineage (NCBI taxonomy): Eukaryota > Viridiplantae > Streptophyta > Pinopsida > Cupressales > Cupressaceae > Sequoia > Sequoia sempervirens. The sequence continues at coordinate 267,770,340 of VDFB02373365.1, forward strand.
AAGGATTTCGACAAAAGATAGATGCGCTTTCCAATAGGAAAACATGCATTATATGCAAGGAAAACTACCCAGGGATGCTTCTTCATTCATCTGACCCCCATGCTACTTGCAAAAGATGTTTCAATGAGATAGGTATACATCGATTCTCCTCACTCAACAATATGGACTCAGGAAAACAACCTGATGTGCTCAGAAGACTGACCCAAGTGGAGGAAATGCTCATTGCTAGAGTTAACCCAGTACTACAAGTAGCCCATGCACCTGGAGGGCAATATAAATATAGCGGTCACACAATTAGCTTCCCACAAGATATCAAACACATTGCAAAAGTTCTCCCTCGAAGGATAGAAGACTTGAATGTGCTCATAGTTTGAAGACTGCATACAGAAGGCCATTTCTATGATTGTTATGTAAGTAGACTTCACATCATAGATGCATTGCAATACAAAGTGAAATATGACCCATACTATAATGATGTTTCCATAAGTGTTGATGGTTTGGCTCAAATTCTTGAAGTTAGCACGGATATTTCAAGCATGTTGCACACCATTGAAACTAACGAGTGTGCAGGGGTGCCAAATAATTGGAACACCATTGATGAAGATGAAATTGAGGATAACATAGTACACATATCATCATTCATGGCTAAGTTGCCAAATAGACGTCGTGAACTAGAAATTATTAAGCAAGCACTAGACCTTGAGGACAATACAAATAGCACTATAGATTGGCCTGAAATGAACTCATCACCAATAAATGAATACAATACTGAAGGCTTGCTTGATATGGCATTCCCAACCCTCTTCCCCAATGGGGTTGCACTACAAATGCAACCGCGGAGTAGGGAAGTCCGAATGCACGAGTATGCACTACACTTGATAAGGTTCCATGACCAGAGGTTTGGAAGGCATCCAAGGTTTCGATATTTTATGTTCAATCTTATGTTGCGACATCGTAGCCAAGGGCTTGCAGAAATTTTCATTAAAAAAAATGCAGAAGAAAACATCCCGACAACTATTGAAAGCCTTCGTGCACACTTGAAAAGCCTCCCTGACACACAATTAGCTGAAGAACTCATGCACTTTGGCTCTTCAATGCAAGGCACAAGACCATATTGGAACAAGAGTCGTTATGAGCTAACCAATATGATTAACCAAATAGGGTCTCCCACTCTATTTTTCACATTGAGTGCAGCAGACACAAAGTGGCCAGACCTACAACGATTGCTTTCAAATGACACAACAATGGAGATGCAGACAAATAAACAACGTCTTGACAATGTAATCAATAACCCCCACACCACATCATTATATCTCCACCAACGATTTACAATCTTCCATGAAGAGGTCATCCAAAAGCTTTTTGGTGTAAAAGATTATTGGTATAGATATGAATGGCAGCATTGAGGAACTGCACATGTGCATGGATTCCTTTGGCTTGAAAATGCACCAAACATGGATAAACTTGATTGGGAGAACAACACAGAAGTTGAACAGGCAAGGAAATTCTTCGACAGGTATGTAAGTGCTTGGAACCCTCGTCCTGCTTCACATAGAAACAACCTTGTCTATCGTCCCCAACACGATGACCCATGCTTGCTAGACACAGCTCAGATATTAGCTATAGATCCCTCTCATGACTATGAGGAGATAATCAACCGTGTACAGAGGCACACAAAATGCAGAGAGGGGACATGCTTATGCAAAAAGGGGAAACAACTACAATGTCGATACAAAGCTCCATGGAAAGAACAAGTTGTATCTACCTTGTCATGTGACGATAATGGCAAAAAAGAATATGGACCCACAAGGAATGATGATAGGCTAAACATACACAATCCAGAAATGCTTTTGATATGGAGAGCCAACATAGATTGCCAACCAGTTATCTCACGAGCACTTGTACTAAAATACATTGCAAAGTATGCATCAAAAGCATAAAGAACATCTGAGTCTTGTATTGATATGTTATCAAGAATATCTGCATGCCAGAGAACAAATGACCCAGCTATCACAGCATATCAAAAATTTATGACAGAGCTTGTTGCAGAGCGTGATATAGGAGCACAAGAAACATGCCATATGCTTCAAAAATTGCCGCTTGTTGTTTGTAATAGGCCATTCACATCTTTGAATGTTGGCCGAAAAGTGTTCCAACGAATAACAAGACAACCAGATGAAATACACCTCCACACGAGCTACCTGCATTCCTACATTAATCAGCCTCAAGAAATGGAAACAATAACGCTACTCGAATCTGCAAGATCTTTCTCCTATTCTGCAAGGCGCAAAGGATGCAAATGGAAAGAGAGAGAGGTAAAAGCGATAGTTAATGTTTTCCCAAAGTTCTATACCATCCCAAATGAGGACTCAAACAACTTTGAAACTTTTTGCTGGAGTGAGCTACTATTATACAAACATTTTTGAAGCATAGAAGGCGAAGTAGGACTTGCTAAGGATACAATAATTGCAAACTAGAAGCAAATAAACGCAACCAAATATGATGTATGGCATCTTAATCGCATAATCGAAATAGAAGCACCCACTGAAGAAGAAGATGAGAGCGATACAGAGATTGCCACAAGGGACACAACAGATCTTAATGAATGGGAATTATTTTCACAGATGGGTCCCTTAAACAATGTCGGCCTAAATGAACTTGAGATGCTTGGTAGGTGTGAGTTTGACAACAATAATAGATGGGATCAACTACCAGTACCCCAAGATCTTCATGAAATTGCCATCCACTTCATCCCAATGAAAAAGGCATGTAGCCAAGAAGACACTATGGTAAGCAACTTGGATGTGCCAGAGTATACACTATCATCGCAACAAAAACTAGCACTCACAATTATCATTGACCATAGTAAATGCTCCTCAGAAAAACTGTTGCACATGATTGTTCAAGGAACAGCAGGCACACGAAAATCGTACCTAATTGCTTGCATAAGAAAAGCTCTCACAAGTAAGAGCCCACAACAAAAAAGTGAACTACTCACATTAGCTCCTACAGGGGTGGCTGCATTTAATATACATGCATCAACTATACATTCAATGCTCTGGATCCCTATTAAAGACATGCACCCACTACAAGGACAGGCATTAACAACATTTCAAGAAGATATGAAATATATAAGATATATTTTGATTAATGAGATGAGCTTCATAGGTCCAAAGTTGCTACTAAAAATAGACAGAAGGCTACATGAGGCTTTCCCACACCGACAACATCTACACTTTGGTGGAGTGTCTATAATATTAATTGGTGACCTCGCCCAACTTCCACCTATGATGGACAAACCTATGTACACAGCACACTCAACTGCAAAAACATTGTGGAACCAATTTACAACTGTTGTCACCTTACAAATAGTCTTTTGTCATCAAGGTGAGACTCCATCACAATAGAGATTTCGTCAAGTATTGCAAAACATACGGAATGCAGAAGCAACATAAGTAGATTGGCAACTCTTAATGATGCACACATACAATCAACTCACATCAAGAGAAAAAGAAGAGTTCGATAGCTCAATGCACTTGTTTTCTACCAACGATTTAGTTAGACTACACAACAGAAGAATGTTAAAATCATTGAACCGTCCAATTGCAATCAGCGCTGCGACAAGTACCAAGCATGGAATAGATAGTGCAACTGATGATGAACAGCTTGAAAAAGAAGTATTGCTTTGTAAAGGGAAACACATCATGCTCACATCCAACATATGGACACAAGCAGGCCTGGTGAATGGAGCTCTTGGCGAAGTTGTTGAAATCATTTACAGCCCTGGTTCCAAACCACCAGATGTTCCCATGTATGTTGTTACAAGGTTCAATAGCTACAGTGGACCCCCATGGAATGACCATGACCCTAAGAGCATACCAATCATACCTGTTTCCTTGGGCAATAGAAGGCAAATACCACTTACGATGGCGTGGGCTATTACCATGCACAAAGCTCAAGGACTAACATTGCAAAAGGCAACAAGTGATATTGGTAAAATAGATAGGCAGGGACTAATATTTACAGCCATATCTAGAGTTAAATCATTAAATGATCTTCACATTCAACCACCATTCTCTTTTGAAAGATATTCCAAAATGCAAACCAATCCATTTGCAATCATAAGGAAGCGAGAGGAGGCACGCTTACAAAAACTATGTCTCTCCTAAAACAAGGTATGCAACTCTCCTCCCTATCCATTCGATATCTCTCCCCAATTCCCATGGTCCTTAAAATTGCTTCTACAACTTGACTTCATCAACGCCTATTCTACGCACCTAACCACCCCATTCCTTTTATTGTATAGGTCTTCAAGACAAATCGCATAGACCACATAAGCTCATCCCCAAAAAAAATTGCACCGCTCCTACATGTTCAGAATATAATACCAAAGTGTATCAGCCTATCGGTGTAACCATTGCACCTCATTGGGGTGCAAGTGCTAGTTTAGATATGGGAAACTTTATATCACTAATTGTGTATTGTATACTTGTAAAATTGAAATGCATTTCACGTATGAATTGTAAATGAAAAAGATTATCTTATCTCTCAAATTGTATTTGTATTATAAATTCAAAAGTTATAATATTTATTTATTTATTTATCATGTTCAATGAATGTTATATGAAAGTAATTTTTTTTACTATCATATTTTAAGCATATGTTTATTTACTTCTATGGTAATTAACAAAGTATTTATTGTGTAGAAATTGGAGTATATTACAAAAACAATATTATCTTCAATGACCATAAAATCTAAAGCTAAGGCTCCTAAAAATCACAGCAAAAATTGTAAACCACATGACACTATCAACACTATATTGCTCCATTAAAAAAGATTAAACCCACAACTCCTAAAGTTCATCTATATGAACCCAAGTACAACAAAAAAATGATCTATAATAATAAATTATAGAAACCAAAAATACCACATGAACAGTACAAAATAAAGTTCACACAACTTCATTTGAAAACCTACAACAATACACACACATAGAAAAGTTATAACAACCTGTATATCCTTAAGCTCCAATGAAATTGCTAAGTGAAATTGGTCTTTGAACCAAATCGGTTTTATTCTTTGGTTCTAATCTCCAATGGGTTTTTATCCATAGAATATTTTTATATGAACACAGTGTCTAGACACATTTTGGTAGATTTTGTGTATGGTGAAACGAGATGTTTGGAATGTGAAATTGTTTGCAATCAATTAAATGAAAAAATCCAAATGAATCCCTCATGGAAAAATATTTAAAATAATAATATTTTCATCAATTTCCTTCCCATAGTAGGCCCCCATAAAGACTTTTCATAATCATTACTTGATTCTTAACTAAAAAAAGATAGTAAGCCCCTCCTGCAAGCCATCATAAAATCTATTAAATCAACTATAATTAGGTGCCACGTGATCTTCAAAGTTGTTAATTTCCTCTCGAGGAATCCAACACCCCAGATTTGGTTGTGAGTATAATAATAATAAAACAATATATTGTATTTAATATTTAATTCACTCCCATCAATCTTGGAAATATAATTCATAATGGGTCCAACATTAAACATTAAATAAATTATTTTCCAATCTCCTTACTTAACCCATTGGAAATGTTGGAATGAAAAATATGTCCATGAAATCAAATTAAATAAAAATGGGACATGACACCATTCATGCATATTTAACATAGGTGTAATTTATTCATTTTAGCAAGCATATTTGATCAAATGCTATATTTTCAAGTAGCTTTGTAAATGTATATTTTGAGCTTACATATCTAACCTCCTTAGAGAAAATATTATTATATATTCAAAAAAATCATATTTTGCATAATATAGAGATACAAGGAGATATGTAAAAGGAAGAATGAGAAGAGAATCAAGAGGAGATTATTTAAAATAAATAGATTGGCTCCTAATATCATTAACTAGTTATGACTATTATGATCATTTTGAATAGTAGTTTTACACATGAAAGCAATGTGTGATCTTTATATCCTATTTATTTCTATATTCATGTTATGTTCAATATAGGATTTCATAAAATAAGCTAGTGGAGTATTCACACATGCTTCAAGTGAGACTTGTGATTGTCAAACTAATGTGTAGAATCTACACTAATGAATTTACCATAGTATTAATGTAAATCTAAAAAAAAGGAAAAAATGGTTAATATTTTTGTTCCATTTTTTTATTAACTTCTTTAAGATTATTTACAACTCATAGAAATATCTTATAAAATAATAAGTGGTCTCATAATAGTGTGTCCTAGTTGTGGGATAGGGGAAAAAAGGAATCCACTATTCCAAAAACCACCCTCAAATGAAAATATACCTTTGAAAGAAGGACCTTCATTCAAATATGATATTATAATGACCCTTGAATGTAGAGGGATTCAAAATAATGTATATATCTTCAAATTAAAATTATGGAAATAGGGTTCCAACTTTTAGGAGATGTCCCCAAACAACTAGGGTTTAGGACCTATTCCTATTTTTATTTTTAGTTCATTCAAAGAAACCTTAGAGATCTCAATCAAAGGATAGAATTGAGGGAAAGAGATCTACAATAATGTGTCATAGGGTGTGATTAAATATTAAAAGGGGGTTCAACACCAAGCAAGGGCTTGGAAAGAAAGAGATATATGCAATGTGAAAACCTAACTATATAACATAGAGTATGAAATTGAAATATAGAATAGCAAACTAATAGTGAGTAAATGGGTATCTGGAAGAAAGGTGTGATAAAAAGAAGCTTTGAAACCCTGAAATTATGACTTTTAATGCTCAATGGGACTCATATGCCAGTCTAGGTGATTTAGTCCCATACAAGGGTTTCTATGCAAAAATTAGAATCTCTCAATGACTGATCTAGATCTCTTAAAAGCTAGAAAAGGAAATTTGGGACTCATGCACCCAAGGTGGTGATTTAGTCCTGATATTAGGGTTTAGCTAAAATTTTGGTATTGTCTGGTGATCTCCTATAACTTCTCTCCTTTCAAATCTTTGAGTTGAAAACCTTGAATTCTAACCTCTAGGTGACTTTTCATGATCTTGAAATTAAGGATACAAATTCAACAACTTTCTTCAATCTTGAAACTTAGTCTAAATTGAGATCCTTCAAGCTCAAAACACCTAGATCTGCAATCACACATGTAGAGAGAGTGAAAAACTTGTTGATTGTTAGCTTGGAATATGGGTTTTCCTTAGTCAAACTCCATTTAGGTAATTAAACCTTATGATGAAACAATGAAACATGAAAAATGATACCTTGAATGTTGTCTTGAAATGTATATCAACAATCTAACATAAAGTGGCCATGAAGAATGTTAATCTCGATCTTGAATTAGATGTGTAACAATGCTTAACTTGGATCTTGAATGCTACATCACAACACTAGCTCAACAACATGCTTGATGTTTTATGCCTTTGACATGTAAGAGAGGGGGACCAACCACGTCAAGGCCTTAGGTCATGTAGAGCCAAGAGTGGAAGGCTACCCTAACTTACCTAACTCTAAAGGGGTGTTTTGAAATGAGGGACGAGAATGATGAGCACTATACTATCCTTTGATCACTCTATAGACCCAAAATTAGGATTGGGGCTAGGTGAGCTAATTTTTGGATTCGGTACTATACCTCAGGTAGCTCTCTGCCCAAAGACAAAAGTGCGGCTCTGGGATGACAGCGTGATGCGCTGGCATCTCTGAGGTGCGTTGGTGTTCGTATGACCAGAGGACTGAAAATATAGTACGAACCATTAGAAAACAAGTTAACGACCTAGATAGTGACTTCTAAAGGAGCAAAATAAAATTATGAAGTACTAGAGATATAAACAGATGTGATAAAAGAGATAGATAAGAGCTAAAGTGACAAAGATAATCTCACTAAGTTGCCAATTCGCCAGCTAGCTCCAAAAAGCACATTCTCCTGTACACAAGGAAGAAGGAAAATTTGTTGGGGCTGTATAGGGGCCTTCCTTAGTCAAACCCCCGTTTTGGTGTTTCCACCTCCACGAATAGCCAAATAGAAATGATAGAGAAATGTATGATAAAGAAGTAAAGAAGGGAGGAATGCAAATAAAATTACAAAACAATAAAGAACTACTCTAACAAATCACAAAGGAGAGGAGTAAAACGTTACAACCCCCACCAAGAGCTCAATAGCCAATGGAGGAGAAAAGAGGACTTGAATAATCACCATAGCCTCGACCATGATGAAGGGAGGTTTCACAAAACCTCAAGCCCATGCTGCAATGGTTTGCTTCACACTTGCTTTAGTAAGTTGATGGAGTGTTGTTGTTGTTGTAATGGAGTGTTGAAGTGTCATTGAGAGTAAAGTGAAGGTTGAAAATGCTTGAGAATGAGATTGAAATTTCTAGAGCTTGTGAAGAGATGGAATGGAATGAAAATTAATGAATTCGAAGGAAGAAGAGGGAGGAATCTGTCATTTTCAAGGTCATTTGGTCAAAGACAGACATTACAAATTGTTCCCAATAGGAAGTGTAATGCCTCTACCAGCTTCAAACGTAGAAATCTGTTAGGGACATAAGCATACCACGTGGACATCTACACATCGTGCAGGCATCACCAACAAATACTCTTCTACCAACACAATAGATAGATTCCAAGTGGAGAGAAGTCAACCATATGATGTGGAATTTCAACTTTAGATTTGGTTTTCTAAGGCAAGGATGTATGAAAGGGGAATTTGTGCAAGGGGTGTAAATTTGCTCATATACAGAAACAATGAAACATGAAACATGAACAATGATACCTTGGATGATGTCTTGAAATGTATATCAACAATCTAACATTAAGTGGCCATGAAGAATGTAGATCTTAATCTTGAATTAGATGTGGAGCAATGCTTAACTTGGATCTTGAATGCTACATCACAACACCAACTCAACAACATGCTTGATGCTTTATTCCTTTGACATGATGATGGATCTTGAATTATTGCAACAAATGATGAAGAATATTCCCTTGAATGCGTTAGAAATACTCTTGAATACTCTATAATGCTCTTGTGAAGTCTTAGGATGCTTGACTCTTGATTGCTAGGTGAAATAATGATTTGAAACCTTGATTATATAGGAATTCCATCTAACTCACCATTTATTAGATTCAAAATGCTAAAATTCATGAATTTTGAATCCAAAACCTTGATTTCCTGCTTAAAACCCTAAAAAGGGGGCCAAATGGGACTCATACTCTAGGTGGGACTTATACGCCCAAGGTGACTTATGGGTCACACCAAGGATTTTTAGGTTGAGGAAATGTCGAGGAGTTATGATATTAATTGTATTTGTTGATTATGTCGAGATTTTGGTTGAAATAAGCCTTGAGATGCATAATAAATGGTCCTAAGGGCCTATTAATGATGATGTGAAGGTCATAAATGTAAGAGGGCCCAAAAATTTATGTGAAGGTGTAAATAAATATACTTTACAACACTAAATTAAGGCAACATTAGGTCTATTTAGCTTAAAAGGGCCCTAAACCTAATGTGAATGTGTAAAATGCATTACAACACTAGATCAAGGCAACATTAGGTTCATTTTAATATTAATCATTTTGAAATCAAGTGTGAAAATGTAAAGGGATACATTTTTCTACATTGCACAAATAAAGGCTTTTTTATTTATTTTAAAACATTTTATGTTCAAAATAATTTATGGAAGTGACCTTTGAATGAAGGTACCTTCATTAGAAGGTACTTTAAATAGCATTGTCCTACTACTCATATCTAGCTTTTAGAATAAATTTATCTTTCAAAGCAAGGGCTAAACTTGTTAGCACATACAAAAATCCCCTCATTACTTTAGCGAAAACTCAATTTTTAGATTCCCCAAATTTGGTTGTGTCTAATCTTTTGAGCTCTCCATCTAATAGACTGGTCAAATTGCTGCCCAAAATTATAATTTTGATGAAGACTGGTCTAGAATTTTCCAATTTATGAACAATTAGAACTTTATGTGGTTCATAGAACCATTGTCAACTTTGATAGAGGAAAATTTGATAATGTTATAGAGGAAATTTTGAATGAACTATATATAGGAGTTTGGAAGGACCATATCAAATATGAGGTATGCATATTCACTCCAAGTTGTTTTTCCCAATCAATTATTATGGTAAGGAAAGTAGATGAAAATATTTTGGGTGATAGAAGGGGGAAATTCACTAGAAATAAAGATCAGAGGACTGCTATACCATTAATGTTCCATGCCTTTACTATGGTAGGAAACAAATGAGAAGGCGATGGTGTATATGTAATGGACAATGAAGGATTCTTGTTTAGCCATTCCATATAGTTAGTTGGCTTCTAAGGGTCCACCCCCACCTATGTGCCCTCTAAATTTCACCCTTATATAAAAGCCAAAAGTATGAAAGTGCTAATTGGTCAGAAAGGAAAAGAGTGTGATTCATCTCAAACTCTAACTCATACAAAGTATTGATAATCAACCATGAAGCCTTCATGCTCTCCAACTTCTATAGATAATAGTTGAGGAATATGCTTGTATTTATGAATGCTAAAGGTAAATCAAACAATTTCAACTTAAGAAGGTCAAGAATAATGATGATTTAATAATAAGACTTTATTTGGGTGCACTTGTATTAGATTGGACGGAAAAAGATTTAAAAACTAAAATCAAAATTTATTTGTAGTAGTGATTGTGATTACTAAGCATAACAAAAAAAATAGAAACAACAGACCTAAAAAAATGCCTCCCATAAACATACTAGTTATTTACATGTAAGACATTAGAAAAAAAAACTTATTAACACACTATTTAAATTCAATTAGAAAAATGTAATATGATAAACCCAATTCCACTCTTCATTTTCTAACCTAACGAAAAAATATATATAAAATTATCATATAAACTAACTTTCAAAACACAATATCTATTCAACATTCTAGATACACATTTTGAATTGAAATTGCAAATCATGTTATATTTCTGAATTCCAATTAAGTAACAACTACGGTAAAATGTGCAAATGTGGATCAAGAATGGTAGTGAGACAATACGAACACGAACCAATGCGTCAATGCCACGAGTAAATCAACAGCGGAAGGAGCGTGACTCCATTAAAGCTTACAATCGTTTCGGTGGTTTACGTGTAAGACCCGCTTATGGCGTGCTTATTTCAACACATCAGTTAGGTATTTGCTTCTGGCGTGTTGATTTCAACTCATCAGCTCTTTTGTCAAAGTTATCATATGAACACTGACCTTGAGAACCATGATTCCACACGGAACCGCGTACAAATCTGCCATAAAAAGCCCTCTCGCCATTGCTGAAATTACATCGGGAAAGAGTGAAGAAATGGCGAGGCGCGGAGCATCATTCGTCTTCGTGGTTGTGATGTTGGCGGTTGTGGGAAATATGTACATATTGGGAGTGATAGGGGACAAGTGTGGAGACGAGATACAGGGCTTGACAAGCAACTGCTCTGGTATATTGCAGGGCAACGCTCCCTCTGCAGCGTGCTGCGGGCTCATCAGGAGCGCCGATATGTCGTGCGTGTGTTCGAAGGTCAATCCTCAAGTTGCTGCGGTCATCAATGCGTCCATCGGTGTGCCCAAACTGGTGAGCATCATCCAGAGCTGCGGTAGAAACGTTCCTCCTCAAACTAAATGCGGAAGTACGTACATCTTCATCTCAGTCCCTTCAAAATCATTCTTTTTCTCATTGCATTTTTTACAACTCTTTCTCTCATCGTCTTATTGTAGGTATTGTGACGCCTTGATTGAAATCCACTGGAAGCTCTATATAATACACTTGTGTACGGTTTATGGAATATATTCCTATTTAATAGGATTTAAATAAAATGTTTCAGGAAGGACAAATGTTGGGATGATCCACATGAAATTTTAGAACAATCATTAATTAATATATTTATTGTTTATTTTTAATAAGCAAAACAAGAAAATTGTCTATATTATATTGGATGTTGGTTTAGATATATTCGTCAAGTGGCTTTTTATTATAGTTTTTTTTAATAATGAACATGTTCGATTCTATTTAAAAAACAAAATTTGTGATTATGAAATCATTCGATTTTAAAAATAATTTGTATTTCATGATTAAGATACAATCATGGTTATTTTACTAATATATATACTTTTAAGATCATCTATATAAAGTATGTCCAAAGATATGGACTCTATATTTTTTATTAGCAAACTTAAAATAATTAAAAAATCATTGTATGATTTATTAGATGGGAAAAACAAAAATTATTGCACTTAAAATAATGAAAATAGAATGTTGTGATGTCCATTTAAACAATTGCAAAAATCAATAAAGAATTATTGCACATGAAAAGGCCTAGGGCTTGTATACTTGGTATAGCCCACCTTTTATACCCCAGATTGGTGATGAACACCTTTCCTTCTCAAGAGTGGATAGCTTAGATTTTTGTTTTTCTTTCACACATTCTCATTGTAAGTCTATCAAGTTACTGATGTAATAATAATAAAAATATTAGCATGTAAATTATATTAACTTGGTTATTTAAATTATGATTTTAATAAGGAAAATATTAGCATGTAAATTATATTGATTTGGATGTTTAAATTATTATTTTAATAAGATAAATATAAGCATATAAATTATATTGATTTGGTGTTTAAATTATGATTTTTGTAGACAATTAATAAGATATGGAATTGTAAGTTTATTGTAAGATATTTCTTGCTTTTTTTTACCTTTTACTATTTTATATTTTTTTTTAAATAACTTTTATTTGTGAAACGTAGATTTTTGGCACCAATGCACTTCTCTAACTCTTCTAGGGTTTTTCACCTAAAAGGAGAGAGGTAGGGCCAAAAATGCTAAAGGGTTCATTCAAATTATGTTATGTATGATGTTATTTAGGCTAGAGGAAATTATCTAAATGCAACTAAGCTATGAAATTGATTGAATATGAATGTAAAACCTAAGAAACAAGTGATGTTTGAAAATACATTGTGTAATGCAACAATGAACTAGGAATGAATGCAAAACTTAATAGAAATGAACCAAATTGAAAGTGGGCCCCTGAGATGTTGAAGAAGGCTAGAAATGACATTTGAAATGATGTTGATGCTAAAATTTAGGCCTAGTGGGACTCATTCACCATTCTGGGCGAATCAGTCACAATTTTGGAAAATTGTACCGGAGCCCGTTTTAGCCAAATGGGTGTTTGAATCTACAAAAAAAATTAGAAAACATGTACAGTGGGACTCATTCGCCACTCTAGGTGAATTAGTCCACTCTAGATTTTCTAAAAACTCAAAAATGGAATTTGTAGCTTTCGGTCTACTCAATTTGCACCTCTAGGTGTTTTGATCTAAAATCCTTATTTTCAAAGCTATAAATGATTTTTTGTGCAAGTTTTGGCCTTGCAAAAGTGGAGATGACTTCAACAAGGTTGCAAACTAATCTTCAATAATGTCTAATCCATCCAGGTACCTAAATCTACAAACACACAAAGAAAGAGAAAGAAATGGTGAATGTTAGGGCATAGGGGTTTGCCTTGGTCAAACCCCTTTTTAGGAAATTAAACCAAAATGATGAAAATATGTAATGAACCATGAAAAAATTGAGTTTTTACCTTGCTATGATGATTGAACTTCAATTTCTGTAGTAAAACATGAAGATTCTTCCCTTGAATGTCTAAAACATACTACCTTGGTGACTTTGAATGACAAAACCCTAGCTTGCCTGACTTGAGATGGAAGAAAAATGATGAATGAAGTTAAGTTATTATGAATTAGGGTTAAAATACTTATATTTATAGGCAATCCTCATAATTTACCCATTCATTGGATCCCTAATGCCGACATGGAGAAAAATTAAACTTAAAACCTAATTTTTTATGTCAAACCCCAAAAATGGCTCAAATGGGACTCATTCACCACTAATGGTGAATGGGTCCCACTTAGATGGGACTAATTCACCACTAATGGTGAATGGGTCCCACAGGGGCCACTTTTGCTAGCTGGAATGTCGAGAAATAAGAAAAAAAAATTTATATGATGACTATGCCAATTATTTGATCAAATGATGCCTCAGGATGCACAATATGGGGTCATAAGGGCCTATTAATGGTGATATAAAAGTCAATTAGGGCTTGGGACACATAATTCAATGTGAAAATGTGATTAAATACACTTTACAACACTAAAATGAGGTCCACATAACCTAGGAAGGCACAAGAACCAATGTGAATGTGCAAGACACATTACAACACTAGTTTATCATTAAAAAAAAATTACAAGCCTTCTAAATTGATGTGATAATGTTATTAAACATATTTTATAATGTTGAATTAGGGAGAAATGGGTTCATTAAGTCTAGAAAAGCGTGAAAGTATCTTACAACACTTTACAACACCTTAACAAGATGTTAAAAGCATGTTATTCGATTTGCAATGGTCCAAGACCTAGTGTGGATGCATAAAATACCTCACAACACTAGATTAAGGCATCATTAAGTCTAATTTATCATGAATTAATCCCATGTCCAGCAAAGGGTCCTTTTTTCTATAACACATTTAGCTCCCACTTTAGTGAGAGGATGAATTTGCTTCAAACTCACACTAAAGTAGACATTCAAGAGAGATCTAAGTGTATATATGCAGATGAGAAAGAATGGAAAAGATCAAAGGAGGTGGCCAAGCCCCCAGGATCTAAGATCCTAAGTCAAACTACCAAGATACAAAACCATGCAATGGAAAGATAGAGAAAGATGAAAATGAAAAGATGGATCAAGCTTCGATTGTTTGTCCAACTAGTTATGGATCAGATTTAGGCTTGTTTGTTTGAAAAAGACAATGCATACTCACTCTGGGGCGACATCTCTCATGATGGTCCGTTGGGTGAGAAGGCCCAAATAAACTCATTCTGGGGCCACAGAACTTCTGACTGTCTGCGGGGTGAGAAAGCCCAAAAGGTAAGATACATACGCTAGTTGGTATGCACTCACAAACACAAAGTTGGCTATGGGGAAAAGTCATGTCACTAGGTGGGCTTCCCACTCAACCATATCAAATTTATACCTCCTGATAACTTTAACAAGGTGCCACAAGGAAAATGGTTTTCGAGCTCTATGAGGTAAGCAAAACTTTGTATGCTTGACACTCATAGACATTGTTAATGCAAAATGGTGTAAGGATTGTTCAAAGGGGTTTTTCTTTGTTTGTGCAAGGTCTCATCTTAGGGAACATTGTGCTTAATGTCTCCAAGAGAGGATAAATTCCAAAGAAGTATCACGCTCTTGAAGGGAATCAAGCCCAATGAATCCACCAAGAAAAGTATGCATCGCAAGAAGAAAGAAATCGCACAATGAAATGTGAGTGGTGATGTATGCACCCACTTTAAAGTAGTTACGAGCACGTGTAATATGAGAAATTTGTTTAAAGTAGAAGATGAGGGCATGAGAGCTTACCTGGAAAGCCCTATCCCAAGTCATATGTTTCTGATAAGCTATGTCATGAAAAGGGTAGTATGTCATATGCAAGCCAATTGAAGGCATGTCGTCCACATCCCAAGCTTTCTCTTGTGTATTCTTGAAAGGTTAACGACAAGCCAAAGGAGGCAACCACAAGTGACATACAAGGACAATGCTACATAACCCCTTGCCCCCACTTAGTGCAGGACAAAGGTGAGCCTAGAATGGATGAAAGTGAGTATCAAGTAAAGGAATTAGGTGCTCCAACACAAGGAAGAGCACCACACTCCTTGATAGGTTGAATGTTATTGTTATGTGAAGTCTTTGATGAAAGTGGAGATAAGTGTGATATGTCAATTATGTTCATGTGGTTATTGCATCCATGTGTAGAAGGAAGATTATAACAATATTCCAAGTGAATGGAAGGGGGTGTGTATTTGTGAGAAGGATTGGTTGTTGTATAAGAACACAAATCCTTGTTAATGTTGTGTTGTTGCTTCATGAGGGATGGGAGATATATTTCCCCCATCATCACCATGTGGTGATTTGGTAGAACTAAGTTGAGCGAATGGAACACAAGGTTGTTTGGGTTGAGATTGGGATATTGCACACCCTCCTTTAAAGGTAGGTGTGGTTTACTCCAATCACTATGAGAACTGGTGTCTAAAAAGGAATTATTTGTATATGACTCTTTGGACCATGAGGGTGAGATTTTGGAAATATTATGGGAAGGGGGGTAGAATCTAACGATCCCCAATGATCACAAAAGAGTTTTGTTGTAGGTGAAGAGTTAGCATCAACTAGTGAACCTGTGCAAGTTTTGATCGGGGGATGAAAGGATTAGGGGAGTTGGAAGTGTTTTGATCAATTGACACATAGTTTTTCTCATCTGCATCAATCGTGTATATCTTGTTATTGTATTCAAACTTCATGACATGGTGAAGGGTAGATGGGACTCCTTTCATAGCATGAATACATGGTCTCCCTAGGATAAGATTGTATGGAAGGGGTTCTTGCATGATATGAATAGAGGTAGGCAACACTACAAGTTCGACCTCAATAGATAATGTGATCATCCCAAGTGGTTTCCTATGAACATTGTCAAAACCATGAATATGAACATCATTAAATTGAATGATCTTTTTGTCCATGCCAAGTTTGTGTAGGAGGTCAGTGCAAAAAACATTAATTTCTGATCCATTATCGATGAAAGTGTGCCTAACTAGAGTTTCATTAATGATCACCTTTATCATCAAGGGATCATTTTTGTGTTGAATCGTAAGTGAGGGCAAGTCATGTTTAGGGAATGTGATTTCCGATGGAGTGGCTTGTATGGGACGAGAGGAGGATGTGACATGATCCAGTTTTATGTAAGATTGGATCTCTTCCTTCTGTATTTGCAACATTTCATGAAAGAGAAGTTTCACTGTGGGTGAGAGTTGAATGAGTTCCCATATAGATATATTAGGAGCAGTCTTTTTAAGATCTTCAACACTAGGTGCTTTTTGAGGAAAAGGTAATGGTGTAGGATTGTTGTGTGGTCCCCTAGATGTTTAAGTTACAAGTTAGAACTTAGCGACTGCAAAACATTGTTATCAGTAGATTGCATCATGGATTTCAAGACAACTCTAAATTGATTGTGTTTTTCACTAATGGAAGGTGACTTAGGAAGCTCACTAATTAAAGGAGATCCCACTTGTGTTTTCATAACCTCAAAAAAAAATTCTTGATTGGCATGATATGTTGGTGAAGGGGATTCTAATGCCACTTGAGTACCCTTATCTAGGGAAGGTTTAGTGGTTGAAGGATATGTGTCAATGTTCATACGTTTGTGCACTATGAGATTCTCCCTAGGAGGAGAGTTTTTAGGAGAACAACAAGTCAAATTTTTGTGACATTCATAGGTTGTTTCTTCTAAAAGGACTTCATCGCAAGTAGGGGAATTATCAATGGTTGAAGATTGTTTTTCAAGAGGGGTTTCCCTAAGTGAAGGGGGACAGCTAAAATATTCATGATCTTCACTGATTGTGTTGTCTAACATCAAATTATCTGCTTCACAACTAGGAGAGATACTAGAGGAAGAAAAAATGTTGTTGTCATGATCATCTAAGGTTGTGTTATGTTGGTTGTGAATGTGTTGTCCACTAAGAGAGGTAAAAGGAGAGAAACAACAAGGATTCTCAAAACTCTCATTAATTGGTTCTGCTACTAAAATATCTTCATCACCAAGAGGAGAGATATTATGAGAAGAACAAGTATGATCGTTAGGAATTCACCAAGTTGTAGTCTCTTTCACTAAAACACTCTCATAGGGATGGGATAAGAAGTGTTTCTTAACATGTCTACATATGCAAGGTACTAGGATTGTTTGAATAAGGAAAAGCACATGTAACCATTTCATGCAATGTTTCAGCAATATGAACAATGTATATGCAAAGATACAAAACACTCTTATCCAATGTATGCAACACCTTAAAAATGTAAACAATATATATGCAAGAATGAAAAGAACTTTTATCAAACTAATGAAAATCTTGATGAATAGAAATATTGTATATGCAAAAAGTGAAAATTACTTTTATCAATGTTATGCAAAATTGCAGAAATGGAAGCATTTTCAAATGTAAGGATATATGCAAATGAATTGATTTGAAGAATGAGTAATCTAAAATGATGTTTTTGAGCTAGATGCATAAAAAAAGTGTTCTAGAAACTTTCCAGACTTATACTATATGATACTAGGAGGATTAGGAAACAAAAAAATGAGGTTTTTGATGCAAGACCAGACAGTTAAAAATCTAGACAGGGATTGATTCGCCCAGCATGGCGAATGAGTTGCAATACTAGTTTTTTTTGCAAAATTTTAGAAATTTGGAAGTGTTTTTGATGTGTTTAATGTTGTAAGATGTAGAACTAAGATGGAGATGTATAATTTCAGAGGTTTTTAAGGAAATTGTATGCAAAAAAGCAAGAAAAATGACCCTTTTACTAATGCAAGTTTTTGAAATCCTATAATGCAAAACAATGCAAAATCTAATGAATGCAAGCTATTGCTAGGATGATGATGGATGCCAAATCAAAAAAGAAAGTGTTCTAAAATAAAGTTCACCAAAATGAACTATAGATTTTTGGCACCAATGCACTTCTCTAACTCTTTTAGGGTTTTCCACCTAAAAGGAGAGAGGTAGGGCCAAAAATGCTAAAGGTTTCATTCAAATTATGTTATGTATGATGTTATTTAGGCTATATGAGATTATCTAAATGAAAATAAGCTATGAAATTGATCGAATATGAATGTAAAACCTAATAAACAAGTGATGTTTGAAAACACATTATGTAATGCAACAATGAACTAGGAATGAATGCAAAACTCAATAAAAATGAACGAAACTGAAGGTGTGCACCTGAGATGTTGAAGGATGATAGAAATGACATTTGAAATTTTGTTGATGCTAAAATTTAGGCCTTGTGGGACTCATTCGCCATTCTAGGAAAATTAGTCCCAATTCTGGAAAATTGTACCGAGGCCCGTTTTAGCCAAATGGGTGTCCTAATCTACAAAAATCTTTAGAAAAAATGTACAGTGGGACTCATTCACCACTCTAGGCGAATTAGTCCATTCTAGCTTTTCTAAAAACTCAAAAATGGAATTTGTAGCTTTCGGTCTACTCAATTTGCACCTACAGGTGTCCCGGTCTGAAACCTTGATTTTTGAAGCTGTAAATGAATTTTTGTGTGAGTTTTGGCCTTGCAAAAGTGGAGATGACTTCAAAAAAATTTCAAAATAATCTTCAATAATGTCTAAGCCAACCAAGCACCTAAATCTGCAAACACACAAAGAAAGAGAAAGAAATGGTGAATGTTAGGGCATAGGGGTTTTCCTTGGTCAAACCCCTTTTTAGGAAATTAAACCAAAATGATGAAAATATGTAATGAAGCATGAAAAAATAGAGTTTTTACCTTGCTATGATGATTGAACTTGAATTTCTGTAGCAAAACAAGAAGATTTTTCCCTTGAATGTCTGAAAAGTGCTACCTTGGTGACTTAGAATGACAAAACCCTAGCTTGCTTGACTTGAGATGGAAGACAAATGATAAATGAAGTTAAGTTATTATGAATTAGGGTTAAAATACTTATATTTATAGGCAATCCTCATAATTTACCCATTAATTGGATCCCTAAGGCCGACATGGAGAAAAATTAAACTTAAAACCTAATTTTTCCCGCTCAAACCCCGAAAATGGCTCAAATGGGACTCATTCGCCACTAATGGCAAATGGGTACCACCTAGATGGGACTAATTCACCGCTAATGGTGAATGGGTCTGACAAGGGCCATTTTTTCTAGCTGGAATGTTGAGAAATAAGAAAATTAGGTTTATATGATGACTATGTCAGTTATTTGATCAAATTATGCCTCAGGATGCACAATATGGGGTCATAAGGGCCTATCAATGGTGATATAAAAGTCAATTAGGGCTTGGGACACATAATTCAATGTGAAAGTGTGATTAAATTGATTTGTATTTTATGAAGTTATACATCTTTTACAAATTTAACCTTCCACACATAAACTAACTTATGGAAAAGCCTTAATTCTAACAATGTGATTTTTTTTCTACGTATGACACATTTTCAAATTTCTACAAAACAATCTACTCAATTTTAAAATCATCATAAAATTATTCGACATACCCATTGCACACAAGATGTGTGCTTGCTAGTTGTACAAATAAATTGGTAAAGGTTGGTTTGAAAATTTGTTACAAAAAAGTACTATTGTTACATGGGTTGTAGTCTTTTTCCATCTCTCTCTCTCTCTCTCTCTCTCTCTCTCTCTCTCTCTCTCTCTCTCTCTCTCTAATATATTGATATTTTTCATTGAATATGAAAAACACGCATAGATTAATTGTTGTAAGAAAATAATGTGGTATGTTGTTATAGATGTTAGCTCTCCAAATCTGCACCCTAAATGCTAAGCTTTCAATGAGAACTCAACATATTTGGACTAACATGGGACTACTTTTAGGCTGTGGGTAACCTATTTGAAAGTAGACCTCTGGATTATGGGCCAGCTTCCCCTTTTGATGGTGTCACCTAAACTATTCTTTGCTAAGAAAAGGGGAGAAAGAAGCATGAAAAGAAAACTAACCCCTATGGTGATGCACCTAATGATATCTCTCATACCCATACAACTGCTTCTACACACAAGAATGGTCAATAACTTAATAGTGGTTTACACAACTCAAAACTCCATATGCCTTTGCAACAGTGTTTCATATAACCAGGCTAAAAATGTCATGGACAACATCTAGAAGGAAGAAAATGGCATCCTCACAGCTTAGACTTTATCCTAAACTAACTCAACACACCTTATGACCTGTAAATTCATACTAACTACATAAAGGAAAAGAAAAAAAGGACAAAATCAAAGGGAAAACAATTCTACCATAAGATTTCGTCAACCATTTATAAAGCTTTCACAATAAACAGTATAATGAGAAGGTAAAATATATTAACTTATTCATCAAAAAGGTGTTACACTATTGCATAAGTCTACAAATTTGAGTTACAATTCTATCCTCTATCTGGAAAAGGCTCCAAAAGCCACAATGTCAGCAAGAAGAAAGAAAAGAACTCCCCCCAAAAACTCAAGTATGAAGATACTTAAGCAAAACTGAAACCAAAAGCCCACACAAGTCCTTTCTAGAAACCCTAAGTCAGATGAGACACCAAAGCCAAAATAGAAGCTTCTAAAAACACTCCAAAAGGTCCTCCAAATGCATAAAAGTCAAGCCATGACTTTACCCACCAGAAAAGCATGACAAAAAACCTCCAAAATGGCCCTCTTTCCTCCAAATCAGTCAAATACATCCTCCCACACCTTTTCCATGTTGACCAGTCATCACCAAATCTAGACCCACACACAAGTCATGCAATATGTGTGTTTTGAGTCACAAGACTCAAAAAAGCATTACAGATAATGACTTTAATTAAGTGATTTATAAAACATCACTTAGTCAAGTCATTTTACATTCAAAGTACAAAATAAGGGGCCCACCATCTTCTTGTGTTACATTTGCATTAAAAGGAACAATAAAAGTGATTTTCAAATCACTTACATGATATCTTCAAATATGAAATAAAATGTAACATGTAATGTCATGTTTAAAAGCTTTCAAAAGCTTCAAAGGCATTGACCAACTCAACCTACCTTATTCTACATTCTTGACAATACACACATGGGCAATATCCACTAGCTCACAAAAACATCAAAGAGCTCCAAACAGCTTAACCAA
Organism: Sequoia sempervirens; assembly: GCA_007258455.2. NCBI lineage: Eukaryota > Viridiplantae > Streptophyta > Pinopsida > Cupressales > Cupressaceae > Sequoia > Sequoia sempervirens. The sequence goes on from VDFB02373365.1 coordinate 267,792,073, forward strand.
AAGGTCAACCTCCAAATTCCTCAGAAAGCAAATCCCAAGTTACATGAAGCTAGGCAAAAATCAAAGGCACCACACATAGGTCACATGGCATACTCCATATTACATACTCCATTTTTGTTTTAAAAAAAAAACACCTAGCAATGAGTAAAAATAAAGGGAAACCCCCTAAGGCATAAAATGCCTAAGTGATAGCATATGATGTAACATGGAGACTAGCAAAGTTTTCAAAAAATGGGAAAGTTTCTAAGGCATAGAATGCCTAAGGGAGAATATGTTTCAGCCCCCACATTTCTCATGTGTTTGATTTTTTTTTAAACAAGGGATAAAAATCCCATCAAAATGCAAGGGAAAGGTCAAACCCTAATGATAATGCCCAAAATGATGGAAAAAACATCATCATTTTGTCGGTTGGAAAACTAGAGCAAAGCTTTGCTGCCATGGGGGTTCAGTCTTGAGCTCTACAAATGGAAATTTTATGGCCGATTCTTGGCACTTTTCAAGTGGTTTCTCTCAGAAACAATAGGTAAATGCATTTTCATAATTAAATGGGATTTTCTTGATATTTGGACAGCAATTTCATGCTTTAAAGTTGCGGCCCTAAGTGCATTTCTGATGCAATTGTTTGACTCCACATTCTTCTATGTTATTCATTTGTTTTATCCGCCATGATAGAAGCTCTTTGAGGCTCGAATGGAGGCTTTATATGGCAAAAACAACCTATCTTTTGATTGGAATGAGCAACTTCTAGCTCAGGTAAGTTTCACCTCAGAAATACATTTCCATTTTTTGCAAACACAGCTCAAACTTGAGCTTCCATACAAGTAAACTTCTAAAAGTTAGTTTCTTCTCCTGTATTTAAAGTTTGAATCAAAAAACCCCAAGCTATTCATTGTTTTGTGAAGAAAATTTGTTGCTCTGGCCACAGCCATGAAAAGAGAAGTAGGGTTTTTCCAATGCATTTTACTACTTGCCATTTTTGAATCTGCATTCACCATAAACCCAACTGGGTTTTGTTTCCCTTGTGACAGAAAACACATTTTCTATGTTGATAAGACATGCAATATTATAAGGAGGATGAGATTCATGAGAGGGTATTCGGTTAAAACAAAGCTATCTTTTTCGAGCATTCCACAAGACTATGTTGTTCTGAAACCTTTACTTTGTATTTCATTAGCTCGAGCTTAACTATGGGTTTCATAGCTCGACCCCTTTTCTTTCAAAACCCTGTGTGCATCATGAATTTTTACATTTTTTCTTTCAATAACTAGTATACCTTCCATTTTCAAATACATCTTTCATAAAGGAATCAATTCATGGTTCTCTCTCTCCATGCTTATACTTGGCATTATCATCTCCAATGGCAGTATGATCCAAATGGGAAACTACATTCCCCACACCACCCAGTTCAATCTGTATCTTATTTTTGCACTTGACAGTATCATCTCTGACTACAATATGATCAACTGGAGCTACAACATTCCCTGTAACAACCTCAAATTCAATATTACAGTGATTTTTATACTCATCATTCTATATACCACCCTCAAGTTCATTCTCCTGCCCATTTTCAGCACACACAACTCCATATACTTCCAGTTTAGAAGCAAACTCCCCTTTTGTCTGTATGTAAATATTCTTTGCATCTGAACTATCACAATTGATATTGTCATTGGTCGAGATTATCCCAGATTCAGTTCCTTTAGCCTCTAAAGAAACTCCATCAACTCTTGATTACTTCAAGAAGAATGTTGTCTCTCCTTATCCTCTGCATTCCTTGAAATTTCAATAAGGAGGAAATTTCGATTACTGGAAGCCCTCCTCTTCCAGAAATGGTTTCCTCAAATGGTATGTTTTCTATCACACTATCACTATATGTTTTGTACAAGGTACAGATTGGAGTATCCAGCCAGGCATTATGGTGTCTAATAACTCTTAAGATTTCCAAAAGAATTTCTTCTTTAACACAAAGACATTCCTCCATATGGTGGGTGTTCACAAAGCAAGACACCATAATCATAAGAGCTTGATTCTCTAGATTTACTTAATAGGAAAGCCCGCATTCTCAAAGAACAAGGATACTCCCACCACACAAACTACAGTAATTCTAGAGCATTTCTAATAAATTCAAATCCAAGATTGCTTGTATCTTGGTGTTCTGGTGCTCCATCAAAAATTTATATACATGTTGAATCATGCTAGATATACAACATACAAATGCCACAATAGTCGAGAGTCACCTAACAATTTATCTAAGAGTGTCCGCTTGATAGCTTGGCTTGAAACCTCAAACTGTAGGAGTACATCGTAGTATAAGAAGGTTCTGTTGCAAAGCAATGTGTGCCCTGGTCTTTTTCACTACATTCATTGTCATTCTCAGTATGTAGGACACAAACCACTGTATTTTCCTTTTACTTTGCAATGGTGTTGTATTAATACAATTATTTGTAAGATTTGCAGTCATGTGCATCATTGCGACCACAATCATGCCACATTTTATTTCAACTGTCCATGATAGATCAATTCAACATAACTCTAAACTTGATCACAAAGATGATGGCCAAATCTGCCCATCTTTTCATCCAAGTATAAAAGTCTCACCATGCTTTGTTAAGAAAATTTTGCAAACATCCTCAATGGATTTAGATGTACTATCATATTTTTATGGTAACTATTTTGCTACCATTCTTGAATGATGCTTGCAACTTACTCTTGATCTTCCTTTTACTCTTTGTGCATCATTCATATGTATTTTTGGCTCCAAAGTTGTCCTTCATTTACCTTGATTCATGCTGTTTGGAGAAAGGTCCTATATTAAACTCATCTTATGGCTGTAATGCATTATTCTCATTGAGTTCTTTAGATGCTTGAAGCTGCCCTTTATGACTGTGATATTTGTATGATGTATCTATCTAAGATGTTCATGGATCACTGTTTATTCCATTTTGTGAACCTCTATCTATGTTTATTGTTGTACTTTAATGTTCATGCTCTTCATACATTTAGATCATTGTGACTAGTACATCATCATAAGGCATTGTATATTTGATTGTTTTGTCACAAGGTATGCACTGTGGGGGGTATTGCATTCAAACCTTAGAACCTTTGCCACCCCATATCATATATCATTGTTGTTGTCCTATTGCATGAGATCATTGTGAATTGCCCCTTACCAATGAAAATGACCTTCACTTTTAATTCATTTTCACAATTACACCTACGAATGAACACTATTAATCCCCTTTGCCTCTTGTAGCTCTTGCAAAGGTGTTTTCCTTGTACTTGTATCATGACCTTGATTCCACCATTGTTCTTTTCTCTATTATGTGTAACAAATACACAGTCTCCTCATTCTAACTTTATTGGATAGCCACCTGTCACATATGTGGGTGACCCAACAGCCCACTTTCCTATGTGATGTGTGACTACTCAATAGGGTTACAGTGAGAGGGGCTTGACAAGAACTTGAAATGCTTATTTATTGTTTAATAGATGCATAATTGAAATTGATGCATCTTTTGAATCTGATAATGAAAGTTGATCAACTGGTGTGATTCCATATTGATTTAATGCATTGATAACTGATAAATCTTTGATCAAGTTGCTCAATTTCCTTCTTCTTTCAAAGCATGTTGAGCTCTACCCTTGTGGGAGCCACATTTAACCCACATGTTGTATTTAATCTGAATCAAAACAATAACCAGACTTGTCCTAAATATGCACATGAAGTGAACAGTTAGAAAATAAATGCAGATGTTGGATGTGTTTGATGACTTCATTGTTTTCTGAGACATCCAAGGTTTGCATGCTTATGTAATGCACTTATAGATCAGTTTATACATGCATAGGTAGGTGTGTATGTAAGGATTGCATCTTTCATTGCTTAGAGCCTCGCTCTAACATCATGTTTTCTTTAGATGCAGGGTGAGGAGCACTACAGAGCTGGGAGGGACACAAGCTGCTTGAGGCAGCAGCAGAGCATTTAGGAAACCTACAACTAGTCATTCTTAGGCAATGGCTAGTTCAATTCTTATATGCACATTTTCCTTTCTTCTACTTATTCATGTATGAATTGCTTCATATGTTCATTGAATAAGAGAGTTAGTCCCTTGGGTTGTGAGGGACATGTACATTTCAGGATTATCAATAAAATACTACATTTGTATATCTATGGTTCTCTTTCTCATTTGTTGTAATGCAACATTGAAATGACAAAAATGTAATCTACTTTATTTGACAATCACTCTTTCATGCATATTGAAACTAGCAGCTTTATGGTTTGTCTTTTAAATGTTTAAACAACCTAAAAAGAACACACGCTAAGTTACCTGATTTCAATTAAAAGCTAAAAATCAAGTAACAATAGATATAGAATATTTCCTAGATAACATTTATAATCATTCTTTAGAATTTTTTTAGAACCATATAATGAATCATGATCGAAAGTAAGGTTGTTGATATTTTAAGAAATATTTACTTGAGAAGTTGAACTTCTCATACTTCAAGACTCAAAACCATAGCACTATAATATGTAGTCCATTTTCAAAATGCTATAATTACGCCAAATGTATGAGATTGGTTTCTTATGTATCATATCCAACCCATGAATTTGATTATGATATAATAGGCACCTTTCATTCACTCAAATCATTATTAAATTAGTTCATACCTTTAAAGTTATCAATATATTTTCTTATACAAATTAAATGTGTGTTAGTGTGGCTATGTTTTGATCCCATGGAACTTGGAAAATAACTAGTATTTATCCATTTGATTTTTACGATGGAATGTTGTAATTGATGAAACCTAGATAAAATTCAGATAGTAACTAGGGGCTATCAAGGATTGGTTTACTTGTCCTATCTCTAATTACGAATCCTTATAGGTATTATAATGGTTTGTGAAATTAGAATAAGGAAATTATGGGACAAATTAACTAGAGTAAATTCATGATGTGATTTTGAATTTACCATCTAAATGTTTTCCCAAAATATTGGTTTATGATTGTACTTAGCTTAAGTTATTATGGTCAATATATTTGTTTTCTAGTTTGTTTTTGTATGATAATATGTTACATGATTATATTAAAATTTTACAATATATTTAAATGAAATGCATTCATTTTATTCTCTTTTATTGTTCCTCATTCATGAATTTATTTGTGAAGAGAATAGATACCTCTTGATTTGGATAGCTTAGCAAGAGAGATGTTAGAAGCCTTATTGTTGATAGAAAATCACTCCCATGATTATATTTATCTATGACTTTAATCAATTGGTAGAATATTTCATTTTGTAATTTTTTTAGGATGTTAATGATTATTTTATATAATTTGATATGAGACATATGATACTTCGATTTGAGATTATTATAATCTACTTTTTTTGTTTCATATAGAGGATTATATTGATATATGTAAAAATTCACAAGTTTATGCGAAGGCAAGATCCACCAGAATTTTCAGGGCATGATAGCCACCAAAATAGAAACATACTAAACCTTTCCCCAAAAAACATGCATCAAACCTTATACCCCTACGAGCTTGAACCAGACCATATAGAACACAGACGACTACTTACATATATGTAGTGAAAACGACCCATGGCTGAACCAAAACAAAAAGGAGAAACTATTTACTCATGGACGCCATAAAACCAGATGTCCACCCTGACTCACATAAAGCCATTGGACTTAGAAAAGGTATCAAATTGGAGCACCCATTCAAAATATTTCACTTCCGCTAGTTGCATTATTTTCTTGAGGAAATTTGCTCTGATCACCACAATCATCCTATGGCCAAAAACCTTGAAATAATCTAATAGTTTACCCTGAAGGTTTCATGCGGCACTAGATGTCCCTTTCCCAGCACCATCTTTATGACCACCACAGTTAGAGGGTCAATGTTAAACAGAATGCGCTTAAGGTGTTGGTCTGAGATGCCACCAAAATCATTTTGATGCCCTTTGCAGCCCAATTGTATTGGGGTATCGGCGCCGAAGAAAGCCAGAGAATCCATCGACATATGCACCGTGAACTTTGTTCGCTCTGCCATTTAACCACTATCCACACCCTTAACCAAAGTTGAGAAGAAAGCAAAGCAACGCTATGATTTACCACCTTCAAGAAAATGAGAAAGCTTGTGCCTTAAATGCTTGAGGGTTTATCACATAGTACAACGCATGCTTGATACCTATATTGCCCAAAAAACTATAACTTGCCACCATTCGGAGGCATGAGTACACTGTTTCATGTGGTGGGCTAACATGACACGACAATTTGTATTGCCCAAATCCTTCCCAGGAAATGAACCTAGCCATTTCATAATTGCCTCCAGCTCACAATGATGCAGACCCAAAGTAAAGGCGAAAACCCATGTGAAGCTTGCTGACTGGGCTCAACCACCACCCCTAATCACCCATCCTCACCCAACAAGTCAAACTTTCCACAATTCGTGTGGAAAGTCGCCCTCCCTTCCACCCACTATTGTAATCCACTTTTACTATAATGATAACATTTAGATAATTTGAGATGTGTTTTGACAAAGTAGGCTAAATGGTTTCCCATAATCATGTATGGAATTATCTAATTAAAAATGTGAAATAATATTGGATTATTTTATATTATTGGATTATGAAAACTTAGATTATTTTTATGATCTTAATTGATATCTATTTTTTTCCTAAACTACAAATAAATTATATCATAGAATCATGATTTATTTTAAATGACAACGTTATTAATTATCTTTTTTAGGTATTTAAACAATGTATGATTGATTTTAATGTGTGAACTCTAAAATTGGAAATATAACATTTATTCTAGTTGTAATTTTGTATAAAAGTTAAATGTGAATAGTCTAAATTAATCACTAAAGTCCATGATCAAATATTTATTATACATTATAACTTCCAAACCTAGTGAATAATTCATGATAAGGGATTTATGGTTATCTTTAGTTAGCATCTCTTGCACTATCAATAAAATCAAGTATATCTATATTTTAGGAATGTTAATTGTTTAGGTGTTTTAGAATTAAAATACCTCTCATTCTTACTTACATTGTGTGTTTTATTCTATTTTTAGATATAAAATAATATATTATAATAAACACAATTTCTTATAATTGATCATGTCAAGTACATTTTCTTACATGTGCTAAAAGCATAATGATACCTTGTGCTTGAGTATTTATGCTTAGATATTTTCACATATGTAAAAAATAAGTTATTTTATTCCCAAAAATATTAAAATATTAATAGTGTGTACATTACAAAATTCAAATTTTTTATTATTAAAGATTAAAAAATAGGAGTTAAAAGGGTTTGGGCCCTTTTACAAAGTAGTTACTAAGTAAACAATACAAATACCATGAGATATGATACTAAGAAAAATAAACATCAAGAATAGTACTAAAATAAAGGAACTACAATAACACAAAAAAAATACCTAATTATTATCAACCATATTTTGGAGTCCACTAGAATCATACTATTCTTTGGTGAGAAATTTGACCTAATCAATCAAAGAGATCCCTAAGGAATCCTCTTCTCTAAAACTAGTATCAGCTCTCTAAGTTATAGACTTGGCCTAGTTCTCCCAGTCAAGCACTCTTATATATTCTCCCTTTGTCATTTTTGTAAAATATTTTCTAACAAATAAAGGCTAGTTGTAGATTTTTTATGGTTTTCTTGCTAAATTTAATAATTTTGAATAGGTTTTCATTTAAATCCTCCTAATTCTTTTGTAGTTTGTGGAAATCTAACTCTAAATTCCCCCAACTTTGAAAGGTGGTAGATAATTTTTTTACTTCCTACCACATGTTTTCATCCACATTGGTTTTGGGTTATTCCTTATACCATTTAAACACTTTCATCTTTATTTACCACACTCTAAGTTTGGTGTTTTAGAGCCGAGAAAGGAACCATTTCATCACATTATTATGGATATTATTTTTTCATATACTTCATCGATCGATAAGATGTCAATTTTATAGTTGGAGCATTCTACATCTTTCTAATCAGAAAGGTGGCAAGGAGGAGTCCTAGAGTCTTCAAGCATAGTCACATCATCAACTAGCTCATTGGGTTGGGGATAGGGTGAGCCCTCTATGGCTTGTATCTTGAGTGCTTTGTCCGAATATTCTTAACAAGTTAGGTAGAAATAGGAGTGTTAGGATTAAGGTACCTTCAATCTTGTAAATACTATGTATTTAATTATTTTAAGATATTATCTATAAAATCATTTGTAAGTGATATGTGATCCATTACTAGTGGTAATTATTAATTTATTATTTACCTATTAAAAGAATCTTCTAATTTGAGATGGGTGATAAGGTCAATCTTGAAGTGCCTCCTATTTTATAGGGATTAGAAATTAAGGTTCCCAAAATAGATAAATTATTTTCTTGTCAACTATGATTTTTTTTTAGGTTTTATTTTACTATGTATAAGATTTTTTTTCCCAAAATTGAGGCATGATTTTTTCCCAAGTTTAGATGCCATAATTTCTTTACACTTTCTCAAAACCTCACCCCCACCTACCTTCCCAAGGTTCTCTTTGGAGGAACCATTAAAGTTTAGCAAGAACGAGAAGAGAAGCAAAAGGAGATTAATTAAAATAAATAGATTGGGTCCTAATATCATTAACTAGTTATGAATATTATTATCATTTTGGGTAGTAGTTTTACACATGAAAGCAATGTGTAATCTTTATATCCTAGTTATTTCTATATTCATGTTATGTTCAATATAGGATTTCATAAAATAAGGTAATGGAGTATTCAAATGCTTCAAGTGAGACTTGTGATTGTCAAACCAATTTGTAGAATCTACACTAATGAATTTACCATATTATTAGTGTAAATATAAACATTAGGAAAAAATGGTTAATATTTTAGTTCCATGTTGCTAGTACTTTCTTTAAGATTATTTACTACCCATAGCAATATCTTAGAAAATAACAAGTGATCTCATAATAGTGTGTCTTAGTTGTGGGATAGGGGAAAAAATGAGTCCAGATTCCAAAACCACCTTCAAATGAACATATATCTTTGAATGAAGGACCTTAATTCAAATATGATATTATCATGACCTTGAATGTAGTGCATTTTTAATAGATTGGATGGAAATAGATTTAAAAACTAAAATCAAAATTTAATTGTAGTAGTGATTGTGGTTACTAAACGTCACAAAAAATAGAAACAATAGACCTAAAAAATATATCTCCCATAAACACAATAGTTGTTTACATGTAAGACGTTAGAAAAAAGAACGTGTTAACACACTATTTAAATTCAATTAGAAAAATATAATATGATAGACCCAATTCCACTCTTCATTTTCTAAACTAAAAAAAAATACATATAAAATTTTCATATAAACCAACTTTCAAAACACAATTAGCCTATCTATTCAACATTCTAGATACACATTTTGAATTAAAATTGCAAATCATGTTATATTTCTGAATTCCAATTAAGTAACAACTACGGTAAATGTGCAAATGTGGATCAAGAATGGTAGTGAGACAATACGAACACGAACCAATGCGTCAATGCCACGAGTAAATCAACAGCGGAAGGAACGTGACTCCATTAAAGCTTCCAATTGTATCAGTGGTTTACGTGTAAGACCCGCTTATGGTGTGTTTATTTCAACAAATCAGTTATTTGCTTATGGCGTGTTGATTTCAACTCATCAGTTCTTTTGTCAAAGTCATCATATGAACACTGACCTTTGAGACCCACAATTCCCCACAGAACCGCGTACAAATCTGCTATAAAACCAAAATTATAAGGGATTTATGATTATCTTAATTTAGTTAGCAATAAAAAAAAAAAGGAATTGAAAGGGCTTAGATCCTTTTACAAAGAAATCATTAAGTAAATAGTACTTAAAAAAGAGGAATAGCAATAAAATAAAGGAACTACAATTACACAACAAAAGAAGCGCTTAATTATTGACAACCATCTTTAGGAGCCCACTAGCAACATACTATTCTTTGGTGAGAAATTTGACGTAATCAATCAAAGATATCCTAGGGTATCCACTTCTCCAATTCTAGTATCATCACCTCTCATTTTTAGAAGCATTTTTTAATACATTAAGGCTAGTTGCAAAAGAAATTATGGTCTACTTGTTAAAATTGACAATTTGGGATAGGTTTTCATTAAATCATCTTAGTTCTTTTGTAGTGTGTGAAACATCAACTAATTTCTCCCAATTTTAGAAGGTGGTAAATAATTTTTTAATTCTTGTTATATGTTTTCATTCACATGGGTGTTGGTCTATTTCTTGGATTGTTTACACACTATCATCTATTTTTCTTGCACTTTGAGCTTGGTGTTTTAGAGTTGTGAAAGAAATCATTTCATTACATTATTTTGGAGATCATTTTTTTTTCATATATATCCACATAATATTTTAGTTTTTATAGTTGGGGTAGTCCAAGTCTTTCTAATTAGAAAGGTGTCAAGGAGTCCTAGACTCCACAAGCATAGTCACATCATAAGCTATCTTATAGGGTTGGGGGGTAGGGCGATCCCTCTGTCTTATATCTCAGGTTCATGATCATAATTTTTTTAATAGGTTGGATAGGGCTAGGAGGGTTAGGATTAAGGTACCATCATTCTTATAAATCTTGTGTATTCAATTATTCTAACACATTGTTTGTAAATGCATTCATAAGGGATGTGAGATCCATTAGCAATAGTAATTAATTAATTATTATTTGCTTGTTAAAATAATATTATAATTTCACATGAGGTGATAAGGTTAATCTTGGGGTGTCTCCTATTTATAGGGAATAAAAAATAAGGTACCCAAAATATTTTTTTTGTCAATGATGACTTTTTGTAAGAGTCTTGATTTAACATGTTGAAGGTTTATTCCCAAGATTGAGGAATGATTTTTTTCCAAGATTGAGGCATGATTTAGATTGGGTAGGTGACATTGATGGTAGAAGATCCACCAATGGATATGTTTTCACAATGTTTGGTGGTGCTATTAATTAGATAAATAAGAATTGTAGTCACTATCCATGACAAAAGAAAAGTACATGGAAGCTAATCGTGCTTGTAAGGAATCCATTTGTCTTAAGAGATTATGTTTTGATGTTGGACTTGATGCAATCTTGATTACTATTTATTATGACAGTCAGAGTGTCATATGTTTGGTGAAGAATCTAACCTTCCATACAAGGAAAAATCATATTGATGTCTAGTACCATTTTTTTCTTGACATTGTAGATAATGGGAGGAAAAATTTAGAGAAAGTTGACACTTTGGTGAATATTGCAAATTACCCAACAAAGCTTCTGAGAATAGAGAAGTTTGTATAGTGTTTGAGTCTCTAGGCCTTATGGCCCTTAGTAATTGATTTATTATTTTATTTTTATCTCTTGAAAGGTGTTCAACAAGTGGGAGAATGTTGGGATTAGGGTGCCTATGTGATTTCATGTTTATCTAATGATGTCATCTTGTGGACCTAGTATGGTGAGGATTCATCATACATGTAAGATGACTAGGATGACATGCATCCCCAATTTGAAGAGATATGAATCCCACTTTGTGGGCCCCTTTATGAAGATTGCTTTGTGGTATGTGTCATAAGATAAAATTCTATGACATATATAATTGATTATGACAATTGTAAGAGTTGAAAATAGAAAAAGAAAATATAGGTGGGACCCATCTATGTAGGTGCTTATACGTGCAAGGGTGTTGCATGCATTAGGTGTCTTGCATGTTGAGGTGGTGATTGGCATGTAAGGGGGTCAAGTGTCAATTTTTGGATTGAAACTGTGTCAATTTTTTATATCAACGTTTTGGATCATAGACATGCAAAGTTACAGTTTTGCATTCATGTAGGTAGTTGGATTTTGTCATGTGGCCTTCTATAATTTCCACTTCCACAAGCTTCATATTTTACAATGTAAACTCTATAAATATAATTCTTGTGGAGTAGTTTTCATTATGAGATAGTTTGCAAGTAACATTATGCTATGAAAATTACTCCAAAATTCTTGTTGTTGAAGGATCCTCTAAGAGATTGTCTTTGTAATTGTATTACAACCATATTATTTATAGATTAATACATTGGGATGTGCTTTTTGGAGTGTGTGTTTTTTATCCCAAAAGGGTTTTCCCCACATAAACATTGTGTTATGGTAGTGGTATTTTTTATGTTTAATTTATGCATCTCCTTATTGTAACTATTTAAGGGTTTTGTAAAGATTTATATTATCTCTCCTCAATAGATTGGCATAGGAATTTGTTCCCAATTACCTTGCTTCCTTTCATTTTTGCCACATCATCATAGATGCTTGAATAAAATACAAGGGGAGGGACTTGTTATGGCATACACACCCCACCATTTTACTCAAAATTTGGGGACCTCCCTTTGGGTATTTGTGTGTCTTAGTTAAAGTTTGATTGTTAATTAATGTTCCTTTTAGGTTTATCCACTTAGCATTTTCTTTGTCTTTCATGAAAGTTATAATACTTTCAAAAGTCCCTGAAACTCCTTAAGGTTCCTCTCAGGTTGCAAATCCCAATAAGAACCTAGAACCTAAGTTCCAAGTTCTTGTTTCCTTTTGCAATTTAACTCCCAATTTTCTTTTCCTTTAGGTCCCTTTAGATTGTCATGTCCCGATAAGAACCTAAATCTTAAGTTCCAAGTTCTTTTTTCCTTCTACAACCCAACCTTGAGTTTTATTTTCTTTTAGCTCCCATCAAGATCATGGTCCTTAGAAGGAACTTGGAACCAGATTCAAAAATTTCATGTTTCCTTATGTGGCCCAAGACCTAATATTATATCACATAGAGAATTTAAGGCTTATGTGTGCATAGTATCCCATGAGTATTTATAATCTCCCCTTCCCCTTTATTTTCTCTCATATTTTTCTTTTGAAACCAACCAAAGATTTCACCTTCTCATTAGATCATCATCTATTTGTGTGACTATGGATTTGTGCCTAGTATTAATGATTATTTTCTTGACCGTTTCATGGTTGAACATGGTATTTTTCTCTTGCTTCTATGTTCTCCAAGTCTATTTCCTTCCCTACCAATCTCTAGGTTGGTTTCCTTAATATTTTCTCCTTTGCCACAACAATAGCAACAACCCATTTTGAGTACAACTATTCAAAAAAAAATTATTGGCCCAACTCAAGGCTAAAGTTGGATTTTGCTACTAGGAGAAGAAATGTGGAAATAATAAATTTGGATATGTAGGTAGTTACAACTATGGTAACTAATAAAGAGAAAAATCAAAAGAAACCTAAATTCCTCTTTTCCATCTAGGTAAACTAGAATAGAGAAATGATTGTTGAAATAACAACCCCCATTTTAAACAAGGATTCCTAGGATATGACACCCCAAGACTACCATGTTACTTAGGTGAATATAGGTTCATAGAAAAGGGAAGAGGAGATAACTTCCTTTGACATAGTTGTAGAGACTCTCAATTTGATAAGTGCGAAAGATCAAGAAACCAAGAGACAACTTAAAGATCAATTGCAATAGATTAAAAATATTGTTAAAAGTATGATAACTCTAATGACTTCCTTGCTAAGTATTTCTACAAATGTTCCAATTTTTATGTCTAAGGAATATGAGGTTGATAGTATGGAAGCTATGAAACAAGAGGCACAAGATTTAGACAACTCCATGGATACATTAATATTTAAAGATTGTAAATGTATAGAGTTCAGTTGTAAGTTTCATCAACAAATAAACATTATGGACTAAATAATGGAGCAATTCTTAACCCTTATGAGAAGGGAAGATGATATGTATGAAAAAAAATTCCTTTGTTAAGAGAAATGAGAAAATAAATTCCCAAGAACTAGCAAAAGAAAGAATTTTACAGCCAGGTGATGAAAATTTTATCAAAAAAATATATCAAAGCAATATAATTTAAATGATATTTATTGATTTACTACATTCAAAAGATCCTAGAAGAAAGGGAAGAACTAAAAAGAGTTAAAGCAGATCCCACAAGTGATTTTACAATTTTTGGCCAAACCGACACCTAAATTATTATTTTAAACTAAATTCACATTCGCACCTATAGCTGCTAAAACCGGTGAAGAATGAAGATGATACAAACTAGAGTCTCACAATTTTTTTTTAGATTCTAAAAATATTTTTTCAAAATTTTTGGAATCAGGGATTGCACTTCTTTTCCATCTCCCACAAAACTAATTTTTCAAAACAACATTTTAAAAAAGTACTGACATCGCATAACATATAACTTTTTTTCCATGAAGGATAAAATTATAATTCTTTTGAATTTAGATTCAACTCTAATATCTAGTGCTTCCACCTTACAGACAATTTTTATTGAATATTTTTCTTTAATCAAGTTTTGAAGTCAACCAATTACAATTCAAAACATAGCACGCATCGTGATAATGCATAACTTTTCTTGTATATATTGAAATTCATTTTATTTTTTTGTTGGATCAAGGACTTCAATATCTCAAGACTCATATTTTTCAATTTTTTTTTTGATAATCTCATATTTTGCACATGTGCGTAATTGCAGGACCTTCATTTTCGATGAAAACCTAAGGTTTAATAAAACTAAATAAACAAATACATAATAAAACCAAAACATATTAAAATTATATTCATTGGATAGCTTGTTCTGAGGACTACCTGATTCCAGTTGGGTTTTTGAAGATTCATCCATTTTCATTCTCAACCCAAGCTACAAAGTGCCAAAATTCAGGGTTTTTTGGTGTCTCAGGGGGGATGAGGAATAAGGGGGTTCGAATGAACCCCTAGGGGTTTGAGCGAACCCCTAGAGGTTTGCTCAAACCAGGGTTCATTTGAACCCTAGTTCATTCGAACCCCCGTTTTATAAGGGGTTTTGTTTCCTTTTTTGGCAGGAAAGCATTAAAAGGGTTCGACCGAACCCAAGTTCTAGCGAACCCCTAATGGGTTCAGTCGAACCAATAGGTTCGTACGAACCCCTAAAATCAAGTTTTTTCCATGTATCTATTTTTCTGATTTTTCCTTCCTCACTTCAATTGTAAACCACTATTGTGGCTTCACCCAAAGATAATTTTGAAGATTTTATAAGACAAGTAATCAATTCAAATTTAGTGTAAATGGTATTTAGTGTTGGAAATTTGGTTTTCATTAATGTCAAAAGTGGCATTAAAGTTAAAGGGGAGATCAAAGATGTAGTGGATCAGATTTTGAAAGATTTGGTGAAGTATAATGGAGAGAAGAGCATGTCTCTGAAATGTTGCAAAGTTGTCATGCAATATAGACATGTTGTTAAAGAGGTCTCTTCTGGAGGTTTGTGGAGGAATTTGATAGCAGATTTGGTGTGGATTTTTCAAGAAGGTTTGAATGGTGTGGTCTGCATGATCAGAGGGGATGAACTATGCTTAGGGATGAATTATTCATGCTTTTTGGTCAAATCAAGGTTTGGGAGATAAACCCTAAGGTGTTACAATCATGGAACTAATCAGAGATTCTATTTTTGTGTTGACTAGTGTTTAATTGTTGCAAGTTGCTTAAGTTACCACTTAAGCCATCGAAGCCTTTGGGGTGATCAATCACCTTTCCTAGTGCTACAAGTTGGTCTAGTTAAGTGTGCATCATGACATCTCTTCTCATCATTGTTTGTGTTCATCGTGACCAAGACTTAACCATGATGTGTGATGTGCTTGTGAGAAAGATCCAACAATGCATGTTTATGGTGGAAGATTGGACAGCTATTGCATAAGTCCTTCGCATCATAGTTCAATGTTTATCTCGGTGTGTGCCTTGTGTGATATGCAATGAATTTTCATCAAAGATAGTGACCAAACTTGTAAGATCAAACGGTCCCCGCTAGCCCATGACATGTGTGGTGGGGTCCTCATCTGGTCTTGTGGCACTATGAGATGACATGACAAGTGTCCTATGAGACCAACAAAACAACAAGTTGTGCTAAGTGGATTATGACGACAACAAGGAAACATGGTGATACATCACATCTTTGCTTCACATCATTGTTGTGAAGCCAAAGGGTAAATGTGATTGTGCGATATGTGATGGTAGTGGAAGGTGATGTTAGCAGGTGACAAGTGGCTACATCTCACAGTTCCACTAAAGATTCAGTGGATCCTTCCACTTATGCCTACAATATTGTGGGCTTGTGACAAATGGCTATAGGAGACTACATCGCACACTCAATTCACATCGATGTTGTGATTTGAAATGAAGTTAAGAAGTAGCAATATGTGGTATACTATATATCAGATCCAACAGTAGAGATTGTGTGATGATAATCAGACGATAATCGATTCTCGGCCTCACATCACATAAATGAAGGGTGTTTCCCTAAGAGAAAATGTGATACATGATATATGCGTGATGGTCATGAATGCAAAGAAATAAAGATCAATGGCAGTGGTTTAAAGGAGATAAATATGATGACTATGTTTTAAAGATGGAAAGGATAAGGGTTGGTCGATGGATCTTGGCACGAAGATCTGAGATCAATGGACCAAATTCAAAGTTGAAGATATTGAATGGCTATGATAGTGTGAACAACGGTTTCATCTATACAAGCTAACACTGGAAATGAATTTAATTGGTCCAACTACTCTAGTGGCAAGTTTAATTAGTGATCTAATTTGCAAAGTGGTGGAACATACTACAAAAGTGATTAAAATCGGACCAAATCCAATATATAAGGATATTGTATTAAATCCAATATTAGGTTTTAGGGTTTTGTAGGATGTCATACTTAGTAAGTTTAATGAATCAAAATTTGATTGAGGTGGATGGATCAATGAAGATATGACTTGCTAGAGAAGATAATTAGTAAACCCTAGCAGAATATTTGTATGTGTATGTACAAATATCAAGATAATTTTTGTAGGTTTTCCAAGGTATGCAAAAGAGAACATCATAATTTGGATAAGTGTGGACATGGTGAATACATCCAGGAGTGCATATTGCAGAGAGTATCATGAAGTTCTTGAGGAGGACAAAGAATGCACACATGAAGATTGAGTGGAACCCAAACAAAAAGGAAAATTCATTATAAGGGTTTTTATTCAAGGTGTAGAACTAAGAGAGGTACATAGAAAAGTGTTGAGATGCAGAGAATTATGCAGTTGCAAATTAAGTTGCAACATTGAATTATGTTCAAAAGAACAAATTGTAATACATTGCATTGTAAATATGATTGGTGGGTGTCATTAGATATCAAGGTAGGTGCTCAGAGTAGGGATTTGGTGCTTCCTTGGAGTTGGTTCTCCTAAAACCAAGGGATTGGTGTCTCAGTAGGTTTGGTGTCCTTAAACATTGTAAATAGAAGATTTGATTGTGACGTTGGATTTGAGCAATAGACTCAAGTAGCTTTTGTCACTGTGGTTTTTCTCATCTTGGGTTTTCCATGTATATCTTGTGTTATGGAATTTTGTGTGTGTGTATGATTATCTCGCTGCTTGTTTAATAAATTTGTATAAAGGGCTAAAAATGAATTAGTTTTAATTGATCTATTGATTCACCCTCCCTCTTAGTATTGTTGTGTTCTAATGATCCAGGTGGTTATGTTCACCAAAATTTTAGTTGTTCCAGATGCTCCAATAACTAGAACCATGTTAAAGATCTCTCAGATACAAACCCACTGCAACTTTAATCATCCTGAAAGGAGTTTGTATGCTCAAGATATTCTCAGTCAAAGTTCGATCAAAATAGGGGTACCAGATGTAGGATCTACTAGGTCACAAATTGATCATTTCAAAACTGGGTAAGGATGGCATCACATCAAAGAAAACGGAGTTCATATGCAGAAGTTACGCCCTATCAAAGGTTGCAAATAAATGTTGACCAGGACTATATGGACATTGACATCAGCAAACTTTATGGTGATGTGGCCCTATCATAGTAATGTTAGAGTAATAAAGATATGCTTAATTAATTACATCACATTGATTACTCAATTGTCACTCTATTCCTCTCTTTATTACTTAAGCTAAACTTAGGCACATTAATAATTAATTAATTATTAATTATTAAGTGCGCACACTAGGGTTTCATTTAGGGATTTCCTTTTAGGGTTTCTTGATCTCCTTCATAAGGATTGATCACTTTGTAATAATAGATTCTCTTAATGCATTTTTACTGAGAGGTTTACAGAACATCATTTTTTTGGTTCTTCATATCTTTTGCATGTGACAAGTATCCATCTTGCATGCAGGTGATCTTGGATTCTAACAGGCAACCGCACGGTAGGTGAGTCAAGAGTATAAGTGTTGAGTTGGTCCAATCATGGTTTGACAAGTGGAAATTTGAGGTATGTGCGACCGGTATACATCGCTATAAAGGAAACAAGTGTTCCTTTGGCATGTGGTCTAATCAATCGATGCCACATGGCATGCCTTCGCCGTACTTTGACAACTCAGTTACGAATTTTTGTTTGTTAAAAATGAATGATAGGGCTCAAATTTTGAACTCCAATTCTCCTTCGCCACTATACCCATCTACCATTGTGTCATACATCGTGGCTTTACCTACATAAGTGGGTCACAAAGTTTTATTTATGGAATATAAGATGTTATTTGAGGGGTAATGTCAAACCATCGAGCCTCCACCCCTATTCTCCACCTTTTTGTTATTGCCGCTTTTACTTGGTGGTATAAAGGAGGTGGTATCTTTTTAATAGAAGTGAAACCGATAAACTTCTATATTTAAAATATTAACCCCCAAGTCAAATTATTAAAAACCTTTTAAGATTTAAATTAAAAGCCAGATTCAATGATAATGCAAAGGGCTTAAAATGATATGTAAATATTTTTAAAGAATTATTAAAGGGGGCTATGAGACATAATGGACTTTTACTATATTTTTAAACCGAGATTAGGAGATATGGAGGATATGGGGAATTTTATTGTTTTAGCCCCCATATAAAATATGTAATTGTATAAAAAGGGGGGTATAACCTAGTGAGGGGATTATGGAAATTAGGAGAAACTTGATAATGGAATTTTATTCCAACTTTGTGCAATTAGGAGCTTGAAGTCACGTGATTGTACTTGAAGGAGGGGGATTTTTCTTCATTTCATTATCACTCAAGAATACTTTGTAAGGCTTTGGAGCATATTGATAGTTCTTTGTAATCCAGAATTTTAAGGCATAATCAAGGATTAGTCACTCCATTGGAGAGGGACCCGGAGACATAGCCATTTGGCGAACTCCATTATCAATTTGTTGTCTTTCTCTTCTCTTCTCTATTCTCAATTTTTTATTGTTTTGATCATTTAATGTCTTTTCAAATCATTTGAAATTAATCTTAAGACAATCAATTACTCGTTTACATTAAATTAACATTCACTAAGAAATTTTCATAGATCCTAATAGACCAAGTTGGTATTAGAGCTATGTTTGACTAAGTTTTGTAGAAGTGGATGTTAACTCAATCCAAGATCCACCGAGGTGAGGCATGCTTGCATAATTCAATCCTGAGATTGATAAACAAAGAGATTTTCCATCATCAAAGAGGGAAGAAATAGAAGCTGGGAAAATTTTTGAGCTTGATGAGAAGAGTTTTCAACGATCCTTTCTTGGCATGAAGGCTATGGTGGAAGAGCTCTATTAGGAAAAGTAAGAACAAAAGAAGCATGGAAAAGGAGGAACATCAAAGCAAGAAAAGTGTGAGGATGATGAAGATTGGAAGGAAAAAGGGAAAAGAGAAGAAGGCGATGAAGAGCCTCCAAAAAATCCTCCATCTCCATCTTCTCCATCTTCTTCTTCTAATTCTACTTCTTTTGTTAATCCTTTCCAAAGCGCGCACATAAGCCTATAATCAAATTGGATGTAAAATTTGAACTACCTAAATATTATGGAGAGTTTAATGCTAAGAAATTAGATGATTTGGTTCAACAAGTAGAAGTATATTGTAGGATTCAAGGCCCTTTAGATGATGCTTCTAAAAAATAATTAACTACTCTTCAGTTGGGAGGAACTGTTCTCACCTGGTGGGAGAGTAAAACTCACGTAAAAATTGCTTGACATGGTAGTGTCAATTTAACTTGGATCGAGTTTAAAGTTGACCTTAAAAAAAAAAATTATCCCTTAGGCCATATACAACAGTTAACTATGAATTAGAAAACTTCTAGGTAGGGTAAGGGTCAATCTATCCAAGACTATACTCATGAATTTAGAAAGTGGTCTATTTCACTTAAAGTTCCATTATATGCCCAGGACACATTGCTCAAGTAGATAGGTTGTCTTCATTCTTACTTAAGGCATACCATTTTGGTTTTGAATCCTAATAATCAAGATGGAGTATGTGTACAAGCCACACATTTGGAGTCAAGAGGTAAGAATGCTTTCAATTAAAATTCTGACAAGAAGCCACCTAAGCCTGAAGGTAAATCCAAAGGCGAAGAAAAGGGGAAAAAGACAACAACCATCAAGAAGGAGGGTAAGAAGTCCACATGCTCCCATTGCAAGAAGGAGGGGTATGATAACTCAAAGTGTTGGAAGCTGCATCCTGAACTAAGGCCAAAGAAATATGGATGAAACAAAGGAAAATAGAAGACTGTTGTCGTAGTACAACAAAATCTTGGATCTAACTCCAGGGATGAGACAAAGATTGATGCTACTGAGATCCAAGGTAAAGGAAAAGGTATATCTCTTTCTTCTAATACAAGTTTTTCAAATGCAAGTGCAATTGAAAGTAAATAATCTTCTCCACCTAAGATTGATAAGCATCAAAATGAATTATTTCACATTTGGGTTGCAACAAAGCATACTAAGGATGATACTTTGTTTGATACGGGATCTCAAGTAAATCTAATATCTGAAGAAGATGTTAAGAAACTTAACTTGGCTACAACACCTCATTTGAATCCATATCCACTTGCATGGGTTTGTAATGATGCATAGTTACAAGTAACAAAGCAATGTAAGTTAAGATTTTCCATCACTGCAAACTTTATAGATGAGGTAGAAGTTGATGTGGTTCCTTTAGATATTTGTGGTCTTGTACTAGGGAGTCTCTATCTTTATGACTAAAATGAAATCTTTTATAGGGGGGAAAACAAAAATTACCTTTCCAAGGATGGTAAAGAATTCATTGTACATGCACATAAGATTCAGACTAATCTAACATTGGTGAATACTAGAAAAATGAAGAGGTTAGTCAATGCTAGTAAGAAATTTCTATTGATGATTGTAAAATCCAAAGAGGATGATAAATCTGAGGCATTCAAAGGGTGTGATCTAGAGCACAAAGCTGAATTGGTCAAAGTAGTTTCCACTTATGATGACTTATTTTAGGAGCCAAAGGGATTGCCACCAAAGAGGGAGATACAACATGAAATCCAATTACAAGAGGATGTGCCTATTCCAAACATTGGTGTGTACCATCTATCAATTATGCAAAATGAGGAAATCAAGAAGTAGGCTCAGGAGTTGGTTGAGAAAGGAGTTAAATTCATCCAAGTACATCTCCTTATGGTTCTCCAATTGTGTTGGTGCCAAAGAAGGACGGCTCATGGAGAATGTGCATCAACTATAGATCCCTAAACAAGATAATCGTAAATAAAAGGTATCCTTTTCCCCGAACAAATGATTTACTTGATCAATTCAAACATGCAGTTTATTTCACTAATTTAGACTTTTGTAGTGGATATCACCAAATAAGAATTGTAGATAATGATATATAGAAAACTACATTCAAGACAAAACAAGGACTTTATGAGTGGTTGATCATGCCCTTTGGGATTTGTAATGCACTAGCTATGTCCTTTATTAGAGTCATGAATGATGTCTTTCATCCATTTAAATATATGAGTTTGTCATAGTCTATTTGGATGATATACTTACAGTATTCAGTTGAACTTGGGAAAAAATGTAGAGAATGTAAAAAAAGTATTATATGTATTGAGAAAATAAAAATTATATGTAAAGATGTCTAAATGTGAATTTGCAAAGACATAATTATTGTACTTAGGCTATATTGTAGGACCCGAGGTCACTTGAAAGTGGACCCTACAAAGGTCAAAGTCATTGTAAACTAGCCCAAGCCAAGTACAATCACAAAAGTCAGAAGTTTTCTAGGTGTAGTACAGTATTGGAGAAATTTCATAGCTAACTTCTCCTACATAGAATCTCCATTGAATGCACTAACAAGTGTGAAGGAGTCTTTCGAATGGGGAGGTCCACAACAAAAGGCCTTTGATACTTTAAAGGAAAAGCTTAGCATTGCATCGATTCTGGCTCTACTATATCTACAAAAACCATTCAAAATTGAGATAGATGCAAGAGGGTTTGTCATAGGAGCAGTATTGATGTAAGGAGGTCAACCTATCTTCTTTCATTCTAAAAATTTCATGACTTTGGTGAGTAACTATCCCACATATGATAAAGAATTGTATGCATTAGTTCAGATTGTAAAGAAGTGGAAACATTATCTAATGGGTAAAGAAATGATAATACACACAAATCATCAACCACTTCAATATTTGCACTCACACTATAAATTGCAATAAAGCAAGAACTTTAGGTGGATGGGTTTTCTACAACATTTTCATTTAGTTATAAAATATAAGTAAGGGGTTCATAACAAAGTAGAAAATATGTTATCTAGGCCTCCTACGTACTACAAATGCTACAATTATTGTTCAAAGTAGTTCAATGGCACATGAAAGTTATCAAGAATAGTATGCTAACGACAAAGACTTTAAGGTTATTTATGTAGCATTAATTCAAGGAAAAAATGTAGAAGAGAAAGAATACTATGTGCAGGAAAAGTTATTGTATCAATTGGGGAAGTTATGTATTCCAAAAGATGAACAAGCACAGGTAATCAGAGAAGCACACGCGTCATTGATTGTTGGACACTTTGGGGTAAGCAAAACAATGTCACAACTGCAGAAATATTGTTATTGGTGTCAGATGCAAGAATTTGTGTCTAAGTACAATAGAGGATGTGTCATGTGTGCAACTGTAAGTAAGCCTAGCAATAGGAAATTAGGGTTGTGCACCCCTCTACTTGTACCATCCCGTCCATGGGAAAGTGTTTCAATGGATTTTGTTGGGGGACTACCAATGTCTAGGAAAGGTCATCAATATCTATTTGTGGTAGTGGATGGGTTCAGTAAAATGTGCATTCTAATGTCTTGTAAAAAATATGTCACTGCTGAACTGACAACATATTTGTACTTTCAATTTGTATGGGTTCATTTTGGGCTTCCTACTTCTATTGTATCAGATCGAGATTCTCTATTCTTGGGGGAATTTCAGTCAACATTGTGGGAAATCATGGACACTAGACTAGGAAGAAGAGTACAATGTTCCATCTGTAGAATGATGGACATGCAGAGATAGTGAATAGGACAGTTGTGCATCTTCTTAGAGGTTACTGTAGTAAACTTCTTAAGTTGTGTGATGAGATTCTACACTATGTGCAGCATGCTTACAACCATGCAACACACTCTTCTACTCAAAGATCTCCTTTTGAGACTTGTTTTGGTTATCTGCCAAGGACACCTATGGATTTTTCTTTTGAAAAGGAAGATGTTAAAGATGGACATCGTGATGCAGACAAAGCCTTGAGGTTCAGTCAGAAGATCCAAGTAGTCCACCAAGCAATTGAAGCACAGTTGGAGAAGAGCCAGGAAAAGTACAAAGCCTAACATGATAAGCATCGTGTTGATCATCAATTTGAGGTTGGTGATAGAGTTTGGTTACACATTAGCAAAGAAAGAATGAAAGGAAAAGGTAAGAAGCTCAAGCTAATTAGATATGGTCCCTTTGAGATCTTAGTAAAGATCAGTACCAATGCCTTCCACCTAAATCTACCTCCTTCTATGCACATCTACTCAGTGGTTAATGTGGAGAATTTGAAGTTGTATGAACCTCCAATGATATTAGATGAGGAGGCTAATGTTCAAGTTCCTTCTATTGATGATTTATCACATGAGTACATGAACAAGTTGCAGGAATATGTCATCCTAGACAGGAATGTCAGAACCTCATGAAGAGGAGTTGTTGAATACCTTAGAGTGGGATTGAAAGGGATGAATCCTTGCAAGGTAAAGTGGATGGAGGTTGGAAAATTGAGGGAACTATACCCTCACTTACTTTCTGTGTAATTAAGCTTTCAAAGGTCCAAAAGCTCTCCAATGGGAGGACTGATCTAGGTGGATATGTTACCAAAAATTCAATTGTTCCAGATGCTCAAATAATCAACACCATGTTAAAGAGCTCTTCAATACAAACACAACGCAACTTGAATCATCCTGAAAGGAGTTTGTATGCTCAATATATGCTCGGTCAAAGTTCGATCAAAACAGGGGTACTAGATGCAAGATGATAGGTCCAAAAAATGATCATTTCAAAATCAACCAAGCATGGTGTCACATAAAATATCTCATTGCCACAAAACCAATGTCACTCGAATCACCTGAAACGGAGCTCGTACACAGAAGTTACTCCCGGTCAAAGGTTGCGAAGAAATGTTAATCTAGACTATATGGATGCTGACATTAGCAGTCTATATGGTGATGTGGCACTACTAGGGCAGGACACATGGCAGGTGAGTCAGCAATATAGTTGTTGAGTTGGTCCAATCATGGTTTGACATGTGGCATCCAAGGTGGTAGGTGACTGGGTATACACGTTGACGAAGGAAACAAGTGAAACTATGCCACATGGTCCAATCACTTGATGCCATGTGGCACACCTTCCAAGGTCCCTCCATGGGTGGTTATGAATTGTTTGTTTGTTAAAAAATGAACAGTTGGGGGTCAAACCCCCACCCTCCTTCTCGCCACTAGATACTTGGGCCTACCATTGCGCCATGCATCATGCTCTACCACATAAGGGCCGCAGGTTTTATTTATGAAAGATAAGATGTTATTTGGAGGGGGTACGAGTCGAACCACTAACCCCTCCACCCTATTCTCTACCTTTTTCATTGCACTATCGCTTTACTCGATAGTATAAAAGGAGGCAGATATATTTTTAATAGAAGTGAAAGTCGATAAACTATATTTAAAATATTAACCCCCAATTTAAATTATTAAAAAACCTTTTAAGATTTTTAAAAGCCCGATTCACTGATAATGCAAAGGGCTTAAAATTATATGTAAATATTTTTAAAGAATTATTAAAGGGGGTATGAGACATAATGTATTTTTATTAGATTTTTAAACCGAGATTAGGAGATATGGAGGATATAGGGAATTTTATTGTTTTAACCCCCATATAGAATATGTAATTGTATTAAAAGGGGGGTATAACCTTGTGAGGGCATTATGTAAATTAGGAGAAACTTGATAATGGAATTTTATTTCAACACTGTGCAATTAGGAGCTTGAATTCGGGTGATTGTACTTGGAGGGGGATTTTTCTTCATTTCATTATCACTCGAGAAGACTTTGTAAGGCTTTGGAGCAGATTGGCAGTGCTTTGTAATCCTGAATTTTGGAGCATAATCAATGATCAGTCACTTTGTTGGAGAGGGACCAGAAGACGTAGCCATTTGGTGAACTCCGTTATCAATTTGTTGTCTTTGTCTTCTCTTCTCTATTCTCAAATTTTTATTGTTTTAATCATTTAATGTCTTTTCAAAGCATTTGAAATTTAGCTTAAGATAATCAATTACTCATTTACATTAAATTAACATTCACTAATCAATTGTCATAGATCCTAACAGACCAAGTTGGTATCAGAGTTATATTTGACTAAGTTTTACATAAGTGGATGTTAACACGATCTAGGATCCAGGGAGGTGAAGTCACGCTTGTAGAATTCAATCTTGAGATTGGTAAATGAAGAAATTTTTCATCATCAAAGTTGGAAGAAATAGAAGCCAAGAAAAGTTCTGAGCTCAATTCTAACAGTTGTCAATGAGACTTTCTTGACATGAAGGCCATGGGGGAAGATCTCTATTAAGAAAATCAAGAATGGAAGAAGCATGGAAAAGGAGGAACCCAAAGTGAGAAAAGCATAAGGATGATGAATATCATAAGGAAAAAGGGAAACGAGAAGAAGGTGATGAAGAGCCTCCAAAAACTCCATCTCCATCTTCTCCATCATCTTCTTCTAATTCTACTTTTTTTAATCCTTTCAAAAGTCATAAGCCTATAATCAAATTGGATGTAAAATTTGAACTACCTAAATATTGTGGAGAGTTAAATGCTGAGAAATTAGATGATTGGGTTCAACAAGTAGAAGTATACTATACAATTCAAGGCCTTTTATATGATGCTTCTAAAATCCAATTAGCTACTCTTCGGTTGGTAGGAACTACTCTCACTTTGTGGGAGAGTAAAACTCATGTAGAAATTGATCGACATGGTAGTGTCAATTTAACTTGGATGGAGTTTAAAGTTTCCCTTAAAAAATGGTTTTATCCCTTAGGCCATATTTATCAATTGACTATGAGCTGAAAAAAATTTAGGCAAGGTAAGGGTCAATTTGTCCAAGACTATAGTCATGAATTTAGAAAGTAGGCTATAATTGCACTTAATGTTCCATTATACACCCAGGACACATTACTCAAGTATATAGGTGGTCTTCATTCTTACTTAAGGCATACCATTTTGGTTTTAAATCTTAATAATCTAGATGAAGTATGTGTACAAGCCACACATTTGGGGTCAAGAGGTAAGAATACTTTCAATGAAAATTTTGACTAGAAGCCACCTAAGCCTGAAGGTAAATCCAAAGGCAAAGAAAAGGGGAAAAATAAAACCATCAAGAAGGAGGGTGAGAAGCCCACATGCTCCCATTGCAAGAAGGATGGGAATCATAACTCAAAGTGTTGGAAGTTGTATCCAAAAATAAGGCCAAAGAAGTATGGAGGAAACAAAGGAAAACAAAAGACCGTTTCCATAGTACAACAAGATCTTGGATTTGACTCCAAGAATGAGACAAATATTGTTGCTACCATGATCCAAGGTAAAGTAAAAGGTGTCTCTTTCTTTTGATACAATTTTTTCAAATGCAAGTGCAAACGCAAGTAAAGAATCTTCTCCACCTATGATTGATAAGCATCAAAATAAATTATTTCACATTCAGGTTGTAACAAAGCATACTAAGGTTGATACTTTGTTTGATACGAGATCTCAAGTAAATTTAATATCTGAAGTAGTTAAGAAACTTAACTTGGCTACAACACCTCATCTGAAGCCATATCCACTTGGATGGGTATGCAATGATGCACAGTTACAAGTAACAAAGAAATGTAAGTTAAGATTTTCCATCACTGCAAGCTTTATAGATGAGGTAGAAGTTGATGCACATGGTTCCTTTAGATATTTGTGATCTTGTACTAGAGAGTCCCTATCTTTATGACTAAAAGGAAATCTTTTATAAGGGAGAAAACAAATATCACCTTTTTAAGGATGGTAAAGAATTCATTATACGTGCACATAAGATTCAGACTAATCTAACATTGGTGAATATTAGACAAATGAAGAGGTTAGTCAATGCTAGTAAGAATTTTGATTGATGATTGTAAAATCCAAAGAGGATGATAAATCTAACGCATTTAAAGGGTGTGAACCAGAGCACAAAGTTGAATCGGTCAAAGTAGTTTTTTCATATGATGACTTATTTCAAGAGCCAAAGGGATTGCCACCAAAGAGGGAGATATAGTATGAAATCTAGTTAGAATAGGATTTCCCTCTTCCAAACATCTACATGTATCTTCTATCAGTTATGCAGAATGAGGAAATCAAGAATTAGGTTTAGGAGTCAGTTGAGAAAGGAGTTATTTGTCTGAGCACCTCTCCTTGCGGTTCTCCAATTGTATTGGTGCCAAATAAGGATGGGTCATGGAGAATGTGCATTGACTACATATCCCTAAACAAGATAATGGTAAAGAGAAGGTATCCTCTTCCCCAAATAGATTATTTACTTCATCAATTGAAACATCCAGTTTATTTCACTAAGTTAGACTTGCATAGTGGATATCACTAGATAAGAATTGTAGATAATGATGTATGGAAAATTGCATTCAAGACAAAACAAGGATTTTATGAG
>VDFB02373365.1:267820178-267835744 GCA_007258455.2 Sequoia sempervirens
AAATAGAAGTTATAAGAAAAAAACTAGTTTCAAGTCTAGTGAAGTATTGTCTCAAGAAAAGTGTTTGCTAGTTGACTCTATAAGTGTTAATAAGGAAAATATTGTAGCATAAAATATGTCCAATATAGATCTTGATGGATTCATAGTAAATATGAATGGATCATATATAAAAGAGTGTGTTAGTGACTCTGAGGGATTAATTCATTTTGAGGTAGAACTTATTGTTGCTTTAGATGAGATTAAGAGGCTTAGAAAAGTAAATTTGAAATTAGAGAAGCAACTCCAAGAAGAAAGGGAGATTAATGATTTTAAAAAGGAAAAAACACTGGTTATAGATTGTAAGCATCAACTTGAAGAAGGAAAAAGGATGATGAAGGAGAATATCTTGCTAATAAAAAGACAAGAAGAATTAGATAAATTAATCAATAGTTTGAAGTTAGAAGTCCAAGAGTATAAAAGGATAACAGATGTAGCAAATTCTAATTTGGAAGTTAAAAATATTGTGTCAAAAACTGGAAGGAGAGGTAATTTCTCTAAATAAAGACATTGAAAGTGTCAAGATTTAGAGAAATCAAAAGTTTGCACAAAGCACCATTAAGCTAAACAAGATGCTGAATAAGAAAAAGCATCACAAAGAAATTTTCGGTTTAGGATATGAAAAAGGACAAAGTTCAGGAGTTCAAGACGAGTCTCAACATGAAATAGTATTTGCAACAAAATATGGACAGAGTTTGAAAGTTAAATTGTCACCAAGAAAGAAGATAGATTTGGGTCATCATGTTGCTGTTCAGATAGAAGATAAATGTGTTGATGAAAGGACAAAAATACTATCAAGACCTCCATTTATCAGGTATAACTGCTCTCAATTTCATGGATATTGCTATGTTTTTATGCTCATGGTTATAGAGCAAGAGATTGTACAAGAATTTGTAGGAGGTATGGAAGATATGATCATAGAAGTTTTGGAGGTAGTAAGTTGAAGGCATCATTTAAAAATAACAATGTAGATGCATTGACAAAGAAAAAGAAAGGGCCCATATAGGTTTGGAGGATAAAACAAGACCTAGGAAATGAAAATACTAAACTAGTGCATACTGTACATAAGGAATCAACTATTGCTTGAAAGGTCAGCATGAGAGAATAGGTGGAAAACTTTATGCATATGCAAACCTTTGAGAAATGGTGCAGTCTTTATGGGTGAATGATTGTTTGAGAATTTTTTTTTATCTTTTTCCATTGTTTTTCAATAATCAAGGTGTGAGCTATATGTTTTATAGATTTGATGTCTTGAAGTGAGCTTTTATATCTGAAATAGTGTGGAGACTGTAAAATATTTGTGCATCTATGATCTTGAACATTTTACAAGTTGTTGTAATAGTGATTGGCTCTTACAAAGGGAAAAAAATGTGTTCAGGATTGTCATGTGGTTTCTATGTCATTGTTTTACAATATGAGCATTTATTTATCTTGATAGTTTCTATCTCATACACATGGTATCTTGAACTAAGAATGATGAACATTGGTCATAGTGAACAAATAAGGACTATGAGGTCTTGAAAGCAAGCATAACATAACAAGTGGTATAGGTCTTGGCTCTTAACATAAGATGTTTAAGCAATATGATTTCTTGATGTGCGTACCATTCTATCTCTTTTAGAGTGTCCTAAATTTCAATGAATAAAAAATACATCAAGCTTCAATACAGGGGTGTTTGAAAAATACCATTGTTTGGAAAGATCATGATACATCTATAACTGTTGCTGATTTTGGAAGTTTGTTTTTGCAGTCATTTGATTAACAAGCCTCTGAATGATAGTGGCTCTTCTTTGATAGAACCTCTAACAATGGTATTCATATTCAAAGTAAGTGTTTGATATGGCTTATATGTGGTGTAATGAATTTCCAATGCTCTTGCAAAATGAAGAAATTGATGACAGTTCAAGAATTGATTCATGCAATCATGATGTTTTATGGTAGTCTATTTTCAAAGTGAAGTGACCTTAACTCTCTTTTACACTCATATGGCAATCAGTCATAGGGGGAGTAATAAAGTTATGCATGTATTTTATGCCAGTGGTTTCCATATTCTTAGTATGTCAGTCATATATTTGTTTGGTCTGTAGTATGAGTGTTTTGATACTTTTAATCAGTGGTATGCTTTGGTCACTGAAGTTTAGACCATCTCAGTGGTTTGGGACAGTAGAAAAATGAATGCACAAACCTGAAAAAGTTTCTATTCCATCTTGATAAAAGGGAATTTTCATTTGCATTAAGATGGATAGTCTAGT
Source organism: Sequoia sempervirens (assembly GCA_007258455.2). Taxonomy (NCBI): domain Eukaryota; kingdom Viridiplantae; phylum Streptophyta; class Pinopsida; order Cupressales; family Cupressaceae; genus Sequoia; species Sequoia sempervirens. Next base: position 267,822,467 of record VDFB02373365.1, read on the forward strand.
TGATAATGGCTAGTCGAGGGCTTTGTTAGATTCTTGGCAATACTATCATCTTCTCAATCATATATCTTGTTGCAAGAAATTAAAATGACCTTAGTGGAAAACACTAAAGAAGAAAGGTAAAGTTATCAAATCAGAATCTTTATGACAATCATCAGATAGGGTAACAATCAGAAACAAAAGGATAAGTATAGATCCATAAAGTGACAGTCAAGAAGATCTATGGTATGATTTCATGGTAAGTAATAATTAGAGTGAAAAAGAAAAATAATAGTGGGTCCTTGGAGATTTGTTCTGAGGTCATCACATAGTTTTAATTACATGGAACAGTTAATAAAGACCAATAGAGACAAAATGCTCTTATTATTTCATAGACAAGTAGTAAAGTCTGCAGGTACCTTGTTTGAACTATCTTGATTTGTAGGTGGCAAAAACATAAAATAGAGGTTCATAGAAAATTAATTCATGAAAAAAAACTTCATAGAGTTGCTTTGTGTCAGATCAATGGTTATTGGTTTCAAATATAAGTATCATTAGTTTGAAGTTGGAATACGACTCTTGTGTCTATAATTCCATGTTTTGGGGAGTACTATATACTTTACCATCTTCTTTTGTGATTTATTTTTCAAGCTCTGGTCTGCCTTGAGTTCTTTTCCATTTTATTGACATTGATCATTGCTTGGGTAGTTTATTTGGTTGCTTGGATATACAGTGTGAGTAGTACAGTTGACAAGATTAAGATATATGGTGCAATAGTACTTATTCTCCTTTTACAGTATAATGATAGTTGTACGCACTCCCAGTGCTAGTGAACAGTATGACAATATTGTGTATCAACAACTGTCTTGCATATTTAGTTTGCTGCTATTTTTCTCTAGTTGCACCTAGTTGTTGTGTTGAATAATTAGTTGGCTTCTAAGTCTTTTATCTTCATGGAATTTCACATTCTCTTCTTTCATTCTTTTTTATTGAGGCAAAAAGGGGGAGAGATGATATGTGTTTTTCCATCAAGGACAAAGGGGGAGTTTGTTGGCTTTCAATTGTTTATCATGTTTATAGTTTGTCCTTGATGACAAAACTAGTTACATGGCTTAGATTTTGGCTCTCACATGTACTTCCAATTTTTGGTTGTTACATGATACATGATGATGCTGACATATTATCACTTTGAAAGAATCTTGATATTGATTGATGCTGACATTTTTATTATTTTGACAGGGAAGTACTATAGTCTTTGCATTTGAAGTATTTCAAATTAGCTCAAAAGAAAAAGTGTTTTAGGTATATGTGTGGGCTCACTTTTTCACTTTTTCATGTCTTTGCTAAGTTTATTGGCATTTGATTTATTATCAGCATGTGCACAAAAGTGGTTCAATTGGATCTCATTGTAATCCATATTGTCAAAGAAATTGAAATTATGCAAATCACTTGAAAGTTATTCAACAAAGTTTTTGTTATTGAAAGTCATTTTGAACAAGGTGATTTAGTTTTATTTGGGCTCATATTAATAAGGTTTTGGGCTTTATCAAAGGCACACTAATCATGTTGGAGAATACATGAGGTATCAACATTTTTATTTGCTTGGCATTTTGATCACATTAAAACATGACATCAGATATCATAGTGGTCTTTGCACTTGAAGTATTTCAGGTTGATCGGATAAAGTGATTCAAATATATACACTATTTGCTATTCCTTGTTATATTAAAATGGAATGATATTTGAGGAAGTTGATACACATATTTCTTTGTGATATTTTCAATAATTGACATGATTATAAGAATCTTGGTTTATTGTTGACTACTGATGCAGGATCATCCTTGGGTTGTGGAAATCTTGCATCGCCCAAAAATATTTTCATTCTAGTTTGTCTTTGTTTTAGTTTTAGTTAATTCAAGTTGGAAGATCTGGTGATTCTTCATGTTTTCTCGGTAGACCTTGTGGATATATGTTTACATTGTGGATATTTTCATTTACCTTATTCCAAGAATTGAGCGCGATTGGTTCATTTTCCAACAAGTTACCACTTTTGGATTATGTGGCAGTTTCTTGAACCGACACTGGATTGATGTTCTTATCTAAACAACTAGTTTGATCGCTTGTGGATCATTTCTATATCTTGCAGATCTTGATGGTGCGATTTGAATTGTTCTATGGTGTGTCCCTGACCTTGATTTAGGTCCATACTTCATTTTATGCAATCATTGAGGAGTAATTCGAATTTGAGGCTGACCTATTCATGCACATGTTATATTTTCTTTCATTGGAGAATGTAATGATGTTTGGGTTGACGCAAATGTTTCTGGATATGTGAATGTATAAAAAGCATTGTAATTGATCATTAGAGGCCGTGGTAGAGAAGATTAGAGTTAGAGATTAGAGAAAGAAAGAGTTTATTTGTAGGATTTCCGCTCACATTGAGGAGCATGTAAGAAGAGGGTAATTTGAGCATGTTGTAATCAGGCCTGCGAGCCGAATCTGTTAACCCAGATGTTGCTGGATGTTTGTAATTGAATTCTCTAATAATAAGAATGTTTGAATTTGTATTTTCCTCCATTTTTTGTTTTTCTTTTGTTGTGTGACTCTCACTGCATGATCCAGATAGTTATCTTTGAGGACCCTCCAACCATGTCTGCATCAGATGGTATCGGAGCAGAAGGTTGCAAACTTGCAAATCTAGAGATGAGAGCTGGTTGTGAACCTTGACTAGGTTGTGGTCCTTTTGGTATTCCTTGGGTGAATAGATCACCGATTTGAGGTAGGCTATAAGTGTATTCAATAGATCACTAAGAGAGGCAATTGAAACCTTGTAGTCAGATCGCTGAGCTGAGGCAATTACACCGAGTAGGGGGAGAGATGCTACCAAGAAGGATGAACCCTAGAAGAATGGAGCAGATGATGGGAGACTTTAAAAATGAGATGAGGAATGAGATCCATAACCTCTTGGGTGGTTTGAGGAGAAAACCTGAACCAGAGGATGAATATGAAGAAGCTGTAGAAGAACATGAGGCTGAAGGGTTGATAGAGTGGAAGTTTCTAACTTCTCTAGTACATTGAATCCAGAAGACTTGATAGACTAGATAGGAGAGTTGGAAGACTATTTTGAGCTTGAGGATATTAGATACCCATTAACTAACTCATTTGATTGCAAAATCTAACAAAAATGTTTGATGAAATATGTATAATTTGATGTATCATTGGGTGCTTATAAAATTTGATGTGCAATTTTCAATTTTTTGAAAGTTTATCCCGGACGTTCATCGAAATTTTGATGAACCTGGGTTTCGTCAAAATGTTGACTATCAGTTTCATCGAAATTTTGACAAACATGAAAAATAGAAAAAAATAAAATTGTGGCCGACATAAAGAAAAGTGAGTTCGCACCTGATTTATTGCAATTTTGTTTTGCTCTACTTGAGACAATTTGTGGAGAACTAAGGACAATTTTCTTGGGAAAAATTAGAAAAAAATTCAAGAAGATATCACGAGGTTGAGGTAGTCATTGTCTTTTTGCAGAATTCAGTTGTGAAGTCAGATTTGTAGTTCCAAGTTGAAAATCATATTTTAAAGCAACATCTCATCAGATTTCATTTTTAGAGGTTTAGGGTTTTGAGAATTTCATGTTCAGATTTTGTTGTGTGGAATCACCATAAGATCACAACCAAGGAACAAATTCTTGTGACTGTAATTATGTGATCCATAACTCTATTGGTCATGTGGCACAATTGTGCTATAACAAATACAAGATGCATTCATGTGTGGCTCAAGTTTAATGTGGTTGTAGACATGTCAAATTTACATCATGCATAATCATATTCCATTCATCAAATAAATCAGGACTTTATTTAAATCAAACCCAAATCATATTCCACCATTTTTTGATTTAAACAAATCAAATATTTAAGTCCTAAAAGTCAAAATCATCTAAGCACCATTAAATCAGCATAATCATCATCTATTTAATCTAACCTTGATTAAATACTAATCTCACCCACTTGCATTCTCTATATTTAGCCACTTGCACATATAAATCAATTTATTGATTTATTAAATCCAACATTTTCCATCAACATGACATTTATGGGGAATATTCCCTCAATTTTGAATTCAAAAGCAAGTTGATTTGTCCCTCCAACATTGCATTTATTGCTCATTTTCTTGTCCCCAACTTAGCATTTACTCTCAAATTTGAATTCAAATTCTCCCTCTCATGGGCACATTTCCCTAATCTTGCACATCCATTGGCCTATCACATGATGACAAATGTCCTTCTTTCATTGGTCCAATCTTAGTCCCACATTGGTCTCTCTTCAACACTTAGCATTTTGAAAATCCTTAAATAGAAGATTCAACATTGAGCAAATCCTCCACAGTCTCTTGCAAGGCCACTCTCTTCATTTGAGAATTGATCTTGTCCATTTCACTCCATCATCTCCATCATCTACACAACTTGATGCAAGGTCATTCTCTTTGAGAACTTATCTTGTCCATTTATCATCTTCATATCCATAGCAATTTCATCACTAGCTTATCAATCAAAGATTGGGAAAGGGTCACTAGCACATGTGACACCAATCCACTATGAGATGAAGTTGATTCATGTTGTTTGTATGCTTATTTGGTTTTTCTTGTTGTTTTAATATCTTACTTAGCATATCTAACATGTTTCATTATCTCATAGGGATGTTGAGGATTATTTTGGTTTTAAAATGCTAACCACATGCAGATTTTCACATCCATGGTTATGTTGTGATAGAAATGGAGGCACTCATATAATGTAGTTAATTCAGGTTGTATAATGTAGGTGTCAATCATCATTGGGTGCATTCAGGTTGTCTCAAGTTTAATAGGTTAGGATGTAATTATAGCATGATCAAAGAGTGATTACCTCTTGCTGTAATAAAGAGCCTATAACTCTGGTTGATATGCAGAGTGGCTGTGTCATATCAATTATTTAGTGCATTCAAGCACAACCCATGTTTAATGGGCTATTCTAGAGAGTGATCAAGATTTTACAAACCTTATGAATGTTACTTAAAAGTGTATAGCTTAAACTACAAACCAAGTTTGTTACATACTTGAATGCAATCTTGGGTTACCGCAAACTATAATAATGTGATCTGCTAATAACCAATATGTGAAGTATTAAAGCAAGAACCATGATATATAGGATACATTTCCTTGATCAGGTTTACATACCTTAATGATCAAACACAAGATTCCCACACACTCTAGGATACAATCCAAGATCATACCACAACTTTGTCAAGACAACTAATTTTCTGACCCAAGATTTAAGATTGTTTTTTAATACCAACAGACACATTGGTAAGAGCATGATTATGGTACAAACCCTAGGCCTCTGTAGAAACATAAACAATAACTATAGTGGATTAGTGAGGTTGCAATTCTAGAAATATTGAGACATTGTAGGTAATAAAAAAATCTTGCAATCTAAATATTGTAGCCAATAACAAGCACACTATGTAGCTTAGTAAAATTTGTAAATGTAATCTACGGTAAGAATAATGACAGTCACTTGAGATGTGACAAACAAAAAGAGGCTGAGCAGTGACAAGATAATAAAGCTCAAACCTTGCATAGTAAAGTGGAGATTTTAACAGTGAGTTTCCTTACCCCCTTGCTTACCTTAAGGGTTTTTCAAATGCTTTTGGTAGCGTTAGACAAGGCAAATGCAATCAGGGAATGACTATCCAAATGAAGTAACAGTGGTAATCATAGGTTCAATGTTTCTTCTTAGCCATTAATGTATAATAGAGGTAGTGGATTGCATGTTTGAGTAGTGTTATGAGACTCATCAAAGATGGGAGAATAGTGAATACTACCTTGTGGACTGTGAAGTAGTGTCAATAAGGTTGAATGATCTTAAGAACTACAATACCATGAAACAATGAGTCCCCTATAGTAAGTAGGTAGTCTATAGGAAAAAGTTTGATTTTATAGAAGGATGCTCGTGAAAGGAATCTTCAAGTGATAGTGAGTGAGATATTTGAGATTGTAGTTGAGGGTGCAATACCCAGTCTGAAAGGAAGTTAGAAAAGCAGTAAATGTGCGAGAAAATAAAATTGTACACAACAAACAATTCACAATGTTATCTTGCATAATGCCTTGAGTTTGAAGACAAAAATATCATTGTATCTTCATGATGAAAGTGGTGACCTTAATAGTCAATCACTGGAAACCATGATTTTAAAACATGCTATTGTGCTTATGGAGGCAACATTTTAAGCAAGGCAGTGAGTGGTGGTTTGGAACAATGGAAGGTATGAAGGACTTGCTTTATATGCATACTATGCAGTCTAGCTTAAGACACCGTTCTTAGAAGAGATTGAAGGTGGATTATGGAACTCAAGGGTTACCATGAAAAGGATTAAAAAAAAGACTGAGATCTATTTAAAAGACACGGTCATGAAGATATTAAAGATGTCACATGCAAAACCCTAGTAGCTGGAGTAATGAATACAATGCCAAAATAGATAGTGTGCTGGGGTAGATTTAGGAGATCTCCACATTATCTAATTACAAGGAAATACATCATTTATTTTATTTTTTAATTAAAAGAAATCATTCTAAACCCTATATAGGATACATTGATACTTCAAAAGCCTTTGAAGGAATTTGAGATTATGCAAATATGTGTCAAGTAAATACCTAGATTACAAATAGTAGGGGGAACAATATAAGATTTGTTGAGCATAGCAGGAATGAGATAAGAAATAATGAATCTTATGCCTCCTTTCACACACATCTCCTCACTGTTCTCTGTCATTTTTTTACAGAAACACTTCTCCATCTTGGCGGTCTATGCTTGAAAATAATATTTTGACGAAGGTTTTAAAGTATGTTTATTAAAATGAAAACTTCATTTTGGCGGGCTACACCTGAAAAATAAGATTTTGACAAAAGTTTGAGTGTATATTAAATTTTTAGAGTATTTTGGTGGGATATATTCTTGATTCCTTAAATGATTTATTCAAATGGATTATGACTAAATAAATGACTAACTATTTAGTCATTTTTATTTTTGTGACTAAATAATTTTTAATCAACGACCAAACTAGTAATTTATTTACTCATTTATAACTAAGTTGCAAAAAAAGAGAAAAATTTAGTCATTTTTAGTTGTTGTGACTAAAATTTTTAGTCACCTAGTCATTTATTTGCCAAATTCTACTAGTGTGTTCTTCCTTGTGCGATTAGGGCTCTCTTAATGTTGAGGGCCCTAGGGATAAGCTCGTCATAAGAAGTGACACATTGCATCTTTAACTAAAAGGATAAATTCGTATAGACATTAGCAATGATGATTTTGACTTGTTGCTCCTTAGGAATGTGTCACTTGCTCTTACTAGCTCGCTACCTCCATCGTTGTATTGTTGCTGTTGAACTTGAAGGTTATGAATGATTTATCAAACATAACAATCTTACGGATGTTAAGGTATGTCATATATCTCATTTTTTTCATCTATTTTAATTGTTGTTAGTTCATCACTAGTAAATAAAGAATGAAATATGTACCATTAATATTCTTTATATTATGAAATATGTACCATTAATATTCTTTATATTTAGAAATTATTTTTTGTTGTAGATTGATTGGTGAATTTTTTTACCACCATCAAATATTTTACCTCGCTCATACCGATATTTATTTTCCATTATGAAAGATATCATAATGGAGTATCAAGAAATAGATGCATGTCCCAATGATCATATTATATATCATATAAACAATAGGAATTTGCAACATAATGCCTAGAATGTCATATCAATAGATATCAAATAGATCAACTAACAAAAAAGGTTCCTCGCAAGGTTCTTCATTATATTCCCATTATTCCACGTATGCAACGATTATTTAGGTGTGAAAGCTTAGCACAATTTATAGATTACCATGGATGGAATAGAAGTGGAGATGACAGTATTCAAATGCCTGTGAATTGTTCTACATTTAGGGACATGGAGGAAAATTGACCACACTTTAAAGAAGAACATTGTAATCTTAGGCTTTCATTGGGAGCAGACGGTGTCAATCCATTTGGAGAGCTGAGATCTATTTACTCAATGTGGCCTATTTTTGTTATCAACAATAACATTCCTGCATGGATGTGAATAAAGAGGGAGCACATAATGTTGTCAATGATTGTTCCAAGCATTTGTTTACATCAATTTTCTTTAACATAGTAGCATCTCATTTGTCTTATTTGTTGCATAATGACATATTTTTTTCATTCAATAGTCATCTACATTAATTTATATATATTGCATTAAAATGGTTATAATAATTATGTAATGTTTATGTTCATTCAACTAGGTAAGTAGCAAGTTAAAGATATGAATGTATATATTGAGCCTCTTATCGATGAGTTACTAAAGTTATGGAATGATGTCACTATGTATGACGTCTCTAGACCAATAGGACAAAGACAATTTCAATTCCATGCAATGCTTGTATGGACAATTCATGATGCCCTAGGGCTAACACTTTTTTGTGGTATGTTATAACGTTCGACTACACTTTAACAATATTTAATTTGATGAAGTAGATATCATGCATGTTTTTAAAATAATCTATTCATTATATATAATTATAAAAATTGACATATTTAATCCAATTATATATGACCTTGTAGGTCTTCAAACAAAGGGAAAATTTGTATGTCCAATTTGTGGTCCAAAGATGAAATCTCATCATTCAACAAGTTTAGGAAAGTAGGTGTTTGATGAGTATAGGCACTTCCTTCATAAAAATCATAAGTATCGAACTACTAAAACAAATATTTTCAATGGGAAAGAGGAGACTACATCAAAACCATGAAGAATGACACCTCGCCTATGGAAGTTGGAATATAAAAGAATTAATCGTCAAGGTTATACATCAGATCAAATTGTTTATCTATCATATATGATATGTTTTGAATTTATATTTTGATATTGTGTTGTGTTTACTCATTTTGTAATTGACAATGATTGTCGTTGTTAATTTGTTTAACTTATATGCTTCATGAAGGTCATCAAGGCATTAATGGCCTACTTCCACAGGGATTGAAAAGTTATCCCAGACAATTTAGTAGGTTGCCCTACTATGAGAAGCTACAAATTGTGCATTTATTTGATACAATGCATATTGGAAATAATATAACAAAAACATTATGGAAAATACTGGATGGAAGGCATGACAATTTTTTTTTTTGTCAAAATATGTAGTGACATTTAGGAAGCCAATCATGCAATGAAAAATGTCATTCAATTAAATAGCGATAGAGACCAAATTAATATAGGTGCCCTTCCTTGGTTATTAACAGATCAACAAAGCAATGCTATAAAAGAAGTCATATGAAAAATTCAATTTCCCACAGGATTTTCTATGAACATAAACAATATAATAACAAAGAAAGGTGAATTTAGGTCAGGGATGAAAACACATGATTGGCATACCTTCATTAAGGTAATTATTTTGGTATATTACATACACTTGTATAATGCATGTACTTTTCATTGTATTGTGTTTGCTACTTTTAAAAAATTATGAAAAAATCATTTTATAATTGTTGCAGTACGTTCTACCTCTATCTCTCCCAGAGAACTTTGACAAAAATGTCAAGAAATTTATATATGATCTTAGAAAATACATGAGGTAAGTAGCAAGATTTTTTCAATTCTTTGTATAAATCTTATAACTTCCATTTGTTTTACTTGTTATGTAATATACTGTATATTTTTGTTAAATCTCGTTAATATATTTGCGCCTTGAATCACTTGTAGATGGTTGTCATCTAAAGAAATCCATAAGAAGATATAAACTATTGGAAGAGAAAAATTCCTCGTCTAATGTGTGAAATGCAAAAGTGTCTACCTTTGACATTTTTCAATGCACAAGAACACTACTCATACACCAGATTGAGGAGATTGAATTGTGTCGACCTGTACACACAAGGTCAATGTGGATGGTTGAGAGGAACTTGCAAGTTTTGAAGGCTTTGGTTAGACAAAGAGCACATCCTGAGGGTTCTATGGTGGAGGGATATATGGTATACCAGACCATGGTGTAAATTAGTGAATACCTTCCTAAGTTTGTAGCATAGATCCATCTAGATTGCATTTGGGATCCCAACTCCATTAAAAAATTTGAAGGGGAGTACTTGATGGGGAAAGGTAGATTGAGGAAAGTGAGAGGTAATTATAAGATGGTCATGGAGATTAATTGGAATACATTTTACATATAATTTTTATGTATATTATACTTATTTAATTTTTAATCTTCAATATACATTAATTATAAATTAAGGTTGTATACTGTGGTATTTAACTAATTATACATTGTTTGTGAATTTTAAATTTTTTTGATACAGTTGGTTGAGAATGGGATGCACTACATTTGTACGTCGCCAACAATATTGATTGAATGACAGTATGGATTGAATGATGTTAACAATCTGGTCGCGGATTAACATGGAAAGGTGTGGCTTCATTGGTTAAAGAAGCTCATCGTAATGGAGATTCCAATGTTACCTAAAGGGAAATTGATTTAGCATATGGGTTAAGAGATAAACAAGTACGTATAAATATATTAATCACCCATATTATTTAATTATTTTCAATTAGATTGATGTATATATATGTTGATATTTTTTTCTTTTCATACATTTGGCCAAGAATAAATATGTTTATCAATTGACGATATTGCAATAATTTTTACATGTTTGACGTATTGCAGGCGAAACACCACAAGGCTATGTGGTGCAATGGTCATAAATTTTGAGTCAAAATGTCAGATGACATGAAGAAAACTTGTGATTCTAGTATAACTGCAATCTTTTAGGTGACTAATGTTTCATCTATAAGTGGCATACATCCAGAAGTCTCAGAAAATTGATACTATGGAATTTTGAATGATATAGTTGAGTGTGACTTTAAGTCCTTTAGATTAAAAATGTTCATCGTCCTATGGTACAGGCTACGATTGAATGAAAATGATCCTGATATAACTGTTATTGAACATGATAATGGATTTACCATGGTTAATACGAGATTGATCGAGCGAGTTAGAAATGAGCCCTATGTTCTTCCAAGCCAATGTGAGCAGGTATTTTACTCAGAGGTTCTAGGTAAACCAGGTTGGTCATTTGTTGTTAGACATGATCCAAGAGGAAGGCTAGTAAAGTATAATGTGGTGGAAGAAGAAGATACCGAAGAACTAGAAGATGATGTAGATGATGATCAAGAACAACAATTAGTTTATGATGTCCCTGGTGAAGATGTCAAAGAGGATGTACTAGATCATGATGATGTAGGAGTTAATGTTCATGGAAATGATATCTGTGTGGATGATGACATTAGCAAAACTGATATCGATGACAATGATAATGATATGACCAATCCTTACAATGTCGAATTTGGATCGGATGATACAGACAAAGAGTTGGATGAAGAAGAAGATCAATGACATTGAAATGTATAAGTTATGCGATTATATTATCTATTTGATATTAATTTTCTTGATAGAATTATATTTGACTTATGTGGTTACATAATTAATTCATGATGTTTTTAATTTTTATGCCATTACATAATTAATTTAATGATGTACTTTTTAATGTTTGAAAGGTCAAAAAATTAAAATGTTTCAATAGTGATGTTAATAACCAGAGGTAGAGTGTTTCATAACCATGTGATCATAAAAGATTAAAAAGTTAGTTGTAGAGGTGGTTTTTTAGTGGTTGATGTGTAAAGTCCTTTAAAAGTCATAAAGTGATCATTTTAATGGTTGTTGATGGTTGAGGATTTAAAATACAAGCTCTTCACATTTGAAAATCTATGTTTTTCTTCAAAATTTATGTATTTTTCCTGTTATGTAGCACTATACGGTCACATGCAACCATATTTTAATGTGAAATCAATTCCAGGTCATGAAGCTATGTTTTAGCTTTGATTTGAATCTAATTTGAGGGCTTAAGGCATTTATTTGAGTTAGAAAGCTTCATTTCTTTGCATACAACCTGGTTACCCTATTTTTGAGGGTTTTGTAGTCCAAACATGATATAAAGGGGCTCTTACACTTTTTGTGATTAATGTAGCTTGTGTGAGAGGCCCCATGGATACTGTTGTAATTTTAGGATGCACGAATAGGGTGTAGGATGAGAAATAAAGAAGGTATAACTATTGTCCTCAAGAGTTTTGTGAAGAAAAGCATGTGAAATGAAAGGTTCAAGCCTAGGTTTCAACAAAAAATGTATGGGAGATCTGATTTTATGAATTTGTATCCATGTGCAGACCTAATGGGTTTTTTCTGAACGCTAAATATAAATGATATACATACACACACACACACACAAACACACACACACACACACATATATGTATGTATGTATGTATGTATGTATGCATGTATGTATGTATGCGTATTTTTAAATGTAAATGTAAATACAATTATTGGATGCTATCCTAAAACAATAAATGCAACATATCATTAAAAAAATATATATCTATCTATATAAATGTGTATTTCTAAATTCAAGTGTAAATGCAAAGAGCATATAGTTTTGTAGTGTTATAGATACAACATATCCATAAATTAATGTAAGTGAAATTATAAATTCTTCAACACATAATATGAAATCGATCAAACTATTAAACTACATGAAAAATAAATGAGAATAGTAAATGCATATATGTATGTGTATTTGTAAATGTAAGTGTAAAATAAATAAGAATAATGAAAATTATAAAAGAATACAAGGAAAAGTTTAGAGTTTAGAGTGGAAGAGAGATAGAGGGTAGAGGGTTTAAGGGTTTAGAGTTTAAGGGTTAATGATTTAGGGTTTAGGGTTAAAGGTAGAGGGTGTTGGTTTAATTTTTACACTGTAACCAGGTTGGTCTTCTAATCTACTTATGGGATTGCCAATTCCAATCAAGGGCAACTTGAAGGACCTGGACCAACTGATGAGGACTTTAAAAATCCTCCTACACTTTGGGCTCTGCAAGACCCAGGAGGGTGATCCCTTAATGTGTTTACAACCTCTGCACCAATATCATAAACAACATTAACACAATAGATAATCCCATTGAATAACTCAACACAATAGGATAATATCGAATAAAATTGGTTGTTCACCGATAATATTAATTATGTGGAGCATGAGATAACTACAACACAATCCATAGTAAAATATAGTCATTAATTTGCAATTGTAGCAAGCTCTAGGCAAAGACAAACAATTATTGAACTACACAAATAAGTACAACTTAGATCAGTGCCATATA
>VDFB02373365.1:267835844-267957368 GCA_007258455.2 Sequoia sempervirens
AATTATATTGACTTGGTTATTTAAATTATGATTTTAATAAGGAAAATATTAGCATGTAAATTATATTAATTTGGTTGTTTAAATTATTATTTTAATAAGATAAATATAAGCATATAAATTATATTGATTTGGTGTTTAAATTATGATTTTTGTAGACAATTAATCAGATATGGAATTGTAAGTTTATTGTAAGATATTTCTTGCTTTTTTTTTCCCTTTTACTATTTTACTTTTTTTTTAAATAACTTTTATTTGTAACCTAAAAGTGCTACCTTGGTGACATAGAATGACAAAACCCTAGCTTGCTTGACTTGAGATGGAAGACAAATGACGAATGAAGTTAAGTTATTATGAATTAGGGTTAAAAGACTTATATTTATAGGAAATCCTCATAATTTACCCATTAATTGGATCCCTAAGGCCGACATGGACAAAAATTAAACTTAAAACCTAATTTTTCCCACTAAAACCCCAAAAATGGCTCAAATGGGACTCATTCGCCACTAATGGCGAATGGGTCCCACCTAGATGGGACTAATTCATCACTAATGGTGAATGAGTCCCAGAGGGGCCATTTTTGCTAGCTAGAATGTTGAGAAATAAGAAAACTAGGTTTATATAATGACTATGTCGGTTATTTGATCAAATCATGCCTCAGGATGCATAATATGGGGTCATAAGGGCCTATTAATGGTGATATAAAATTCAATTAGGGCTTGGAACACATAATTCAATGTGAAAGTGTGATTAAATACACTTTACAACACTAAAATGAGGTCCACATAGCCTAGGAAGGCACAAGAACCAATGTGAATGTGCAAGACACATTACAACACTAGTTTATCATTAAATTTGTTTTACAAGCCTTCTAAATTGATGTGATAATGTTATTAAACACGTTTTATAATGTTGAATTAGGGAGAAATGGGTTCATTAAGTCTAGAAAAGCGTGAAAGTATCTTACAACACTTTACACCACCTTTACAAGATGTCTTTAAAAGCATGTTATTCGATTTGCAAGGGTCCAAGACCTAGTGTGGATGCATAAAATACCTCACAACACTAGATTAAGGCCTCATTAAGTCCAATTTATCATGAATTAATCCCATATCAAGAAAAGGGTCATTTTTCTATGACACATTTAGCCCCCACTTTAGTGAGAGGATGAAGTTTCTTCAAACTCACACTAAAGTAGACATTCAAGAGAGATCCGAGTGTATAGATATAGATGAAAAAGAATGGAAAAGATCAAAGGAGATGGCCAATCCCCCAGGATCTAAGATCCTAAGTCAAACTACCAAGATACAAAACCATGCAATGGCAAGATAGAGAAAGATGAAAATGAAAAGGTGGATCAAGCTTTGATCATTTGTCCAACTAGTTATGGATCAGATCTAGGCTTGTTTGTTTGAAAAAGAGAATGCATACTCACTCTGGGGCGACAGAACTCATGATGGTCCATTGGGTGAGAAGGCCCAAATAAACTCACTCTAGGGCCATGGAACTTCTGACTATTCATGGGGTGAGAAATCCCAAAAGGTAAGATACATACGCTAGTTGGTATGCACTCATAAACACAAAGGTGGCTATGGGGAAAAGTCATGTCGCTAGGTGGGCTTCCCGCTCAACCATATTAAAGTTATACCTCCTGATAACTTTAAGAAGGCGCCACAAGGAAAATGGTTTTTGAGCTCTATGACGTAAGCAAAACTTCATATGCTTGAAACTCATAGACATTGTTAATGCAGAATAGTGTAAGGATTGTTCAAAGGGATTTTGCTTTGTTCATGCAAGGTCTCATCTTAGGGAACTTCGTGCTTAATGTCTCCAAGAGAGAATAAATGCCAAAGAAGTATCATGCTCTTGAAGGGAATCAAGCCCAATGACTCCACCAAGAAAAGGATGCATCGCAAGAAGAAAGAAATGGCATAATGAAATGTGAGTGGTGATGTATGCCCCCACTTTAAAGTGGTTGTGAGCACCCGTACTATAAGAAATTGCTTTAAAGTAGAAGAAGAGGGCATGAGAGCTTACCCAGAAATCCCTATGCCAAGTCATATGTTTCTGATAAGTTGTGTCATGAAAAGGGTAGTATGTCATATGCGAGCCAACTGAAGGCATGTCGTCCACATCCCAAGCTTGCTCTTATGTATTCATGAAAGGTTAACGACGAGCCAAAGGAGGAAACCAAAAGTGACATACGAGGACAAGGCTACATAACCCCTTGCCCCCACTTAGTGCACGACAAAGGTGAGCCTAGAATGGGTGAAAGTGAGTATCAAGTAAAGAAATTAGGTGCTCCAACACAAGGAAGAGCACCACACTCCTTGATAGGTTGAATGTTATTGTTGTGTGAAGTCTTTGATGAAAGTGGAGATAAGTGTGATATATCAGTTGTGTTCATGTGGTAATTGCATCCATGTGTAGGAAGAAGATTATAACAATATTCCAATTGAGATGAAGGGGGTGTGTGTTTGTGAGAAGGATTGGTTGTTGTATAAGAACACAAATCATTGTTAATGTTGTGTGGTTGCTTCATGAGGGATGGGAGTTATATTGCCCCCATTACCACCATGGGGTGATTTGGTAGAACTAAGTTGAGCGAATGGAACACAAGGTTGTTTGGGTTGAGGTTGGGATATTGCACACCCTCCTTTAAAGGTAGGTGTGAAAATCCAATCACTACGAGAACTGGTGTCTAAAAAGGAATTATTTGTATATGAATCTTTGGACCATGAGGGTGAGATTTTCAAAATATTATGGGAAGGAGGGGTAGAATCTAACGATCCCCAATTATCACAAGAGAGTTGTGTTGTAGGTGAAGAGTTAGCATCAACTGGTGGAGGTGCAAGTTTTGATCGAGGGATGAAAGGATTAGGGGAGTTAAAAGTGTTGTAATCAGTTGACACATAGCTTTGCTCATCTGCATCAATCGTGTATATCTTGTTGTTGTATTCAAACTTCATGACACGGTGAAGGGTAGATGGGACTCCTTTCATAGAATGAATACATGGTCCCCCTAGGATAAGATTGCATGGAAGGGGTTCTTGCATGATATGAATAAAGGTAGGCAACACTACAGGTCCGACCTCAATAGGTAATGTGATCATCCCAATTGGTTGCCTATGAACATTGTCAAAGCCACGAATATGAACATCATTAAGTTGAATGAGTTGTTTGTCCATGCCAAGTTTGTGTAGGAGTTCCATGCTACAAACATTAATTTCTGATCCATTGTTGATGAGAGTGTTCCTAACTAGAGTTTCATTAATGATCACCTTTATCATCAAGGGATCATTTTTTTGTTGAATCGCAAGTGAGGATAAGTCATGTTTAGGGAATGTGATTTCTGATGGAGTGGCTTGTATGGGACGAGAGGAGGATGTGACATGATTCAGTTTTATGTAAGATTGGACCTCTTCCTTTTGTATTTGCAACATTTCATGAAAGAGAAGTTTCACTGTCGGTGAGAGTTGAATGAGTTTCCATATAGATATATTAGTAGCAGTCTTTTTAAGATCTTCAACAGTAGGCGCTTTTTGAGGAAAAGGTAATGGTGTAGGAGTGTTGTGTGGTCCCCTAGATGTTTGAGATACTAAGTTATAACTTAGCGACTGCAAAACATTGTTAAGAGTAGATTGCATCATGGATTTAAAGACAACTCTGAATTGTTTTTGTTTTTCACTAATGGAAGGTGACTTAGGAAGCTCACTAATTAAAGGAGATCCCACTTGTGTTGTCATGACCTCAAAAAAAAAAATTTGATTGGCATGATATGTTGGTGAAGGGGATTCTAATGCCACTTGAGTACCCTTATCTAGGGAAGGTTTAGTGGTTCAAGGATATGTGTCAATGTTCATATGTTTGTGCACTGTGAGATTCTCCCTAGGAGGAGAGTTTTTAGGAGAACAACAAGCCAAATGTTTGTGACATTCATAGGTTGGTTCTTATAAAATGACTTCATCGCAAGTAGGGGAATGATCAATGGTTGAAGATTTTTTTTCAAGAGGGGTTTCCCTAGGTGAAGGGGGACAACTAAAATATTCGTGATCTTCATTGATTGTGTTGTCTAACATCAAAGTATCTACTTCACAACTAGGAGAGATACTAGAGGAAGAAAAAATGTTGTTGTCATGGTCGTCTAAGGTTGTGTTATGTTGGTTGTGAATGTGTTTTCCACTAAGAGAGGTAAAATGAGAGAAACAACAAGGATTCTCAAAACTCTCATTAATTGGTTCTGCTACTAAAATATCTTCATCACCAAGAGGGGAGATATTATGAGAAGAACAAGTATGATCGTTAGGAATTCACCAAGTTGTAGTCTCTTTCACTAAAACACTCTCATAGGGATGGGATAAGAAGTGTTTCTTAACATGTCTACATATGCAAGGTACTAGGATTGTTTGAATAAGAAGGAAAAGCACATGTACAACCATTTCATGCAATGTTTCAGCAATATGAAAAATGTATATGCAAAGATACAAAACACTCTTATCCAATGTATGCAACACCTTAAGAATGTAAACAATATATATGCAAGAATGAAAAGTAATTTTATCAAACTAATGAAAAGCTTGATGAATAGAAATATTGTATATGCAAAAGTGAAAAGTACTTTATCAATGCTATGCAAAATTGTAGAAATGGAAGCATTTTCAGATGTAAGGATATATGCAAATTAATTGATTTGAAGAATGAGTAATCTAAAATGATGTTTTTGAGCTAGATGCATAAAATAAATATTCCAGAAAATTTCCAGACTTATACTATATGATACTAGGAGGCTTAGGAAGCACAAAAATGAAGTTTCTGATGTAGAAACAAATAGTTAAAAATCTAGATAGAGACTGATTCGCCCAGCATGGCGAATGAGTCC
The DNA here is from genome assembly GCA_007258455.2 of Sequoia sempervirens. Lineage (NCBI taxonomy): Eukaryota > Viridiplantae > Streptophyta > Pinopsida > Cupressales > Cupressaceae > Sequoia > Sequoia sempervirens. The sequence continues at coordinate 267,840,721 of VDFB02373365.1, forward strand.
CAGTACTATTTTTTTTTGCAAAATTTTCAGAAATTTGGAAGTATTTTTGATGTGTTTAATGTTGTAAGATGCAGACCTAAGATGGAGATGCAGAATTTCAGAGGTTTTCCAGGAAATTGTATGCAAAAATGCAAGAAAAATGACCTTTTTACTAATGCAAGTTTTTGAAATCCTAGAATGCAAAACAATGCAAAATCTAATGCATGCAAGCTATTGCTAGGATGATGATGGATGCCAAATCAGAAAAGAAAGTGTTCTAAAAGAAGGTTCACCAAAATGAACCGTAGATTTTTGGCACCAATGCACTTCTCTAACTCTTCTAGGGTTTTCTAGCTAAAAGGAGAGAGGTAGGGCCAAAAATGTTAAAGGGTTCATTCAAATTATGTTATGTATGATGTTATTTAGGCTATATGAGATGATCTAAATGCAACTAAGCTATGAAATTGATTGAATATGAATTTAAAACCTAAGAAACAAGTGATGTTTCAAAACACATTGTCTAATGCAACAATGAACTAGGAATGAATGCAAAACTTAATATAAATTAACCAAACTGAAAGTGTGCACTTGAGATGTTGAAGGAGGCTATAAATGACATTTGAAATGTTATTGATCCTAAAATTTAGGCCTGGTGGGACTCATTCGCCATTCTGGGTGAATCAGTCCCAGTTTTGGAAAACTATACTAAGGCCTTTTTTAGCCAAATGGGTGTCCATATCTACAAAAATATTTAGAAAACATGTATAGTGGGACTCATTCACCACTCTGGGAGAATTATTCCATTCTATCTTTTCTAAAAACTCAAAAATGAAATTTGTAGCTTTCAGTCTACTCAATTTACACCTCCAGGTGTCCCAGTCTAAAACCTTGATTTTAAAAGTTGTAAATGACTTTTTGTGTAAGTTTTGGCCTTGCAAAAGTGGAGATTACTTCAAAAAAAATTCAAACTAATCTTCAATAATTTCTAAGCCATCCTAGCACCTAAACCTTCAAACACACAAAGAAAGAGAAAGAAATGGTGAATGTTAGGGCATAGGGGTTCGCCTTGGTCAAACCCCCTTTTAGGTAATTAAACTGGAAAATGATGAAAAGATGTAATGAAGCATGAAACAATGGATTTTTTACCTTGCCATGATGATTGAACTTGAATGTTTGCAACAAAACATGAATATTTTTCCCTTGAATGTCTGAAAAGTGCTACCTTGGTGACTTAGAATGACAAAACCCTAGCTTGCTTGACTTGAGATGGAAGAAAAATGATGAATGAAGTTAAGTTATTATGAATTAGGGTTAAAAGACTTATATTTATAGGCAATCCTCATAATTTACCCATTAATTGGATCCCTAAGGCCAAAATGGAGAAAAATTAAACTTAAAACCTAATTTTTCCAGCTCAAACCCCAAAAATGGCTCAAATGGGACTCATTTGTCACTAATGGAAAATGGGTCCCACCTAGATGGGACTAATTCACCACTAATGGTGAATGGGTCCCACAAGGGCCATTTTTGCTACTTAGAATGTCAAGAAATAAGATAATTAGGTTTATATGATGACTATGTCGTATATTATCAAATTATGCCTCAAAATGCACAATATGGGGTCATAAGGGCCTATTAATTGTGATATAAAAGTCAATTAGGGCTTGAGAGACATAATTCAATGTGAAAGTGTGATTAAATACACTTTACAACACTAAAATGAGGTCCACATAGCCTAGGAAGGCACAAGAACCAATGTGAATGTGCAAGACACATTACAACACTAGTTTATCATTAAATCCTTCTAAATTGATGTGATAATGTTATTAAACACATTTTATAATGTTGAATTAGGGAGAAATGGGTTCATTAAGTCTAGAAAAGTGTGAAAGTATCTTACAACACTTTACAACACCTTTACAGGACATCGTTAAAAGCATATTATTCGATTTGCAAGGCTCCAAGACCTAGTGTGGATGCATAAAATGCCTCACAATACTAGATTAAGGCCTCATTAAGTCCAATTTTTCATGACTTAATCCCATGTCAAGCAAAGGGTCCTTTTTTCTACCGCACAATTTGGTAAACTTTGTTTTTTTATTTTATTATATGCTATATTTTATACAATATAAATTTATATTTAAAACGTTATTATGATTATACTTATTACATATTATATTTTTTATTAAAAATTACTAAATGCAAATATAATATAATATATAATAAAAAATATTAAATGCAATGATAATATAATATATAATTAATATTTAATATATAATTTATATAATATAAATTTAAATTATACATAAAAATAATATATAATGATACTTATTATTATATATAATATTTTATATATAAAAATTACATTATTATTAAAAGAATAAAGTTTTCATAGTCCATGATAGTATTGTAATAAGACTTCCTGATTAAGACTGTGCCAATTTTTTAGATCAATGTTTCAGATCATACTCCATGATCCATCATCAGGATGCAATGTGGATAGACAAAAGAGTGATTTGAAACATTGATGTGAAAAATTGACATATTCTCAATCCAGAAATCTTATTACAATACATTATTATTATTCTTTTTCTACTATTTTGCATGTTTTTTTTTTAATTTTAGGTACAATTTTTTTTATATATTTATTAAATGATATATTTGTTGGAGTTAAAATGACACTGAGAGCGGGGGGTGAATTAGTGACTTAACATATTTGACCAATTTTCAAAAATTCAAAAACATAGCTCAGATTTGATCTCAATATTACTCTGATTAATGCATTCATGAGTTGAATGTAATCATTTATAAACAGAATTGAGAAAAGTAATAAACCCAACAATGAACAAAAATAACAACAACACAGTAAAGCTGTGAGAACACAAAAGAACAAAGAGACACAAAAAATTTGTCGAGTGGAAAACCCTCCTGGGGTATAAAAACCACTCTTGAAATGCCTTCCAGGCTTAATCTCTTAATCAACTATTCACAATGCCTTATAGGCTGATTTTTGAGCACCCAATCAAGGAGCACCAACCCATCGTTTAGAGATATCTATCCAAAGGAGTACCAACCCCTCAAATTATATTTCAGAACAATAATCATTTCTCAGAGGATCTCTTTGTTTTCAGTTAAGCTCATAACTCTCTGTTTTCTCGTCTACAGAATACCTTAAAGATTCAATAGTTGAATCCCTAAAATATTACATAAAGAAGAAATTTACAATCTATGCATCTTGTTATTCAGATTTTATTGCAGAGTTTATCCATACATTTTCATACAGCCAAGGAATGATAATCTCATAATTACAACAACCGAATAAAAAAAATAGTTTTTTGCTTCTATTTATAAATGCCAGAAAAGTAACAGTCTTCAGAAGTAACAATAGAACAACCAACCAAAACAAGAGCTGTTTCACCTAGCTTCTGAAACTTGTGAGATCATTTCTCAGACAAATCTCCCATGGCTCCATCAACCACTGTCGAGCATCCAGCCAGAGAGGCACATCAAACATAGTAGCCATACCATTCATTTATGAACCAAGAATGAATTTCATCCTGACACTGTCGTTACAGCCAGCAACAATAGTAAAGAATAGTTTATGAAGATTTCTCATGATGGCAGCCAGGCTAGGGTTCAATACCCAGTCAAAAAGAATAAGCTCAAAAAGTTTTCCCTAACAACCTTTCAATTCAATCGATGACACGTTATGTCGAAGGCAACTTTAACATTCCCAGACAACCTTATGGTTGTCGCTTTCACCAAGATCCACCAAAGTTGGGAGAAGTCATAACGAATACATAGTGTCACGCCGAGAGCTCTAACATCCTTTTGGTCGATTAGACAAAAAGGTCCTCTCACCGAAATGAAACCAACATTCGCTATCGCTGTGACTAAACGATATTGGAGAGATCTCTTGTAGACTTCATAATGTTTTTCCGAGAGTCACTTGATACACATTGTCGCCATGACAATTCAATACCTATGCCAAAGGCCTTTGTTATTTCCAAGTCGCAAAAACAATACATGGACAAGGAGACACTATATAGACTACTCCTTGTTTTGCCGAAACATCCTGAGCTTAACCTAGATCACCAAGACAGTATCAATCTCATACCGATGAGCCTTTGATAGAGACCCCTTGTGTGATGTCCCTGTAACATAATGGTTTTCTCTCTGATGCACTCTTTTGTCTTATGAGAGTCGCTATAACATACCAATATCGAGGAGACCTCTCATAGAAAGCTTGAGTCATACCGAAAAACTTCATTCACTCAAAGTCGCTGAGACAGGACAGATCCTATGCCGACAAAAGTTCTTTTGTGTTCCATCGGCGAGACCGGAGGTCACTCACCGAGACTTCTCCCCAAAAACCTTAACTCTTACCGATAAGCCTTTTGTGCCAAGTCAGTAAGACACCACGAGATCGCCATGACATTTCATCGAAGCTATAACTCTCACCGATGAGATCTTTCATTGCACGGTCGCTGAGACAATATGAATCGCTAAGACTTCAGCCCGATGTCCAAACTCATGCCGATATGCTCATCAAAACACGGGTCGGTAAGATATGACATGTTCGATGAAACATTACACTGAAAATGATTTCCTTTGCCGATATGCCCATTTTGAAGTGGGTCGGGGAGACATAATGAAATCAATAAGACCTCATCCTGACGGAATTACATATGCCGATAGAGAACACTTTTTCTATCGCCGAAACAAAGAAGAAGTCTTGTCGACAGCAGCCTGTATGAAAAATTCAATCGACATGACATTAGAAATGTCTTGCTGATAGGCAACACAGATATTTCAAAAAGGATCGGGGAGACCCTGCCATACTCATGCCAAAATGAGTAAGCCTTCAAAAATGTTAGTTCAAAGAATGTAATCAAATGAAATACACCTGTGGTATTCAAGGAAACCATCCTGACAAAGAAACTATCTTTCAAACTCTATCAGTCAAAGAGATAGCATTCATAACTTCAACCAGAATTCTCATCATCATCATGAAATTGAAACATAACAAATAACTTTCTGTAATAGCAAAGAGACATCAAAGAAGTGCCATTATAAATCATAAGGATCCAAACTGAGACTGATCATCAAAGAGAACCAACTGAAAGAGATTTTGTCATCAAGGACAAACCATAAACACAACTGGGATCCAACAAACTCCCCCTTTGTCCTTGATGGAAAATGACTCTCCCCCTTTTTGCCTCAATGACAAAGAATAGAAGAGAAGAATGTGCATTGCCATGAAACACAACTCAGAAGCCAATCAAAACATCATGAGAAACAACTGCAAAAAATGAGTAACAGTGCAGCAACAAAGATTGTAGGAGAGCAGTAAGTGAATCAAAACATATAACATGCTCCCCCTAAGCCAATGCTTGTAAAATCAGAGAAGTAAAGATTGAGAGATAACTCCCAATTGAAGTCTCAACCTTTAAAATAATTCTTTAGCTAAGGGCTTCGTAAAAATATCAACCACCTGATCTTGTGATCCAACAAAATGTAAACATACTTCATTATCCAAAACCTTTTCTCAAAGAAAGTGAAACTTGGTAGAAATATGTTTAGTGCGAGAGTGCATAACAGGATTTTTTGAAATATTTATCGCACTAGTGTTATCACAAAGAATGGAAACAGGTTTAGAAACATCAATACCCATATCTGAAAGAGTCTGACTCATCCACAATACTTGAGTACAGCATGAAGTGGCAGCAATGTATTATGCTTCAGCAGTACAAAGAGAAACAGATACTTGTTTCTTGCTGTGCCATGCCACTAAACGATCACCAAGAAAGAAAGCAGCACTGGTACTCGTGCTTTTCCTATCATCCAAACAACCAGCCCAATTAGCATCAGTATAAACAATCAAGGAGAAATCATTGCTTCTAGGATACCAAAGACCATAATAAAGAGTGCCCTGAATATATTTAAAAATCCTTTTAACAACAGTGACATGGAATTCTTTAGGTGATGCCTGAAATCATGCAACAGTGCAAACTGCCTGCATAATGTCAAGTCTAGAAGCAGTTAAATATAATAGACTGCCAATCATTAATCTATATTGAGTTTGATTTGTATTAGGAGAATCATCAACCTTAGTAAGTTTGCATCCAGTAATCATTGGAGTGCTAACTGGATGGCATTCATCAATCTAAAATTTCTTAAGCATCTCTCTAGCATACTTGGTTTGAGAAAGAAATATTCCATTTTCATGTTGAGAGATTTGAAGACCCAAGAAAAAATTTAATTCTGCTAATAATGACATTTCAAATTCAGATTCCATTAGCTAAGAGAATTTTTTACTCAATGTAACATTGTTGCATCCAAAGATAGTGTCATCAACGTAGATTTCAACAACCAAAATATCAAAACCTTCAGTTTTAACATAAAGATTGCTATCTACACCTCCTCTAACAATGCCATTACAAATTAAATGAATGTCTTGCCTAGAGTACCAAGCTCTAGGTGCTTGTTTTAAGCCATAGAGGGCCTTTTTCAATCTGTAAACATGATCAAGCTTATCTTTGCAAATAAATCCTTCAGGCTATTCAACATAGACCTCTTCATCTAAATAGCCATTTAAAAAAGTAGTTTTGACATCCATCTGATAAACAGTAAAGTTTTTGTAAACAGAATAAGCCAAGAATATTCTGATAGATTCTAGTCTAGCAACAGGTGCAAAGGTTTCACCAAAATCAATACCTTCTTGTTGAGCATAGCCTTTGCAGACAAATCTTGCTTTGTTGCGAATAACATTACCATTTTCATCAACCTTGTTTCTGTACATCTTCTATTTGCTGAGCACCTCATTCAGTTTTAGAGTGCTTTCATATTTTTCAATTTCCTTCCTAAGAAGGACTACTTCTTGTTCCAATTTTTGAATTTCTTGATCCTTGCAGCTTACAGTCTCTCGAAGACAATCTTCAACTCTTTTAGCTTCTTCAAGCTGAGTTTTCAGAGAGACCATTTCTTGATCTGGTTTGCGTTCTTGAGCAAGAACTTGTTTTCTGACTTTTCTAACCTCTTGTAAAGCACATTTCAGTTCACTTTCAAGATCTACTTCACCTTCTTCAACATCAATAGTGTTTGAATCATTTTGCTGAGTAATTTCAGCCATGAACAAAGTTTTGTCTTGTTTTGCAAATGAATCTTCAGACTCAATATTAGATTCATCCTTACTAAATAGACTTTTCTTCTTTTTGAAATTGAAGTTTCATTTAGGTTTGAAGGCCTTCTTCTTAGGCAGTTTTTCAGTTGTCTCATTGTCATAGATTTGATCATCATAGGGACACTTTGTAGCAAAGTGACCTATTTTGCCACAGTTAAAACATTTAAAGGGAAGTTTTCCCTTATATTTTCCTAATCCCTTTTTAAATCTTCTAACAAAATGAGATTCTTTAGAATCAGACAACTCTGATTCACTGACTTCAACTTTTTCTTTCTTTTTAGTGTTAAAGGCAGTTTCTTTTCCTATTGAATTGTTTTTGCTAGTTCTCATTTCATAGGCAGTAAGTATTCCTTGCAGGCTGTCTAAGGTAAGTTGATCAAAGTGTTTCTTTTCTTCTAGGGTTGAAACCTTAGATTCAAATTTGGATGGTAAGGTTCTAACAACTTTTGTGACCACATCAAATTCAATAACATCTTGACCTAGATCTTTCATTGCATTGACAATTTCATCAACTCTTAGGAAATATTCAGCTACTTTTTCATCATCCTTAATTTTCAACTCTTCAAACTGATGTTTGAGAGTAATGATTTTTGACAGTTTGACTTTCTCATTCCCTTGATATATTGTTTCAATTTTTTCCCAGATATCATGAGCACATTTTCAATGCATGACTTTAATGAACACATCTTTAGTTAACCCACACAAGATGGCATGCTTAGCTCTAGCATTTGTTTCATACCTCTTTTTTTTAGTAGGATCAGTGGGAATAGAGGCTAGTACATTGTAAGCATTTATAACCATGCTCCAAACATCAACATCAAATGAAATAAGAAAATATTCCATTCTAATTTTCTAGAACACATAGTCTGTTCCATCAAATAACGGAGCTTTGGTTAAAGAGGCACCATCTTGAGAATGTGCAATTAAAAAAAAACTCCAAGACCAAGACCAATCCAAGGTGATTAAAACCTATCAAAGGACCCTATCCTCTGATACCAATTGTTGGAATTAAAATGAAACTGAGAGGGGGGGTGAATAAGTGACTTAACATATTTGACCAATTTTCAAAAATTCAAAAACATAGCTCAAATTTGATCTCAATATTACTCTGATTAATGCATTCATGAGTTGAATGTAATCATTTATAAACAGAATTGAGAAAATTAATAAACCCAACAGTGAACAAAAATAACAACAACACAGTAAAGCTGTGAGAACACAGAAGAACAAAGAGACACAAAAAATTTGTCGAGTGGAAAACCCTCCTGGGGTATAAAAATCACTCCTAAAATACATTCCAGGCTTAATCTCTAAATCAACTGTTCACAATGCCTTATAGGCTGATTTTTGAGCACCCACTCAAGAAGCACAACCCCTCGTTTAGAGATATCTATCTCAAGGAGTACCAACCTCTCAAATTATATTTCAGAACAATAATCATTTCTCAGAGGATCTCTCTGTTTTCAATTAAGCTCATAACTCTCTATTTTCTCGTCTACAGAATACCTTAAAGATTCAATAATTGAATCCCTAAAATATTACATAGAGAAGAAATTTACAATCGCTGCATCTTGTTATTCATATTTTATTGCAAATTTTATCCATACATTTTCATGCAGCCAAGGAATGATAATCTCAGAATTACAACCACCGAACAGAAAACATAGGTTTCTGCTTCTATTTATAAATGCCAGAAAAGTAACAGTCTTCAGAAGTAACAGCAGAACAACCAACCAAAACAAGAGCCGTTTCACCTAGCTTCTGAAACTTGTGAGATCATTTCTCAGACAAATCTGTAACTCCCATGGCTCCATCAACCACTGTTGAGCATCCAACCAGAGAGGCACATCAAACATAGCAGCCATACCATTCATTTCTGAACCAAGAATGAATTTCATCCTGACACTGTCGTTACAGCCAGCAACAATAGTAAAGAACAGTTTATGAAGCTTTCTCATGATGGCGGCCAGGCTAGGGTTCGATACCCAGTCAAAAAGAATAAGCTCAAAAAGTTTTCCCTAACAACCTTTTAATTCAATTGATGACACGTTATGCCGAAGGCAACTTTAACGTTGCTAGACAACCTTGTGGTTGTCGCTTTCGCCAAGATCCACCAGAGTCGGGAGAAGTCATAATGAATACATAGTGTCACACCGAGAGCTCATAACATCCCTCTGGTCAATGAGACAAAAAGGTCCTCTCACCGAAATGAAACCAACATACGCTATCGCTGTGACTAAATGATATCAGAGAGACCTCTTGTAGACTTCATAATGTTTTGACGAGAGTCACTTGATACACATTGTCACAATGACAATTCAATACATATGCTGAAGGCATTTTTTATTTCCAATTCGCCAAAACAATACATGGTTGAGGAGACACTATATAGACTACTCTTTGTTTTTCTGAAACATCCGGAGCTTACCCTAGATCGACAAGATAGTATCAATCTCACACCGATGAGCCTTTGACAGAGGCCCCTTGTGTGATGTCGCTATAACATAATGGTTTTCTCTCCGATGCACCCTTTTGTGTTATGAGAGTCACTATAACATACCAATATCAGGGAGACCTCTCGTAGAAAGCTTGAGTCATACCGAAAAACTTCATTCACTCGGAATCGCTGAGACAGGACAGATCCTATGCTGACAAAAGTTCTTTTGTGTTCCATCGGTGAGACCGGAGGTCACTCGCCGAGACCTCTCACCGAAAACCTTAACTCTTACCGATAAGCCTTTTGTGCCAAGTCAGTAAGACACCACGAGATCGCCATGACATTTCATCGAAGCTATAACTTTCACCGATGAGATCTTTCGTTGCACGGTCAGTGAGACAATATGAATTGCTAAGACCTTAGCCCGACGGCTAAACTCATGCCGATATACACATCAAAACGCGAGTCGGTAAGACATGACATGTTCGATGAAACATTCCATCGAAAATGATTTCCTTTGCCGATATGCCCATTCTGAAGCAGGTCAGGGAGACATAATGAAATCGACAAGACCTCATCCTGACAGTATTACATATGTCGATAGAGAACACTTTTTTTGTCACCGAAACAAAGAAGAAGTCTTGCCGACAGTAGCCTGTATGAAAAATTCAATCGACATGACATTAGAAATGTCTTGCCGATAGGCAACACAGACATTTCAAAAAGGATAGGGGAGACCCTGCCATACTCATGCTGAAATGAGTAAACCTTCAAAAATGTGAGTTCAAAGAATGTAATCAAATGAAATACACCTGTGGTATGCAAGGAAACCATCCTGACAAAGAAACTATCTTTCAAACTCTGTCAGTCAAAGAGATAGCATTCATAACTTGAACTAGAATTCTCATCATCATCATGAAATTGAAACATAACAGATAACTTTCTATAATAGCCAAGAGACATCAAAGAAGTGCCATTATAAATCATAAGGATCCAAATTGAGACTGATCATCAAAGAGAACCAACTGAAAGAGATTTTTTCATCAAGGACAAACCATAAACACAACTGGGATCCAAAAAACTCCCCCTTTGTCCTTGATGGCAAAACACAAATGACTCTCCCCCTTTTTGCCTCAATGACAAAGAATAGAAGAGAAGAATGTGCATTGCCATGAAACACAACTCAGAAGCCAACCAAAACATCATGAGAAACAGCTACAAAAAATGAGTAACAATGCAGCCACCAAGATTGTAGGAGAGCATTAAGTGAATCAAAACATATAACATGCTCCCCCTAAGCCAATGCTTGTAAAATCAGAGAAGTAAAGATTGAGAGATAACTCCCAATCGAAGTCTCAACCTTTCAAATAATTCTTTCGCTAAGGGCTTAGTAAAAATATCAGCCACCTAATCTTGTGATCCAACAAAATGTAAACATACTTCATTAGCCAAAACCTTTTCTCAAAGAAATTGAAACTTGATAGCAATATGTTTAGTGCAAGAGTGCATAACAGGATTTTTTGAAATATTTATCGCACTAGTGTTATCACAAAGAATGGAAACAGGTTTAGAAACATCAATACCCATATCTGAAAGAGTCTGACTCATCCACAGTACTTGAGTACAGCATGAAGTGGCAGCAATGTATTCTGCTTCAGCAGTAGAAAGAGAAATAGATACTTGTTTCTTGTTGTGCCATGCCACTAAATGATCACCAAGAACAAAAGCAACACCATTGGTGCTTTTCCTATCATCCAAACAACCAGCCTAGTCAGCATCAATATAAGCAATCAAGGAGAAATCATTGCTTCTGGGATACCAAAGACCATAATCAATAGTGCCCTGAATATATTTTAAAATCCTTTTAACAGCAGTGACATGGGATTCTTTAGGTGATACCTGAAACCGTGCAACAGTACAAACTGCCTACATAATGTCAGGTCTAGAAGCAGTTAAATATAATAGACTGCCAATCATTGATCTATATTCAGTTTGATTTGTATCAGGAGAATCATCAACCTTAGTAAGTTTGCATCCAATAATCATTGGAGTGCTAACTTGATGGCATTCATCCATCTGAAATTTCTTAAGCATCTCTCTAGCATACTTGGTTTGAGAAAGAAATATTCTATTTTCGTGTTGAGAGATTTGAAGAGCCAAGAAGAAATTTAATTCTCCTAATAATGACATTTCAAATTCAGATTCCATTAGCTGAGAGAATTTTTTACTCAATGTAACATTGTTGCATCCAAAGATAGTGTCATCAACATAGATTTCAACAACCAAAATATCTGAACCTTCAGTTTTAACATAAATATTTCTATCTACACCTCCTCTAACAAAGCCATTACAAATTAAATGACTGTCTTGCCTAGAGTACCAAGCTCTAGGTGCTTGTTTTAAGCCATAGAGGGCCTTTTTCAATCTATAAACATGAGCAAGCTTATCTTTGTAAATAAATCCTTCAGGCTGCTCAATATAGACCTCTTCATCTAAATAGCCATTTAAAAAAGCAGTTTTGACATCCATTTGATAAACAGTAAAGTTTTTGTAAATAGAATAAGCCAAGAATATTTTGATAGATTCTAGTCTAGCAATAGGTGTAAAGGTTTCACCAAAATCAATACCTTCTTGTTGAGCATAGCCTTTGCAGACAAATCTTGCTTTGTTGCGAATAACATTACCATTTTCATCAACCCTATTTCTGTATATCCATTTGCCTCCAATGACATTCTTGTCATCTGGTCTTGGGACTAACTCGCAAGTATGATTTTTCTCAATCTAATCATTTTCTTCCTACATAGAATTAATCCAACATGAATCTGTAAGAGCTTCATTAAAAAATTTAGGCTCAAACTAAGTAACTAAACAAAAAGCAATTTGTGCCTTTTCATCAGATTCTATAGCCTTTCTTCTAGTTTTAACTCCTACATATTTATCCCCAATAATCTGATCTTTGGGGTGATATATAGCTAGAGTTTTCGAAGGAGCTTTTGATGTAACCTTTTCAGGACTTTCTTTTTCATTTTTAGGGTTGTTGATTCAGCAACAGACTTTGTTGTTTCATCTCCTTCTAAAATTATTTCAAATTCAAGTTCTTCTTCATCATTATCTTGCAAAGATTCAGCAATCAAATGTGGTCTTTCATCAAATTTTACATTAACAACTTCAACAATCTTGTTAAGCCCTTTTTTAAGGCATTTATAAGCTTTGCTGTGAGTTGAGTGTCCCAAGAAGATACCCTCATCACTCTTTGATTGAAAGCTCCCAAGGTTATCATCATCTTTCTTGATAAAACACTTACTTCCAAAATTTTTAAAGTGTTTGATAGAAGCATTTTTTCCATACCAAAGTTCATAAGGAGTGTGTTTAGATTTCACCATAACCTGCACTCTATTCAAAATGTATATAGTTGTATGAACAGCTTCTTCCAATACATATCAGACAACTTAGCTTCATCTAGCATGGTTCTAGCCATTTCTTTTACAGTTCTATTCTTACGTTCAACTACCCCATTTTGTTGAGGTGTTTTTGTTGCAGCATACTGTCTTTTAATACCACGTTGTTCACAGTAATCAATAAACTCTTGAGAGGTGAACTCACCTCCTTTGTCTGATCGAAGGAATTTAAGTTTCAGATCATATTCCTTTTCAACCATTTTTTGAAAAATTTTGAACCTTCCAAAGGCTTCTGATTTGTGCTTAAGAAATGTGACCCATATCATTCTAGTATAATCATCCACAAACAACATAAAGTACCTTTCACCATTAATAGACCTTGTTCTAGTTGGTCCACATAAATCAGTATGCACAAGCTGTAAAGGTTTTGAATAAGAATGTTCTTTTGACTTGAAGCTGATTTTAGTTTGTTTACCACTTAAGCATTCTTTGCACATAGAGTTTTTTGGCTTGCTAAGAACTGGTAGACCTCTAACATTCTGATTTTTACTAATTCTAACCAGATTTTCAAAGTTTATGTGTCCTAATCTTTTATGCCATAACCAAATCTCTTCAATTTGGCCCATTAGACACAAACCTTGATTATTATCATTGCATGATGAGTCAAGAAGATTGTACATATTTCCTTTTGTCCTCCTTCCAGCGGCAACAGCCTTTCCAAGCTTGTTCTTAATCTCAAATCCCTGCGAAGTGAAAAGAACATGATAACCACTATCACAGATTTGACTAACACTTAGAAGATTGTACTTAAGACCTTCCACATAGTACACATTATAGATAGGAGTGTCTTCATTCAGAAGAAGTGAACCTCTACCTTTAATTTGAATACCAGAGTTATCACCAAACTTAACATATCCACCTACATAATCTTCAAGATTTATAAAATTATCCTTTTCGCCAGTCATATGGTTAGAACATCCACTATCTAAGACCCATAAGTCCTTTTTCTTGGAATGAAAAGCAGTTTGAACCAACATAGTTTGTTCAATGTTGTTGACAGTCTTAGGTTTCCAAACCTTTTTAATTTTCTGTTGTTTAGATTGCAGAACAGTTCTGCACTGTTTGACAGAATGTCCCAAAGCATTGCATTTAAAACATCTGATCTATCTAACAAAACCATAGTGTTGTCTAAGACCAAACCTGGGTATACTAGGATTCATAAGCCAACAAGTGCTCACCTTATGGCCAAATTTGTTGCAGAAAAAAAAATGACCATAGAAGAAAGGATTGACTCGATATGAAGATCTATTACCTCTTAAAGATTGAACATGATCCTTACCAAATTCTGAGTGATTTGAACCTAAACCTTTGTCTTCAGAAGAGGGGTTTTGTTTTACATGGTCAATTGAGCATTCACCCTTTTCAAAACCAACACCAATTTTATCTGTGTACATCTCCTGTTTGCTGAGCATCTCATTCAGTTTTAGAGTGCTTTCATATTTTTCAATTTCCTTCCTAAGAAGGACTACTTCTTGTTCCATTTTTTTAATTTCTTGATCCTTGCAGCTTGCCGTCTCCTGAAGATAGTCTTCAACTCTTTTAGCTTCTTCAAGCTGAGTTTTTAGAGAGACGATTTCTTCATCTGGTTTACGTTCTTGAGCAAGAACTTGTTTTTTGACTTTTCTAACCTCTTGTAAAGCACATTTCAGTTCACTTTCAAGATCTAATTCACCTTCTTCAACATTAATAGTGTTTGAATCATTTTACTGAGTAATTTCAGCCATGAACAAAGTTTCATCTTCTTCTGCAGATGAATCTTGAGACTCAATATCAGATTCATCCTTACTAAATAGACTTTTCTTCTTTTTGAAATTAAAGTTTTGTTTAGGTCTGAAGGCCTTCTTCTTAGGCAGTTTTTTAGTTGTCTCGTTGTCACAAATTTGGTCATCATAGGGACACTTTGCAGCAAAGTGACCTATTTTGCCATAGTTAAAACATTTAAAGGGAAGTTTTCCCTTATATTTTCCTAATCCCTTTTTAAATCTTCTAACAAAATGAGATTCTTTAGAATTAGACAAATCTGATTCACTGACTTCAACTTTTTCTTTCTTTTCAGTGTTAAAGGCAGTTTCTTTTCCTATTGAATTGTTTTTGCTAGTTCTCATTTCATAGGCAGTAAGTATTCCTTGCAGGCTGTCTAAGGTAAGTTGATCAAAGTGTATCTTTTCTTCTAGGGCTGAAACCTTAGATTCAAATTTGGATGGTAAGGTTCTAACAACTTTTGTGACCACATCAAATTCAATAACATCTTGACCTAGACCTTTCATTGCATTGACAATTTCATCAACTCTTAGGAAATATTCAGCCACTTTTTCATCATTCTTCATTTTCAACTCTTCAAACTAATGTTTGAGAGTAATGATTTTTGACAGTTTGACTTTCTCATTCCCTTGATATATTGTTTCAAATTTTTCCCAAATATCATCAGCAGATTTGCAATACATGACTTTAATGAACACATCTTTAGTTAACCCACACAAGATGGCATGCTTAGCTTTGGCATTTGTTTCATACCTCTTTTTTTCAGTAGGATCAAAGGGAATAGAGGCTAGTACATTGTAAGCATTTATAACCATGCTCCAAACATCAACATCAAAAGATATAAGAAAAGCTTCCATTCTGATTTTCCAGAACACATAGTCTGTTCCATCAAATAACGGAGCTCTGGTTACAGAGGCACCGTCTTGAGAATGTGCCATTAAAAACAAACTCCAAGACCAAGACCAATCCAAGGTGATTAAAACCTATCAGAGGACCCTACACTCTGATACCAATTGTTGGAGTTAAAATGAAATTGAGAGGGGGGGTTGAATAAGTGACTTAACATATTTGACCAATTTTCAAAAATTCAAAAACATAGCTCAAATTTGATCTCAATATTACTCTGATTAATGCATTCATGAGTTGAATGTAATCATTTATAAACAGAATTGAGAAAAGTAATAAACCCAACAGTGAACGGAAATAACAACACAGTAAAGCTGGGAGAACACTGAAGAACAAAGAGACACAAAAAAATTGTCGAGTGGAAAACCCTCCTGGGGTATAAAAATCACTCCTAAAATGCATTCCAGGCTTAATCTCTAAATCAATTGTTCACAATGCCTTATAGGCTGATTTTTGAGCACCCACTCAAGGAGCACCAACCCCTCGTTTAGAGATATCTATCTCAAGGAGTACCAACCCCTCAAATTATATTTTAGAACAATAATCATTTCTCAGAGGATCTCTCTATTTTTAGTTAAGCTCATAACTCTCTATTTTCTCATCTACAGAATACCTTAATGATTCAATAATTGAATCCCTAAAATATTACATAGAGAAGAAATTTGCAATCCCTGCATCTTGTTATTCATATTTTATTGCAGGGTTTATCCAAGGAATGATAATCTTAGAATTACAACAACCGAACAGAAAACATAGTTTTCTGCTTCTATTTATAAATGCCAGAAAAGTAACAGTCTTCAGAAGTAATGGCAGAACAACCAACCAAAACAAGAGCCATTTCACCCAGCTTCTGAAACTTGTGAGATCATTTCTAAGACAAATCTGTAACTCCCATGGCTCCATCAACCACTTTCGAGCATCCAGCCAGAGAGGCGCATCAAACATAGCAGCCATACCATTCATTTCTGAACCAAGAATGAATTTCATCCTGACACTGCCATTACAGCCAGCAACAATAGTAAAGAACAGTTTATGAAGCTTTCTCATGATGGCAGCCAGGCTAGGGTTCGATACCCAGTCAAAAATAATAAGCTCAAAAATTTTTCCCTAACAACCTTTCAATTCAATCGATGACACGTTATGCCGAAGGCAACTTTAACATTGTCAGACAACCTTATGGTTGTCACTTTCGCCAAGATCCACCAAAGTCAGGAGAAGTCATAACGAATACATAGTGTCACACTGAGAGCTCATAACATCCTTCTGGTCGATGAGACAAAAAGGTCCTCTCACCGAAATGAAACCAGCATTCGCTATCACTATGACTAAACAATATCAAAGAGACCTCTTGTAGACTTCATAATGTTTTGTCGAGAGTCACTTGATACACATTCTAGCCGTGACAATTCAATACCTATGCCGAAGGCCTTTGTTATTGCCAATTCGCCAAAACAATACATGGTCGAGGAGACACTATATAGACTACTCCTTGTTTTGCCGAAACATCCTGAGCTTACCCTAGATCACCAAGACAGCATCAACCTCACACTGACATGAGCCTTTGATAGAGACCCCTTGTGTGATGTCATTGTAACATAATGGTTTTCTCTCTGATGCACCCTTCTGTCTTATGAGAGTCGCTATAACATACCAATATCGGGGAGACCTCTCGTAGAAAGCTTGAGTCATACTGAAAAACTTCATTCACTCAGAGTCGCTAAGACAAGACAGATCCTATGCCGACAAAAGTTCTTTTGTGTTCCATTAGCGAGACCGGAGGTCACTCGTCAAGACCTCTTGTCGAAAACCTTAACTCTTATTGATAAGCCTTTTGTGCCAAGTCTGTAAGACACCATGAGATCACCATGGCATTTCATCGAAGCTATAACTTTCACTGATGAGATCTTCCATTACACGGTCGGTGAGACAATATGAATCGCTAAGACCTCAGCCCGACGGCCAAACTCATGCCGATATGCTCATCAAAACGTAGGTCGGTAAGATATGACATGTTCGATGAAACATTACACCGAAAATGATTTCCTTTGCCGATATGCCCATTTTGAAGCGGGTCGGGGAGACATAATGAAATCGATAAGACCTCATCCCGACGGTATTACATATGCCAATAAAGAACACTTTTTATGTCGCCGAAACAAAGAAGAAGTCTTGCCGACAGCAACCTGTATGAAAAATTCAATCGACATGACATTAGAAATGTCTTGCCGATAGGCAACACAGATGTTTCAAAAATGATCGGGTAGACCCTGCCATACTCATGTCAAAATGAGTAAGCCTTCAAAAATGTGAGTTCAAAGAATGTAATCAAATTAAATACACCTGTGGTATGCAAGGAAACCATCCTGATAAGAAACTATCTTTCAAACTCTGTCAGTCAAAGAGATAGCATTCATAACTTGAACTAGAATTCTCATCACCATCATGAAATTGAAACATAACAAATAACTTTCTATAATATCCAAGAGACATCAAAGAAGTGTCATTATAATCATAAGGATCCAAACTGAGACTGATCATCAAAGAGAACCAACTGAAAGAGATTTTTTCATCAAGGACAAACCATAAACACAACTGGGATCCAACAATATTTAATATAAAGTAAATTTATATTTAAAATGTTATTATGATTATACTTATTACATATTATATTTTATATTAAGAATTATTAAATACAAATATTGAATATAATAGATAATAAAATATATTAAATACAAATATAATATAATATATAATTAATATTTAATATATAATTTATATAATATAAATTAAATTATATATAATATAATGATACTTATTATATTGTATATACTATTTTATATATATTGTATATAATAGTATTTATTTGTAATATGATTATAATTAATATTATAAATATAAAATATTAAAATTAAGGATAAAATTTAATAGTAAAACATATTCATAATATAAATTTTATATAAAATACATATATAATCAAATAATTAATATATAAAAATGTTACAATAAAATTTCAATTTTAAAAATATTAAAACATAATTGATTTTAAAAATATTTATTATTTGATTATATATGTTCTTAATAGAAAATTTATATTATTATTAAATATTTATGATTATATTTTATATTTAGATTTTTTATCAACAAGTTGGCACTTTTCCCTAACCTGCTATTTCACCTCACTAGAATATATTTCTTTGTTTTAGTTTTGGCTACATCAATGACAACATCACCTACCTACATCGATGCTTATGGCATGACCATTACATCTAGAGACAATACCTCTCATTGAAGTGACCCAAAAATGGACCTTTAAAGCATCTCACAAAAATAATCAATGGAAAGAGCACCCCAAAGAAGCAATTGTTCGAGTCTCTCCATAGTTCACAACTGTCCCTGCAAAAGAAGACAAAAGATTTCATGAATTTTGTTGGACTATTTAGTAGTACTACACAAGCCATTCCATAACATTGACAGTGAATTCAAATCCATAGAAGATCAAATAATAACACAGTGGGAGATGTCCTCTTCTACCTACCGGCCATGACATGTCCATTACACACCAGTAGAACCAATCAAAGAACTTGATGCAAGCAGCCCCTCTAGCCCTGAGTCTACAATGCAAGAGGACAACCATGATGAATGGAAAGTACTAGCAAGTCTATAGCCAAACCCTCCTATACATCTAGATGCACTAGCCATGCTTGGCCAACGTGACCTTGACCTGAACCATGAATGGGGAGATAGCCACTTCAACCCACAACAAAAAATTGGAGCTACTACTTTCATAGACTCTAACCACATAATATTTCAAGTACACCATGTTTGCAATGAACATAACAATACCACCCTCTCTATAGACCAACAAAAATATTACAATATAGTTTTGTCCCATCTAAGTAATAATCCTTTGCAACCACCACTTAAATTAATTGTTCAAGGAACTGTAGGAACTGGAACGTCACACCTTATAAATAAAATGATTGCACTCATGAATTCAACACCAACTCACCAATCACCATTACTACTTCTTACACCTACAGGTGTTGCTACATTCAACATTCAGGCATCAACTATTCATTGCACCCTTCGAATACCAATCAAAGAAATGACCCCCCTGCAAGGAAAACACTTGCAACCTTTCAAGAAAGCATGTACTTCATTCAATACATTTTGATAGATGATATGAGCTTCATTGGGCCCAAGTTGATAGAATGAATTGACATTAGGCTACGTGAAGCATTCCCCAGCCACAACCAACTACTATTTGGAGGGCGATCGATCATTCTCTTTGGTGACCTAGGCCTACTAGCTCTAGTCAAAGATATCCACATGTATGCTTCTAATTCCTATGGAGGAAAACAATGGTGCACCTTCACAACAGTGATAACATTGACACAAATATTCTAACAAATTGGTGACGATCCTTCCCAAATTGCTTTTTGTGGACTTCTCTCAAATCTCCAAAATGTAGAGCCTACAATAGAAGATCTTGGCAAGTTCTAATGTCATGTTCAAGTTCCTCACTCACCTCTATAGAAAACTCAACTTTCTCAGATGCCATACATCTATTTTCAACAAATGAAATGTTCTTACTACATAATAAACGTATGTTTTTGTCTTTGGCAACACCTATTCCACTATCCATTGTAGAGCAACTTAGGGGGTTACTATACTCAAATCTAGATGAAGAACAAATTCAAGCTACTAATACTCTTGTCTATTGGTCAAGAAGTTATGTTGTGCTCAAATTTATGGGTGGAAACAAGGCTCATGAATGGTGCACTTGGTCAATTCAAAGCAATTATATATGGCGAAGGAGAAAAACCACCTCAACTTCCCTTATTTATTGTTGTTCATTTCAAAAATTAAATTGGACTGGATTGGGATCATAACAACCCAAGAAATTTACCTATAACCCCAGTGAGTCATGGCTTTCACTGTCAAATTCCACTAAAATGACATGGGCCTTGACAATTCACAAGTCACAAGGACTTACACTACAAATGGAAACAATTGATATTGACAACACTGATTGACAAGGGTTGACATTCATAACTATTTCAAGAGTTTGTGAACTATCGTGCATTCACATACAACCTTCCTTCACATTCCAAATAAAAAGGAACGAGGAACGTTTGAATGCAATATCACAAAACAAAAATTCACAAACCTAAAGGAGGTTACGCTAACAACATGTATGCCCCTTTATTTATCTCATATCTGCATTATCAACTAAGCTTGATGAAAAACAAATCAACACAAAGTTAAAATTATTTTCCAATGTAAATTATATCTCATATTTGCTTTATTACAAGTGCCGCTCATGACTCACACTATGCTTCCCATTGTTGAACATCTACAAATCAGCTCTACCAAAGGTACGAATGAGTTTAATTTAATTTACAACTTCCACATATTGATTTTAACTTTTTTTAAAATAATAAACAAGTCTATTGTTTGATACAGATACAATGGAGTTTGAAGTGATTATATGTCAATGCTGCAAAAAAAGTGATTTATATCTATAGTATTCTCTTTAAACAATAAACTATATTTACAACATTGTATATATATCAAAAATGTATGTCTACATAATTTACATTTTTATATCAAATGAATTGAATTACACTATCATTTATTTAATCATATGCTCTTCATTAATACCATGATTTTTTTCCAAAATCAAACATCTAACTATAATCTAACCTATGACACATTGTTCAATTTTAACCAATTTTCCTACACAACAATTGATTTGTATTTTATGAAGTTATACATATTTTACAAATTTAACCTTCCACACATAAACTAACTTATGGAAAAGCCTTAATTATAACAATGTGAATTTTTTTCTACTTATGACACATTTTCAAATTTCTACAAAAAAAACTACTCAATTTTAAAATTCTCATAAAATTATTCGGCATTCCCATTGCACACAAAATGTGTGATTGCTAGTTGTAAATAAATTGGTAAAGGTTGGTTTGAAAATTTGTTACAAAAAAGTACTATTGTTACATGGGTTGTAGTCTTTTTCCATCTCTCTCTCTCTCTTTCAATATATTGATATTTGTCATTGAATATGAAAGACACTCAGATTAATTATTGTAAGAAAATAATGGGGTATGATGTTATAGATATAGAATATTTCCTAGATAACATTTATAATCATTCCAACCCATGAATTTGATTATGATATAATAGGCACCTTTCATTCACTCAAATCATTATTAAATTAGTTCATACCTTTAAAGTTATCAATATATTTTCTTATACAAATAACATGTGTCTTGGTGTGGCTATGTTTTGATCCCATGGAACTCGGAAAATAATTATTATTTATCCATTTGACTTTTACGATGGAATGTTGTAATTGATGAAACCTAGATAAAATTCAGATAGTAATTAGGGGCTATCAAGGATTGGTTTACTTGTCCTATCTCTAATTACGAATCCTTATAGGTATTATAATGGTTTGTAAAATTAAAATAAGGAAATTATGGGACAAATTAACTAGAGTAAATTCATGATGTGATTTTGAATTTACCATCCAAATGTTTTCCCAAAATATTGGTTTATGATTGTATTTAGCTTAAGTTATTATGCTCAATATATTTGTTTGCTAGTTTATTTTTTTATGATAATATGTTACATGTTTATATTAAAATTTTACAATATATTTAAATGAAATGCATTCATTTTATTCTCTTTTATTGTTCCTCATTCATGAATTTATTTGTGAAGAGAATAGATACCTCTTGATTTGGATAGCTTAGCAAGAGAGATGTTAGAAGCCTTATTGTTGATAGAAAATCACTCCCATGATTATATTTATCTATGACTTTAATCAATTGGTAGAATATTTCATTTTGTAATTTTTTTAGGATGTTAATGATTATTTTATATAATTTCATATGAGACATATGATGCTTGGATTTGAGATTATTGTAATCCACTTTTTTTTGTTTCGTAATAGAGGATTATATTGATATATGTCAAAATTCACAAGTGTCTGTGAAGGCAAGATCCACTAAAAATTTTAGGGCATGATAGCCACCAAAACAGAAACATACTAAACCTTTCCCCCAGAAATATACGTAACACCTTATAACCCTATGAGCTTGAACATGAACATACAGAACACGGACGACTACTTACATATATGTAGTGAAAACGAACCATGGCCGAACCAAAACAAAAAAAGAGGAACTATTTACCCATGGACGTCGTAAAACCAGACTTCCACGCTGACTCATATAAAGCCATTTCACTTCCACCAGCTGCATTATTTTCTTGAGGAAATTTGTTCCGGTCACCACAATCATCCTATGGTGAACTAGCGCCATGCCTTTCAGGTCCAGGAGAAATGGACAAATCTTGATGACCTCACCCGATTTCTTGACCAACTCCAGATCTTTTGGCCGCAAGACCCCAGCCCCAGAAATCGCTACCTTGACAATCTCATCCAAACTCTCCATCAGCCCCTTCTTGAACAATTTACAAACCAATGCTTTGGCTTCCACCTTGGCCGTAAGGATGTCCAATAGGGAGGCAAGAAACCTTGAAACAATTTGATAGTTTACCCCGAAGGTTTCGTGCAGCCCCAGATGTCCCTTTCCTAGCGCCATCTCTATAACCAGCATAGTTAGAGGGTCAATGTTAAGCAAAATGCATTTAAGTTGTTGGTCTGAGATTCCACCAAAAGCATTTTGATGCCCTTTGCATCCCAATTGAATTGTGGTATCGGCGCTGAAGAAAACCAGAGAATCCATCGAAATATGCACCGTGAACTTCATTCGCTCCGCCATTTAACCACTATCCACGCCCTTAACCAAAGCCGAGAAGAAAGGAAAGCAACGCTATAATTTACCACCTTCAGGAAAAAGAGAAAGCTTACGCCTTAAATGCTTGAGGGTTTATTACATTGTACAATGTGTGCTTGACGGGATGGCTTAAAGAGCACACTCTAAGTTCTGACTCTTTACATGGGTCAAAGTCTTATTTCAGTTTCCGTTTTTCCGTTTGGTCACGTCAGTCACGGTTATCACTGTCACGGTTAAGTTTTAACTTTTTTTCAAAAGTCCTCCCGCCCAACTAGCAGTCACAATCAAAGTCTCCCACTTACTATCATGTCCAATCCATTGAAATCATAAACGCGAAACTCTGTGAAGTCTCTGTTGGTGATGGCAGAGAGCAAAGACTGTGCACAAAGCAGGCAAGGCAGTGCAGAGCTAGTTGAGGGTAGCAAACAAGTCACCCAATGGGAAGGCTTCCATCTTAATGGTTCAATTTTCATGGATTGTCAAAGGAAGACGTGATGTCAATTTATGACAGCTCTCTGACTATCAATGCAAAGCGTGAATAGGAGAAAGGGAATGCCAATTCTTGGTTTGGTAGAAGCCACACTTCTACAATACAACACTTGTGTTGCATGACAACTGAAAGGCCGATAAGATTAGGGAAGAATTGAATAATAACATTGTTAGTTCAGCCCCTCACTAATGTGCTACACAGGCTATCCTTTTCTTTTTTCTGTAAGGCTTTTCTATATCAAGTTTATTCAGTAGATATTTTGATCTATTTGGTCATTAGTACTTTAAATTTTATATTTAACTCTATAAAGTGTTATTTTTGCATAGGATTATTATTTTGGTACCCAAATTCCATCTCAACCTCCACAAGAAGCTTAGCAATGAAGGGATGGTATAAATAGAATATGAGAATCACATAGCGATGTTGCTTCTCGCCCACATGAATGGCCATGCAACCCTTGGGGATGGCCTTCTTTCTACTAGTAAACTCCAAGGGTGGATGAGGGTTCCATTTCCAGACTTTGTCTTCTCCAGGGAAGGTCTCATGTAGCTAGGGATTCAACTGCAAGAGCTCAACAAGGATATTTTTGACATCGAGCAGCGAAACAAGCGCTAGATTTGGTTTCCAAAGAGGCATGAGAGCTTTCTGGCTTTCAAAAGCTGTCTGCCCTCTTTAATCTTCATGGCAACCTAGAAACTGTGCTCTTTGTAAAATGCTCTAAGCATCAAGACAGACTAGTTTCCTTGTTTATTTTGTTTGTAAAATTCTCTCAATATTAGGATAGACTAGATTCAGATGTACTGTGGCTTAGAAATCCATTTCAAAGATTTTCAAGGGATAAAGATTTCATAATGTCATGCGATAGGGATTCCGACAATCCACATGATATGAGAAGTCAAGAAAATACAGGATTCAAGTTACTTTGTTCAAACAATAGGACTATTGAGATTATGGAGGTGGCATGATTCCACAATAATGAGGCCTCGCATGATTAGGATGTGTAGAATGCCAGTTTTCTGAAAATATTACTAAAATAGGCTTGTGTGCACACTTCCTTGATAGCAAGTATTTTACTGTTTTTTCCAAGGTTTTATCCCTATTCTATTAATATTCATATATTTTTGGACTTACTTTTGGATCTATTATCATAGTTCTTTTAATTCTTAGAGCGAGGATTTAATGGGCATTCTTTTGGAGATCATAAAGAAAATTTCTAGGTGTTTTTTGGCTATTAAATAGTGTTTTTCTTTTCTATTGTTTGTAGATGGATAACTCCAAGGCAATATACTTTAAGGAAAATGAAAATCCAATTATGTCCTTTTGTCACCATTATGAATTTAATGATGTTATAAAGGTTCTATTTTTCTTCCTATGCTTTGCAGTCCTCCTATGTATCATCATCTTATAAATCATAATAATGAAGAGCTATATATTAAAAAAATTGTTGTTGTAATATGATTGATCTTTTGAGTTGATTCCAACATAGAGGTGTTGTAGCATGTTCTTAGTATTTAACTAATGAGAGTTTATATTTTTTGAAGACAAGATTATGTTTTAATAATTTGTAGGATTTTTTACTATTTACACATATTATGTGCATGATTCTTTGTATTGATAAGTGTATTCATTATTAACTAGAAGTTCCTATGAAATTGAAAATTGTTATATTTCTCAAACATTTGTTGGTATCTTTTCTATGTGTATTGGTTTGGTAGATAGGGATAGAAAGTGTTTCTATGGCTCCTTTGAACAACTTTTTATTCAACATATGTGAGCTCTTTTACAGTGGATGTGAGTATGTTTTTATATGCAAGGAATCTTATCTTTGTGGTTTGTACATGAATGCACATCAAGATGAATTGTAGATGTAAGTTTTCTTTCCTTTGGTAGTTTCAACTTTATTTCCCCCATTTCAATAGGCACCAATTTAGAAGGCCAAATAATTAAAATTTTATCAAATACATCATATTTTTAATCTTGGTTCTTTCCCATTCTACATATCTCAACTCTTTAAATATTTTACAATCTTAAGAGGGCTATAAGTGTTATTCTTTGTGAGGTGTCTTTTATAGTCATGCATGAAGGGAAACATAGATCATTGAATAAGTACTTTGGAGAAACAAGTGGCATATATTTAGTTTCATACATGAAGTTCTATTTTCTTATAAGAGGTTAGTGATCTCGATTGTTATCAACTATCACACTAAAAATTAGTGAAAAAATTTGGAATTCTTTGGTGGATAGCATATGTTGTATACTCAAGACTTGTTGCATATGAAACACTAACCTTAGGAACATCCCTTTGGACTAGTAGAGCCTAAAGATGGAGGTCCTTAACTATCCTTTCTTGATCATAAGTGTTAGCTCAATTTCTAAAGTTGACATTCCCTAGCCTTAGGGATTGAGCTTATTTTTAGGGTTTTGGCATGCTAAATGTTTTAGAGCCAACACCTTGCATAGATCTAACATGTTAAGCCTAAAAATTTGGGTAGGTTTTTTTTGTTTCCTTTAAAGAAAGGAGTTGGTTCTCAATTCTTGACATTAGCTTGTGTAGTTTTGTTGGTCAACATTTATGGTGTTAGGAGGGCATAGTATAATTATGTTTTTTTCTCTTTTATTGGTTACGATGGTATTTTCCTATTTTGGGTGTAGTCCTCTTGAAATCCCTATTGATATCATTGATGTTACGAGGGATATTGATAGGCTACTTCTAAGAAATACATTAGAATTTTGTAAGATCATTAAAGCAGTTTGGGTATAATACATGATAAATTGCATGCAATTTGTTTATTTCTTCATTATTTGATGAATCATTGTCTTGGTAATAAATATTATCTCCTAGCTTAATTCATTCATGGAAAGAGCTAAGAGATTCTTTTATATGAATTTGTTAGATTCATTCATTTGTAAGTGGATTTTAGATTTTAAAAAATGTTAAACAAACTTGTTTTCCCATTTGTGATTTTTAATTCTAATGATTTGTCTTTTTCTAAATTCTCTTGCATGTTTGACTATAGTATTCATTATAATGGCTTCCAAAATGAAACCATTAGAAGATGCCTTCAAAGAGGAAATTTCTCTTGTTTAAAATATTATTCCTCGATGATGTAATTATGCATGTTTCCCCATGAATTTTAATTTAAACATAGGACTTGTTCCACTTTTTGACTCCTCTAGTTTATCAAAATTTTAATTTGAATCATATATATTTTGGTTAGCTTGTATATTCACTATGCGCATCTATAGTTCATAAATTCACAAGTGCTTCTCCTCATTTTTTATGTGTATCTAATGTATATAATTTGGCCATGACCCCCCCTAAGTTATACGAGTTTCTATTGAACTTTTGATGCCTAAAATTTCTAGGCACACAACCTTATGGGAAACTTAGTTAATGGGGGACCAACTGCACTAAACTCAGTAACCTATGAGTTTTAAAGAAGCCAACTCTTCATTCATAGGGGGGTGAAAAGGGAATTGGAAGTAGATATACGAAAAAAAAATCTAAAGCTAAGGCAATGCACCAATATTTCAAATTACTCTTCTAGCAATGTTTGTATTTTGTATTGGGTTGTGGGTTCAATATGTTTGTATTAGGTTTTTTGTTTGATATTGATATACTAGTAACTACTACTATCAATAGATTGGATTTATTTTGGGTTTCATAAATGGAAAACAAGATGTATGGACATGATCATGGAAAAAATCATAACATGGGGTGGTGCATAGAAGGATAAAAATAAGTGCAAAGGGCTTAGTAAAATGTGAGGGATCAAAATATCAATTCTAACATGACTAATTCATATGTGTGACCTACAATATGATAATAATTTATACAAACCCAAAATTCATCAAAATTAAAACCCTAAATTTTATTTATATAAAAAATTATATTAAACACAAACCCTAAACCCTAAAAATTGAGAAAAATATATTCAAAATTTGATGAAACCTATTTGGAGATGATGGAAATGGCCTTATGGAGGGAGGAGGTAAAAATAAGTGGTGGGTGGGGCTCATAAACTTGGGTAATCATTTCAAGGCACCATCCAAAACACATTGTTGCCATGTGGATAGGAAAAAAGAGCTCATGGAGCTTTTAAAAATAAATAAATAGCTTTACAAAATGCGTGCCCATTATGAAATAGGTATGTGTTATAATAGGTTTCCATCTAGGAACAAGACTCCAAAGCATAGTGGGTACCCATTCGTAGAAGATATGTGTTTAGGCTTGGGGACTCATTCTTAAGTGTGTACCCAATTTTTATGAAATGAGTACCCATTCTTGGCAATATATTTTCAAGCCTGACACTTCCACTAAAAGTGGACCCATTATCTTGCACTTAACTTGAAGGTGGTAATATATGTATCCCAAACTAACACCTCTCCAATGGTACTCTTACTCCAAATCATCATGTCTTCACTAATTCTAGTCAACATTGACCATTTTTGAACTACAATCTTTTTTTCTACAATGTTCAAGTTCCAAGGGGTTAAAAAGGGGTTTTTATGATTCATTTTGGATTGGTCAGTGATTAGTCCAATGAGGCTTAGTTGGTGTTAGAAGTTTAGTTGCAAGAAGGAAATGGATTATATTGAAGTGTTTTAAGAGAATATTGCAAGTTTCATGTCTCTAATCCTGTAGGTACATTTTTAGGGGATTTTTTTAATGTAAGAGAGATTTCCTCTTAGAAAAATTATTGTTATGAGAGTAAATGTGATTTGATATATATGACAACATTTTTGAAAACTATCACAATCTTTGTAATGATTATTGTGTATTTACAAATAGATTTGTACAACTCGACCTAATGGATTAATAAGTATGTTTTGTCTATGATATTCATACCTTGATTACATTTTCATGCTTTGATCAATTAGTTTGTGCTTAACTTCTTTGAAATTCCTCCATCTAAACTATGACTCTGTCCATTGAATATTGATGACTCAATAAAATAATTAAAAAGAATAAATCATTACACTAGTAGTTTTAGTTTAGTCACAACTCTCAAGTATCCCATGGTTCTGCAATAAACAAGGTACAAAATTGTATAAATTATGTTTATCACTTTACCTTGTGGTCTATGTAGATTGCCTCCACCTTGCACTCATTGTAGTAGTGATGAAATCAGCTATATAGAGGTATTAAGATAGCTAGTTTTTATTGGCTTAGTGACAATCTTTAGATTCAAGTCAATAGGTTGGGTTTATCTATCACCACTTTTTGTTGTCCATTTTGTTTATCAAATATCTAGGAATACCCTCCTGAGTATAAGTTGAGCTCAAAGAATAGGAGATAAAACCCACTCTTATAAATTTGGCGTTCAACCCTCCATGGTTTTTGGATGAGAAATTTTTACTAAATCATGATAACAACCCTATCCTTGAAAGTGAAAACAAGTTCTAGGAAGTGGAGTAGTGGTTTTGGGACCCAACACACTCTTGGCTATGTTTCTACCAAATAGTTTTCAAAAATACTTAATATAGTTTTAAAAATAGGGGGCAAACACCAAACACTATGTTATATTTCATCTACTTAACCTTAACCATTTAAAAAAATATTTAGTAGTTTAAAAATCAGATTTAGAGTACTACAATTCAAGATATTCTTATTATATCTTTAAATTTTGAGTGTACACATCTTGAATTACTCATCTAAGTTTAGGTTTAGTTGATTACAAAAAAAAATGATAACTTTTAATCCCCTTTTAGTCCCCCATTTTTAGGAACTTACCTTGCCCATTCTTAGGTTAGAAGATAACACTTTGTATAACTAAGCTATTCAAGCATGATGTTAAGGTTTATTTCTATATTCTACTATTAGAGCTAAACTTTTGAGGATGATGTGTTATCTTAACCTTTTCTCTCTTTTCTTCTACATAGAGGAGCTTCTATGTTCTTTTTAGAGGACATGTATTTGTGTAATGGTTAATTGATCAACAAACTTAATAGTAAACAAGCTATTATCTTAAGTATTCTTAGTCTCATCTTTGTTCATATTTAGCTATTATGTAGACATGTTTTTGTTGATTATTATGTCATGAGCCTTTGTTATGCTTAAATTTATTTATGTAATCTCTCTCCCCTTTCATCCCCCACACATCAACTGTAGGCTTAGCTTAGGATAGATAAGGAGCTAGCTCCCGAATCCTAGAGATTGTCTTATAGGGTCCACTCATTATTTTTTATATAGATAAAAATAGGATTAAACTAGGGATTGACCCTTTTACATAGTAGCAACCAAGATGTAAGAGAAACTAGTCTCATGAGATATGAAATATAAAAAAATTCAAAATGAAAGAGAACCAATTGGTCATAAAAGGGCCAACAAACACACAACATAAGAATAAGAATAGGACACAAAAGCTAATCACGACCAACCAAATTTTGTAAGTTTCTATTTTCCTACCACTCCTTAGATAAGAAATTTCCCTTGTCTTCAGAAGTGACCTCCATGAGCTCTCCAATTTGGGTTCTTGGGTCTCAAACATTTGTCATAGTTTTGATTCTAGTTCTTTTGGCAGGGCCCTCATAAGAAGTATCTCCTTTTAATTTGTGAACTTTATCATGTAGCACAAAAAGATAGGTGGTAATATTTTTAATTGTCCACCTGTATTATCTCTTGCAAGCCTTTCTATATTATTAGTCCTACATGGTACATTAACTCTTGAAAAGGTCCTTTAAATCAAGCCAATAGGTGTATTGCATGGAGATGTGTGCCACTAATTCCTCTTATTGTATCATCTTATTCATTTTTATCTTCTTATACTTATATCTTTCCAAGGTTAGATCTCTAGAAATGGTAAGGATTGATACAAACCAATATTTTGACTTCCCCCTTTATAACTTGACAAGTCTTGCAACCTTGAATAGATTTTCTCATTTCCTTTATATTTATGACCAAAAATAGTTGTCACTCACCAATTCCATAGACTTTCCTACTCTAAAATGGCATACAAATCTACAATTACTCTTCTCCTTGATCAATTCTCCCTCATTGAGCTTCTAGGAATTCACAACTAATTACCCACTGGTTAAAGAACATCTCATTTTGAATAAAATAATCAAGTCACTTCTATCTATATTTACTAGTTCATTACATTCTCTCCATGCTTCCATATAATTTGGACTAGCTTCATACAAATATTTCAACTCTTCAAATCCAACTACCTCTATCATCATCTCTATCAACAAATTTTGTCTCCTACTTATTACATCAACTACTTTATTTGAATTTCCACTTTTATGCTTCAGTGCAAAAGTATAACAACACCTATCATGCATCTACTATACTATTGTTATGGTGATGCTCTATTTGTAGCAATATGTTGATTGTGTTTTAAATTGATTTTTGTCTATGGTAATTTTTTGGGTAGTATAATAATTAAAAAAGTGCACTCATTTCATTTCATATGTAACCCTTTAGATGGGTTGAGTGGATAAATAAGGGGAAGAACTTAACCAAATTATCATTCAATAGGGTTTGGATCACATAATCTAGAGTTTTACCCAATCTTGTAAATCTCCTAGTTCTTTGATGCTTAAAAGAAACAACATTAGAGGTAGTATGCATATGATTAGTGTTAGGTTTAGATTCTTTCTTATTATTACCCTTTTCAACTTGGAAGGGTAAGATGGTAATATGGTATAGAATACATATGTGAGGACCCACATTTCAAACCATTAGAAATAAATAATTTGAATTTGACAAATCTTTGACATGAGCACAAAAATTTATGAAAGAAGCATAATTGTACAAAAAAGCACTATCACATATAGTGGATAGTAAACCCTTATATAAAAAGTCCCTTGCAACTTGTAATTAGGAAGTTGATGTGTCATTTTAGTACAAATTAATGTAAATAAAATGACATAATCATCAATATGTGCATTAGAGCCTTGAGAACACTCTAATAAATTTGAAACAATTGGTTTGAAGTCTATTTAATCCTATAGAAATGGCCAAGCAATGTTGTAGAGCTAATTGATCAAAAGAATGAATGTAGCTAAGAGGTAATGAGTAGAACCATTGAATAGCAGAGACATGAAGAGTGTGAGAAAATAATTTAGCCAAAATTTTGCAATCATAAGCATAGTCTAGGCATGTTGTACATATTAAAGAATTATGAGTAATTGTGTCATCTTTACCATGATACAACTCAAAGTAAGGTGCCACAAGAAAAATAGGGAATGAATATGTAACACTTTTAAACACAAGATGCATGTTATGTGTTGAAGTATAAGAAATAGTGTCTTGGTTAGTGGGAATAAAATCAACTTTCTTATCAACACTTTAACTTCTACACTAGTGCATCTAGAGTAGAGGTGGGGGTGGTGATAGTAGTAGTAGCATGGGTAACAATGCGAGGACTATGAAAACAATGAGAAACAAGAGGCAATGATACAACACAGACGAATGGTAAGCAACACTTTAAGGTGAGGAAGGTGAAACACTAACACAATGAGAGGAGGGGATAGCACTAGTAGTAGAACACTAGTAGGAACACAAGAAGCAAAGGAATTAGTGGGATTAGAGATAAGTGGTTCACTTGTAGATGAAGAGGTGGAAATGGTACCAGAGGAACACAAGAGGTGGGGTTCACACTAAAAGTGACAACAAGAGATGTAGGCATTATGAGGATCTACCTCAAGATGAGATGATGAAGGGAAAATGAAAGAGAAAGATTGAGTGGGTTACAAAGAGAAGATGCACCTTGCAAAAAAGAAGAGGTAATCATAGTACCAATGTCATGAAGAATCTATGTAGTAAAGGAGTTTTGAGCAACTAATTATAAAAATATTTAGATAATTATGTTGAAGAAGTGACATTAACAAGCACTTCAACAAGTAATTGTCTAAAAAAAAAAAAGATTTTAGTTATCCACATATATATCATTATTAAAATTAGATAACTCATTATCATTAACCTTAATGAAAATCTCTTTATTGACAAAATAAGAAACCATTTAAAAATTCAAATAAACTCTTTTTAAAAATAAATTAGTATTCCAATTATATTTTAAAATAAACAAACTTTAAAAAGATAAAAAATAAAAATAAAAATAAAATGATATAAAACTTTAAATTTTAAAAATAAAAACTGACTTTTTTTTACTAAAATAAATAAATTTAAATAAATAAATAAAATCAGACTTAAAAAGTAATGCAATATAACTGTTGATTTCCTTTTAAAGAGTAGGAATACGTCACTGTTAAGTGAAAAAGTGAAAAAGACTTCACTATTCAATAGAAAAAATTTCAGTCCATTACATACTATTCCCTTCGTACGGAGATCCAGTCGATTTAGTTTTCGTCATATTTTGAACGTAATAGGCGGGAAAGGACGATGCTCGATACAACAATGTAAAACGCGTTTGCCTTAAAGGATTTGTTTTAGGCCTAAATGGTAAAATTTAACCGTGACAGTTATAACAATGAGAGACACTAGAAAACGGAAACAGAAACGAAAATATAAACGGAAAACGGGCATTTGACCGAAAGTCAGAGCTTAGAGTGTGCTCTTTAAGCCCATTGCCCAAAAAACTATAACCTACAACGTTTCATGTGGTGGGCTAACATGACACGACAATTTGTATGGAATCTAATTAAAAATGTGAAATAAATATTGGATTATTTTATATTATTGGATTATGAAAACTTAGATTATTTTTATGATCTTAATTGATATCTATTTTTTCCTAAAATACAAATAAATTATAGCATAGAATAATGATTTATTTTAAATGACAACCTTATTAATTGTCTTTTTTTAGGTATTTAAACACTGTATGATTGATTTTAATGTATGAATTCCAGACTTAGAAAGATAACATTTATTCTAATTGATAATTCTGTATAAAAGTTAAATGTGAATAGTCTAAGTTAATCACTAAAGTCCATGATCAAATATTTATTATACATTATAATTTCCAAACCTAGTGAATAATTAATGATAAGGGATTTATGATTATCTTTAGTTAGCATCTCTTGCACTATCAATAAAATCAAGTATAATTATATTTTAGGGATGTTAATTGTTTAGGTGTTTTAGAATTAAAATACCTTTCATTCTTTCTTACATTGTGTATTGTATTCTATTTTTAGATATAAAATAATATATTATAATAAACACAATTTCTTATAATTGATCATGTTAAGTACATTTTCTTAGATGTGATAAAAGCATAATGATATCTTGTGCTTGAGTATTTATTCTGAGATATTTTCACATATGTAAAAAATAATTTATTTTATTCCCAAAAATATTAAAATTTTAATAATGTGTAGGTTACAAAATTAAAAAAATTTTATTAAAGATTAAAAAATAGGAGTTAAAAGGGTTTGGGCCCTTTTACAAAGTAGTTACTAAGTAAACAATACAAATACCATGAGATATGATACTAACAAAAATAAACATCAAGAATAGTACTAAAATAAAGGAACTACAATAACACAAAAAAAACACCTAATTATTATCAACCATATTTTGGACTCCACTAGAATCATACCATTCTTTGGTGAGAAATTTGACCTAATCAATCAAAGAAATCCCTAAGGAATCCTCTTCTCCAAAACTAGTATCATCTCTCTAAGTTATAGACTTGGCCTAGTTCTCCCAGTCAAGCACTCTTATATATTCTCCTTTTGTCATTTTTGTAAAATATTTTCTAACAAATAAAGGCTAGTTGTAGATTTTTTTATGGTTTTATTGCTAAAGTTGATAATTTTGAATAGCTTTTCATTTAAATCCTCCTAATTCTTTTTGTAGTTTGTGGAACTCTAACTCTAATTTCCCCCAATTTTTGAAGGTGGTAGATAATTTTTTTTACTTCCTACCACATGTTTTCATCCACATGGGTTTTGGGTTATTCCTTGTACCATTTAAACACTTTCATCTTTATTTACCACACTCTAATTTTGGTATTTTAGAGCCGAGAAATGAACCATTTCATCACATTATTATGGATATTATTTTTTCATATACTTCAGTGACATAAGATGTCAATTTTATAGTTGGAGCATTCTACATTATTTTCTAATCTGAAAGGTGGTAAGGGGGAGTCCTAGAGTCTTCAAGCATAGTCACATCATCAACTAGCTTATTGGGTTGGGGATAGGGTGAGCCCTCTATGGATTGTATCTTGATTGCTTTGTCTGAATATTCTTAACAAGTTAGGTAGAAAGTGTTAGGATTAAGGTACCTTCAATCTTGTAAATAATATGTATTTAATTATTTTAAGATATTATCTGTAAAATCATGTGTAAGTGATATGTGATCCATTAGTAGTGGTAATTATTAATTTACTATTTACTTATTAAAAGAATCTTCTAATTTGAGATGAAGTGATAAGGTCAATCTTGAAGTGTCTCCTATTTTATAGGGATTAGAAATTAAGGTGCCCAAAATAGATAAATTATTTTCTTGCCAACTATGGTTTTTTTAAAGTCTTATTTTACTATGTATAAGATTTTTTTTCCCAAGATTGAGGCATGATTTTTTCCCAAGTTTAGATGCCATAATTTTTTTACACTTTCTCAAAACCTCACCCCCACCTACCTTCCCAAGGTTCTCTTTGGAGGAACCATTAAAGTTTAGCAAGAATGAGAAGAGAAGCAAGAGGGGATTAATTAAAATAAACAAATAGGGTCCTAATATCATTAACTAGTTATGCATATTATTATCGTTTTGCGTAGTAGTTTTACACATGAAAGCAATGTGTAATCTTTATATCCTAGTTATTTCTATATTCATGTTATGTTCTATATAGGATTTCATAAAATAAGGTAATGGAGTATTCAAATGCTTCAAGTGAGACTTGTGGATGTCAAACCAATGTGTAGAATCTACACTAATGAATTTAACATATTATTAGTGTAAAGATAAACATTAGGAAAAAATGGTTAATATTTTAGTTCCATGTTGCTAGTACTTTCTTTAAAATTATTTACTACCCATAGCAATATTTTAGCAAATAACAAGTGATCTCATAATAGTGTGTCTTAGTTGTGGGATAGGGGAAAAAATGAGTCAAGATTCCAAAACCACCTTCAAATGAACATATATCTTTGAATGAAGGACCTTAATTCAAATATGATATTATCATGACCTTAAATGTAGTGCATTTTTAATAGATTGGATGGAAATAGATTTAAAAACTAAAATCAAAATTCAAATGTAGTAGTGATTGATGTTATTGATCGTCACAAAAAATTAAAACAATAGACCTAAAAAAATTGTCTCCCATAAACATACTAATTGTTTACATGTAAGACATTTAAAAAAAGAACGTGTTAACACACTATTTAATTTCAATTAGAAAAATATAATATGAGAGACCCAATTTCACTCTTCATTTTCTAAACTAACAAAAAAAAATACATATAAAATTATCATTTAAACCAACTTTCAAAACACAATTAGCTGCTTGGAAGATTTTACATTGCAAACTGCCCATTGATGACAGGTTGAAATGTATGATGATCCAACCAGCTAATTGCCCTTTTTGTCAAAGGAAAGAAAATTTAAGGCATATCTTTTGGGGATGTCAATCTGCTAAAAAGCAATGGAATCTTGTCTTCCATGATCTACCAACTATCTTTGGGCATGATCTTAAATGGAAAGAAGCTCTTCTTGAGGTTGGGTTACATCAGAATGGACTGGGCTTAAACATCACACACTAAGCTTTGACTGCTTAGGTGGATGTGGGCCCATTCCTTCCGCTAACGTCCATTCCCATCCATTTCCGTTCAAAAAATAATCTTCGTTCACGTTTGAATTTGAACAATGTTCCCGCGCGTTTGATCGCATGAAACAAAGAGGATGACAAAAGGTACGCCCGTCTACCTCACCACTGAGGTGTTTTCAGGCAGCGGACAGAAGACACAGTATCCTCACAATGCAGTCATTGTGACAGACAGGTTTTCATCACGATCAGTTTTATTTTCCAGCGTATTCCTCGCTTGTGCCAAAATGGGAGCTTTGGAACAGGGTATGGACATCCATCAAAGCAGAGCAAAAGGGCAATTATTGTCAAATACATGAACTATTATGGTAGACGTGTATGCAAAATGTGCAAGCATAGACAAACCATATGAACTGTTTGACCGGATACCTCAAAGAAATCTGGTCTCATGGAATGCTATAATTGCAGGATATGCACAATGTGCGTTTGTTGAAAAGGATTTAGAAACTTTCAACCAAATGTGATTAGCTGGGGTAAACCCAGACTCTGCAACCTTTGCCAGAATCCTCCCAGCCAATGTGAAAATGGGAGCTTTGTAACAGGGTATGCACATCCATGTCAGGATAAACGACAGAGGAGTTTGGTCAGATGTTGTAGCTGCAACTGCCCTGGTAGACATGTATGCAAAATGTGTAAGCTTAGACAAGGCACGCGAACTGTTTGACAGAATGCCATGATTGCAGGATATGCAAAAAGTGGAAGCATAGACAAGGAACATGATCTGTTTGACAGAATGCCTCAAAGAATATGGTAGTATTTGGTAGTATTTGATATAAAGTGTCTACAAATATGGTAGTATTTAATAATATATACAAATTTGAGTTTCACAGTATTTGATATGAAGTGTATTGAAATTGGTTATCAACAATAATTTTAGTAACAAATATAATAGAAAAATTACCATTAGAAAATTTGATTGTGTATAAAACTTTACATATTCATGTAAACAATTGTTTTCAATTGTTCATTTAAAAATTTGTAGAAGTATTTGGTGTCAAATTATAAAAAATTTAAAATTATTTGAAAAATACAGCATTATGTCTCCTTCTACTCACATTAATAAATGTTTTGAGGAACAAAAAATAGACTTTTGAAGATCTAAAAGCATAGTTTCTACAAATATTTACTATTCCTTTAATTAATAATATTTTTATTTATTTTCTCTATAAGTAGGTCATTAGTGTCCAAACATAAGACTTACTTCTTCCTCAAATAAAATTACTTTTTTTATTTTTATTTTTTTAATCTCATACTACAACATAAGGATGCCTTTGCTTCATATAAATTCAACCATTATTATAGAGAAGCAAATTAAGCTACCCATATTCTAGCCAATATGAGAATTGACCAAATTGAAAATACTATGGTCTATGACTCATCTTTGAAGATGAAATATGATCAAGATTTAAAAATATCATTTTCATAATGATCACATAGTTTGATTTCATGTATCCTTTCATTAATTGCTAAATTCTATGCGACATTTAAATCTTCTTAGCCAAATGACTCATGTACTCAGCCTACAACTCCACATGGTAAGCAATTATGGGAAATTAGTTTTTAAATCCACTTTTCATCTAAATTTCTTCTGTTTGGGATTTTATTAACTCTATAGTACCACCACAACCTACCTTTGAATCAATAGTAAATGTGAATGATAGTTTTCCCTTTACTCACCTCCTATGGTTGATCATTGGCACATTCCTATTTATGATCTTTTACTATTTCAATTGTCATCCTACTCCTCTTCTTCTCTACATCCTATTAGAATGGGTGAGATGGAAATAAATAGAATGATTTAGATGCTTCCACAAAAACTATAACTATTCATTCTAGGTCTAATTGACTCCACCTTACTAGCATACATTTTCTCTATAGACTAGCCCCATGTTGGAAAAGGCTTTCAAAGCTATTTTAGGTGATAATCTTCAAGGTGGAACCAAGATATTTAACTAATTTGGTATCATCTCTAATTTCATCTCTAACTACATGGACTTGGTGTAGAATATAGACTTCCCAAATACAATTGCTTATGGGTACATTTATGATTTCCTACTACCATTGACTATCTATATTCAAGTTGCCATTACCTATGATGATATAATGGGTGAGCCTCAAACTAGGGGATTTGTTCTCTCATAAAATTCTAAATAATTCTCATGTAGTTACTTTTGTTTTCAATACTATGTGGACTAGTTTGACTAGCAATTTTTTAGTATTTTTCATGCATTCCTTACACTCTCATAGTGGCTATCATGGGGAGTCTTTGTCAACTAGGATCTTAGAGGTTTTCAAGAGACTTGGGTTCCTATTTTGGCATCCTCATCCTTGATCCCCTACTACTTCTTTTTCCTCCATGTCCACTTTGAAATAGATGTCTCCTCAAATAAATACCAATGCTCCAGCTTCTTCATTAATTCACCCTCTCTTTCTCAAACTTGGCCATCTAACCACTATACAATATATTCCTAGTTTCACTTTTATTAATCATTTTTTATCAATGATCTCCCACCTTTTATCTAAACATATACTATTTTTTTAAATAGATTAAAATATATATGATGCCCTAAAGGAGAGAATATTTCTTGAGATCATATCATTTTTTGAACCTTTTAAATAATTAATGAAGTGTCAAGTTTCGAAAAATAGCCTAATATTTTTTAAAAAAAATTTAAATAAAACATAAAAATGTTAAAAATTCTACCTTTAATTATTTTACATCAATTCAAAATTTAAAATATATATGCCACTTTCATGTGCTTCAAGTTAAAAAGCTACAACATAGACTATCATCTAGTTGAATGTCCTTAATTTTAAATCAAGTTTTAGTTAACATAACTCATGATCCTTAAATGATAGCAGTGGAGGTGTTAGAATTTACTATCTTCTTGAAGAATATTGGTACCACACAATCTTGGAGTAGATTGATAGCTCACTTTAAAATTTTGAAATCTTAGATGAATTAATTATGTAGGGAGATTCTAGGGTTTATACTAGGGTATGTATAAGAAGATATTTGTCCAATCTCTCATCAAATGTAATTCTACTAGAATCTAATATAGGGAACTAGAATTAGTTGATATAAATTGAGGTTAATCCAATATTTTGTAGGCATTATAAATTAAAATTCCATTACACAAAAAACATGGATAGACTAGATCCCACAAATTATTATGAAATTGGTTATAAAATCATTAGTTGAGCCTAAGGAATCCTTAAACAAAAAATCCCAACAAAAAATATTAAAGTAAATGAGGAGATATAACTACCCTAAAAAAAATAGTTGATCAATTTCCATTGAGATGACTTGCTCTCCTATTTTGGTGGAAAGATTAAGGAAACTCCTCTTGAACTAAAGATTCAATGATTAGAATAAAAGTCCAATGGCTTAAAAGAATATGAGGAAGACCTAAAGGTAAAAGATGAGGAAGTCAAAATATTGACTCAATGTATTTTTTATCAATACCATAATAGAAGAGACAAAAATCCAAAGTTAACTACAACCCCAAAATAAGAATGGGTTGTAAGATAGTTCAAGAAGTCACAATTGAAGAGATCAAATCTAGTTTTCAATCTACACTAAATTTTGATAACAAACATCAAAGTAGGGGGCAACACCACCACCACTGCAATGACAATATTAACTTGGAACTTTATGGGCCTCAATGCCCCTAACAAAAGTAATGCAAGAACATTCCTAGGTAATGCGGTAATCTTGAATCATTATGAAAAAATGGATTTTTTCGTTGAGTTCAATTGTTTGTTTGTTTGAACTAGTTGTAGTTAGTAGTATATGATGAAGAAAGCTACCACATTTCATTAGAGATTAAAATTGACTTATAGTTTTGGGAATAGTTTAAGTTATTATTTTTAGTGTCATATTAAAATTTGAGAAGAATTTAATGAGAAAAAAAGATAGAAAACTAGTTTGAGAGCATCTATAGGGTGGAAAAATATGTATAATTGGGATTATTTTCATGCATGGAAAGTGATTTAAATTTTGGACTAATAGAAGATAAGGATTTATTGAACCCTTGAGGAGAACTATAAAACATTACACAAAGTCTTCTCCATTACTTAACCCTTTGTATTTGTAAGTATATATTATTTTTGGTTTAAGTTAAATGTGGTATCAAATTCTTTGTGCTATGTTGTGGCTAATATTGATCAAATTAAAAAATTTATGCTATATATACTAATATGTTTTGGATTGAATGAAGGTAAGAAAAGAGGTAAAGGAAGAACAAAATAGGTAGAATGGAAGAAGAGGGAGACTATGCGGTTTAGGATGGACATTGTGAGTATAGAATGTTCAGTGAGTAGTGAATATTGATATAATGGTGTCTATAGAAATGGTAGAAAATTTTGGGCTAAGGTGGATGAAGTAGTCACACCCATATAAGATTGGATGGTTGCAGTAGTGAGATAAGATACTATAAAAGAAAAGTGTGTTGAGGCTCAACATTGGAGTATATTTTGATGAGGTGATACGTAACATTACATTGATGGATGTGTTTCATGTATGGTGGAGGTGTATGATGAGAGGGATAACACCTACACCATACAGAAAGATGTCTAAAGATACAAGTTGATTCCCCTAAGGGTAAGTGAGGGATAATTTTAGAGAAATGCAAGGGTGTGTGTTGGATAGGAACGATATGCATTGATTCAAAGTATATGTGGTATTGTTGGTGTTACAATAATTTTCTCTTAATCTGCTTGTGTTGTGTAGTGTAGCACTCGAGTTTGTGACATGGCTTAACCACCTCCCGTTGATCTTGTATAAATTTGGTAGTTGTATCGGGCATTAACAGGTTGATCTTTTGGTGCAACGACAATTGCTTCAAACAATTGGTATCAAAGTTGAGGTCACGGGTTCAAACCCCTCACTTGCATTGGGGGGATTATTGCAAGAATTTTCTCTTGGTCTCCTTCTCTTGTGTAGAGCAATGCTCAAGTTCGTGACATAGCTTAATCGCCTCATGTGGATCTTGTATAAATATGGCGCTTGTACCAGGCATTAATAGGTCAATCTTTTGGTGCAACGACAATTGCTTCCAACCGTTGGATCGCTAAAAAACATTGTAAATGCAAAAGTACCATAGATAAGGGAATGTGAGTGTTGTGCCCATAGCACACACGCCCCGTTCAGAACAGGGACCCCCTCTCTCTTCTCGCTCCGTCGAGATGCTTTTGTTCGAACCTACAAAAATTGTGCAACCACTTTCCCATCTTAAGAACTCCATTGGAAGAACCAACTCTACTCTAATTTAACTCACGTAAGTCTACCCTGTGATTACCAACAAGATTGTAATATTAAAACAACTGAGGTATCCCAAGCAAGTCATGACCTGACATTAGAGACCTTGGGATAATGTTCTGCAATTTGATTGTGGAAGATTGTCTTTCAAGAGAGGTGATGCACCTATGCACTACCTGTGTTGAGAAGTGCATTAAAAACACATCAACAGTGAGGATAGAAGTCTCAACCAAAAGACAAAGTAGAAAAATAACAGGAGGAATTTTATTGAGGAACATGCAATAGTAAAGAATGTAATATATAAGAGTATGTGCAACCAAAAAGGAGGCTAACAGATGTGAGGGATAGAGAAGACTATGATGCAATATAAGAAAAATAAAAATAATATAGAAGATGATTGATATAATTGAGTGTCAAATAATAATACAAAATTTAGTACATAAGGTGGATTTCTTGAGGTATACCTGAAGATGAAGTAACAAGTTGGAATTCCTAGGTAGGGGTAGCTTATATTGGGAAATGAGGCTCATTTTTTGTCAACTCCAAGTGTATGATGTAAGACATCCCTAGGTAGTATGGTAATCTTGCAGCATTCTAGAAAAGTGGTTTAGTTTAGTTATAATTTGTTTCCCTATTAGCTTGTGGATAGTAGTTTGTGATGAAGAAAATTATTATATTTCATCATAACTTGAAATAGGCTTT
The DNA here is from genome assembly GCA_007258455.2 of Sequoia sempervirens. Lineage (NCBI taxonomy): Eukaryota > Viridiplantae > Streptophyta > Pinopsida > Cupressales > Cupressaceae > Sequoia > Sequoia sempervirens. Next base: position 267,883,463 of record VDFB02373365.1, read on the forward strand.
CAAAGTTTTGGGATTAGTCTGATTTGTTATTTTTGAGTTTCATGTTAATGTATAACAATAATTACATGAGAGAAAAATTGTAAATTGGAACAAGAGTTTCTACCAAGGGGATAGTTGTGAACAATTAGGATGATTTTCATGTGTGGAAATTTATTTAGAGTTTGCACACTAACACAAGAATTTTTGTAAGGATTTATTGAACCATTGACAATGAGTGTTGAGCACCATGAGGATGTTTATCCACCATTTAACCACTTAAATTTATATATTTTTTATTTATAGCTAATCACATGTTACATGTGGTATTGAAATTTATTCCATCTTGTGGCCAACACAAATCGTTAGAAAACTTTGTGGATGTTATATATGTTGAATTTTGGATTAGTAAAGGTACATGAAGAGGTAAGGGAAGAAGTTGAGAGGTAGAACATAATCAGAGTGATACTATGTGGTCTCAAATAAAGATTATGAATAGAGAACAAGGAGTATGAAGTGGAGTGCAATGTAAAGGGAAATACTAATGCAATAGACGAGTATGTAATTATAAGGCTCTATTTTAGTGCAATCTATGTTTGAATTATCATATGTAATAAGTTTAATAAAATGGCTATGACCTAGCATGTAAGAGAGTCCATTCTAGTACAAAGAAGTGAGAAGTTGTAATCATCGTGATAATCATGTAAGCCTAAATAAATAAGAATTCATTGTTATTTATGAGATCTTTGTGTTGTGTGTTTACTTTGATGTTAGTCTGGATGGTTGAATAGTCCTTCATTAGACCTAAGTTTGACCATGACTATAAAAAAGATACTTAGTAAAGCAATTCTTAGATATATAGAAATGAGACATGATCCTTTTAAACAAATAGAAATCAATTCTAAAGAGTTAAATAAGCTATGACAACATTATCATGAATGAATGCCTCATCTATCCAGGAAAATGGTGCCTCTAATGGTTTTTTTTTATGAAAACAGGTAGGGTAAACCAAATAACCAATTCGAAACACTTTCAGGTACCTAGCATTGTCTTCAAGTTCTATAAGTTTTTATGTTCACCATATGTGGACTTAATTGTACCACCCTTAGGAGATAACTATGGGAGATAATTTATTACATCATAAAACCCATCATAAATTAATTATATATGGTTATCAAATATTTTACTACAATATTGACCTCAAATGACAAATAGGAAGGTATAAGAAGGGCCACTTAATTACAAATTAATTTTAGTTCCTTTATCTAGATGAATACACTCTAAGATTTAACACCTAGGAATGGAACACTCACATGGACAAACAAAAGACCAGGTTTAAGAAAAAAATGTAAAGATATTAGATATATTTTTTATCTTTATGAAATGGCTTGAGTATAATGATTTCATAAAATGCATAATAATCATATGTTTGGGTTTAGGTCACTTTTCATTGACTTTACAAATCATGGAAAATTATCTAAACCCCAAATGCACCCTCATCTTTAAAAATATGTAATTTTAAGACAAATCCTTCAAAGATCTTGTCAAACATTGGGGAAGTGAGCTTTTAAAAGTAAGAAGCACCAAGATGTATGCTCTAGTAAAAAAAATTTGTAGTCCTAAAATATCCACAAATATTCGAACAATAATATATTTTCTCAAGAATATTATGTTGGAAAGGAAAGGATTGAATTGAAGAAATATTATTATTATTCCAACCTAATATTGAGAAAGGTTGTGGAGTCTAGGTTTACCCAAGCCAATCACATTTGGTCAAAAGTTTCTAAATCCTCTTCAACAAACTCATGTATTGTGCATATCCTGCAATCATAGCATTCCATGAGACCAGATTTCTTTGAGGCAACTGTTGTTATCCCTCTCAACACAAGAATACATGAAATCAAGCTATGTGATCATTATGAAAATGATATTTTTAAATCTTGATATTTTATCGTCAAAGATGAGTCATAGACCATAGTATTTTCAATTTGTTCAATTCTCGTATTGGTTAGAATATGGGTAGCTTGATTTGCTTCTCTAAAATAATGTTTGAATTTATATGAAACAAAGACATCCTTATGTCGTAGTATGAGATTAAAAAAATAAAGTAATTTTATTTGAGTAAGAAATAAGCCTTATGTTTGGGCACTAATGACCTTATAGAGAAAATAAATAAAAATATTATTAATTAAAGGAATAATAAAGATTTGTAGAAACTATGCTTTTAGATCTTCAAAAGTCTATTTTTTGTTTCTCAAAACAATTATTAATGTGAGTAGGAGACATAATGCTGCAGTTTTTAAATAATTTCAAAAAAATGGTAATTTGACATCAAATACTACTACAAATTTTTAAATGAACAATTGAAAACAACTGTTTGCATGAATATATAAAGTTTTATACACATTCACATTTTCTAATGGTAATGTTTCTTTATATTTATTAGTAAAATTATTGTTGATAACCAGTTTCAGTACACTTCATATCAGATACTGTGAAACTCAAATTTGTATATATTATTAAATACTTATTTCTACCATATTTGTATACACTTTATATCAAATACTACCATATTCTTTGAGGCATTCTGTCAAACAGATCATGTTCCTTGTCTATGCTTCCACTTTTTGCATATCCTGCAATCATGGCATTCTGTCAAACAGTTCGCGTGCCTTGTCTAAGCTTACACATTTTGCATACATGTCTACCAGGGCAGTTGCAGCTACAACATCTGACCAAACTCCTCTGTCGTCTATCCTGACATGGATGTGCATACCCTATTACAAAGCTCCCATTTTCACATTGGCTGGGAGGATTCTGGCAAAGGTTGCGGAGTCTGGGTTTACCCCAGCCAATCACATTTGGTCGAAAGTTTCTAAATCCTTTTCAACAAACGCACATTGTGCATATCTTGCAATTATAGCATTCCATGAGACCAGATTTCTTTGAGGCATCCGCTCAAACAGTTCATATGCCTTGTCTATGATTGCACATTTTGCATACACGTCTACCAGAATAGTTCATGTATCTAACAATAATTGCCCTTCTGTTCTGCTTTGATGGATGTCCATACCCTGTCCCAAAGCTCCCATTTTGGCACAAGCGAGGAATACGCTGGAAAATAAAACTGATCGTGATGAAAACCTGTCTGTCACAATGACTGCATCGTGAGGATACCGTATTTTCTGTCCGCTACCTGAAAATACCTCAGTGGTGAGGTAGACGGGCGTACCTTTTGCCAACCTCTTTATTTCATGCGATCAAATGCGCGGGAACACTGTTCAAATTCAAACGTGAACGAAGATTATTTTTTGAACGGAAACGGATGGGAATGGACGTTGGCGGAAGGAATGGGCCCACATCCACCTAAGCAGTCAAAGCTTAGTGTGTGATGTTTAAGCCCAGCCATCAGAATGTCATTGCTGATGGAGTCAGGTATGTCATCTTATCTTATATTTGGAGAAACAGGTGCAAAACAGTCTTTAATAATCTCAGCGATCACCAGCAGCTGCACTTCTAGGGCTATACTTCGATATTTTTTATTGTCTAATTCCTCTCTTTTCTCATTTACAGGCCGAGACTGAGAAGAATTTAAAGATTGATGTTCAAATCCAGCAGATCAAACTCCAGGTTAATCAGCTGTTCAATGAAAGAAAGGTTATTGTTGCAAAGGGGTTAATGCCTTACTTTCAGGATTGATTTTCTTCAATGCGCATGATTGGTCTTATCCGATTCAGCTGCTATTGTCATGTTTTTTCCTGCTGTAGTTGTTATTTTTGATTGATGTATTCCCTATTGGGACTGTTTTTTATCTGCTGTAGTTATTGTGTTTAGTTTTCTCTGCTGTTTTTACAGCTGTTGCTGCCTTGTAACTGTTGTTTTAATTGTTACTAGTTCGCTCTTCGTGTTTTTTCTGCAGTTCATTACTGCAACCTCTTTGTAATTTGCATACTTTCAATACAAAAAAAAAAAACACAATTAACCTGTCTATTCAACATTCTAGATACACATTTTGAATTGAAATTGCAAATTATGTTAGGTATATTTCTGAATTCCAATTAAGTAATAAGTATGGTAAAATGTGCAAATGTGGATTAAGAATGGTAGTGAGATAATACGAACACGAACCAATGCGTAAATGCCACGAGTAAATCAACAGCGGAAGGAGCGTGACTCCATTAAAGCTTCCAATTGTATCGGCGGTTTACATGTAAGACCCGCTTATGGTGTGTTTATTTCAACACATCAGTTATTTGCTTGTGGCGTTTCAACTCATCAGTTCTTTTGTCAAAGTCATCATATGAAGTCTTGATTTCAATTGATATGTATTTTTCTTTAAACATAAATAAATGATATCATAGAATAATGATTTGTTTTAAATGACAACCATATTAGTTGTCTAGTCGTTAGGTATTCAAACATTATATGGTTGATTTTATTGTATACATTTCAACAGTCAAATATAACATGTACTCTAGTTGATGATTTTATATAAATTTAAATGTGATTAGTCTAAGTTAATTACTAAAAGGCCATGATCTAATATCCATTACATGTTATAAGTTATAAGTCTAGTAAGCTATTCATGATAAGGGATTTATGATTATCTTAATTTAGTTAGCATCTCTCATACTGTTAATAAAATCAAGTATTATTTTTTAAGAATGTTAATTATTTAGGTGTTCTAGAATCACAATATCTTACATTCTTACTAAAATGGTATGTTGTATATTATTATTGTATTCTATAATTGTATGTTGTATCTTCAAATGATTTGTCACATAACTAAAAATTAAATTATTGTATTTCCCAAAAATATTGAAATATTAATAGGGTATAGGTTAGAGAATTCAATTTTGTTTTTGATAAAGATAAAAAAATTGGAATTGAAAGGGCTTAGATCCTTTTACAAAGAAATCATTAAGTAAATAGTACAAGTATCATGAGATATGGAACTTAAAAAAAGGGAATAGCAATAAAATAAAGGAACAACAATTACACAACAAAAGTAGTGCCTAATTATTGGCAACCATCTTTAGGAGCCCACTAGCAACATACTATTCTTTGGTGAGAAATTTGACCTAATCAATCAAAGATACCCTAGGGTATCCACTTCTCCAATTCTAGTATCATCACCTCTCATTTTTATAAGTATTTTTTAATACATTAAGGCTAGTTGCAAGAAAATTTATGGTCTACTTGTTAAAATTGACAATTTGGGATAGGTTTTCATTAAATCATCTTAGTTCTTTTGTAGTGTGTGAAACATCAACTAATTTCTCCCAATTTCAGAAGGTGGTAAATAATTTTTTAATTCTTGGTATATTTTTTCATTCACATGGGTGTTGGTCTATTTCTTGGATTGTTTACACACTGTCATCTATTTTTCTTGCACTTTGAGCTTGGTGTTTTAGAGTTGTGAAAGAAATCATTTCATTACATTATTTTGGAGATCATTTTTTTTCATATATATCCACATAATATTTTAGTTTTTATAGTTGGGTTAGTCCAAGTTTTTCTAATTAGAAAGGTGTCAAGGAGTCCTAGAGTCCACAAGCATAGTCACATCATAAGCTATCTTATAGGGTTGGAGGGTAGGGCCATCCCTCTATGTCTTATATCTCAGGGTCCTGGTCATAATGTTTTTAATAGGTTGGGTAGGGCTAGGAGGGTTAGGATTAAGGTACCATCATTCTTATAAATCTTGTGTATTCAATTATTCTAACACATTGTTTGTAAATGCATTCATAAGGGATGTGAGATCCATTAGCAATAGTAATGAATTAATTATGATTTTCTTGTTAAAATAATATTATAATTTGACATGAGGTGATAAGGTTAATCTTGGGGTGTCTCCTATTTATAGGGATTAAAAATTAAGGTACCCAAAATATTTTTTTTTATCAATGATGACTTTTTGTAAGAGTCTCAAGGTTTAACATGTTGAAGGTTTATTCCCAAGATTGAAGAATGATTTTTTTCCAAGATTGATGCATGATTTAGATTGGGTAGGTGGCATTGATAGTAGAAGATTCATCAATGGATATGTTTTCACAATGTTTGGCAGTGCTATTAATTAGATAAATAAGAAAAAAGTTGTATTCACTATCCACGACAAAAGAAAAGTACATGGAAGCTAATCGTGCTTGTAAGGAATCCATTTGTCTTAAGAGATTATGTTTTGATGTTGAACTTGATGTAATCTTGATTACGATTTATTACGATAGTCAGAGTGTCATATGTTTGGTGAAGAATCTAACCTTCCATACAAGGAATGATCATATTGATGTCCAGTACAATTTTTTTCATGACATTGTAGATAATGGGAGGAAAAATTTAGAGAAAGTTGAAACTTTGGTGAATATTACAAATTACCCAACAAAGCTTGTGAGAATAGAGAATTTCATATAGTGTTTGAGTCTCTAGGCCTTATGGCCCTTAGTAATTGATTTATTATTTTATTTTTATCTCTTGAAAGGTGTTCAACAAGTGGGAGAATGTTGGGATTAGGGTGCCTATGTGATTTCATGTTTATCTAATGATGTCATCTTGTGGACCTAGTATGGTGAGGATTCATCATACATGTAAGATGACTAGGATGACATGCATCCCCAATTTGAAGAGATATGAATCCCACTTTGTGGGCCCCTTTATGAAGATTGCTTTGTGGTATGTGTCATAAGATAAAATTCTATGACATATATAATTGATTATGACAATTGTAAGAGTTGAAAATAGAAAAAGAAAATATAGGTGGGACCCATCTATGTAGGTGCTTATACGTGCAAGGGTGTTGCATGCATTAGGTGTCTTGCATGTTGAGGTGGTGATTGGCATGTAAGGGGGTCAAGTGTCAATTTTTGGATTGAAACTGTGTCAATTTTTTATATCAACGTTTTGGATCATAGACATGCAAAGTTACAGTTTTGCATTCATGTAGGTAGTTGGATTTTGTCATGTGGCCTTCTATAATTTCCACTTCCACAAGCTTCATATTTTACAATGTAAACTCTATAAATATAATTCTTGTGGAGTAGTTTTCATTATGAGATAGTTTGCAAGTAACATTATGCTATGAAAATTACTCCAAAATTCTTGTTGTTGAAGGATCCTCTAAGAGATTGTCTTTGTAATTGTATTACAACCATATTATTTATAGATTAATACATTGGGATGTGCTTTTTGGAGTGTGTGTTTTTTATCCCAAAAGGGTTTTCCCCACATAAACATTGTGTTATGGTAGTGGTATTTTTTATGTTTAATTTATGCATCTCCTTATTGTAACTATTTAAGGGTTTTGTAAAGATTTATATTATCTCTCCTCAATAGATTGGCATAGGAATTTGTTCCCAATTACCTTGCTTCCTTTCATTTTTGCCACATCATCATAGATGCTTGAATAAAATACAAGGGGAGGGACTTGTTATGGCATACACACCCCACCATTTTACTCAAAATTTGGGGACCTCCCTTTGGGTATTTGTGTGTCTTAGTTAAAGTTTGATTGTTAATTAATGTTCCTTTTAGGTTTATCCACTTAGCATTTTCTTTGTCTTTCATGAAAGTTATAATACTTTCAAAAGTCCCTGAAACTCCTTAAGGTTCCTCTCAGGTTGCAAATCCCAATAAGAACCTAGAACCTAAGTTCCAAGTTCTTGTTTCCTTTTGCAATTTAACTCCCAATTTTCTTTTCCTTTAGGTCCCTTTAGATTGTCATGTCCCGATAAGAACCTAAATCTTAAGTTCCAAGTTCTTTTTTCCTTCTACAACCCAACCTTGAGTTTTATTTTCTTTTAGCTCCCATCAAGATCATGGTCCTTAGAAGGAACTTGGAACCAGATTCAAAAATTTCATGTTTCCTTATGTGGCCCAAGACCTAATATTATATCACATAGAGAATTTAAGGCTTATGTGTGCATAGTATCCCATGAGTATTTATAATCTCCCCTTCCCCTTTATTTTCTCTCATATTTTTCTTTTGAAACCAACCAAAGATTTCACCTTCTCATTAGATCATCATCTATTTGTGTGACTATGGATTTGTGCCTAGTATTAATGATTATTTTCTTGACCGTTTCATGGTTGAACATGGTATTTTTCTCTTGCTTCTATGTTCTCCAAGTCTATTTCCTTCCCTACCAATCTCTAGGTTGGTTTCCTTAATATTTTCTCCTTTGCCACAACAATAGCAACAACCCATTTTGAGTACAACTATTCAAAAAAAAATTATTGGCCCAACTCAAGGCTAAAGTTGGATTTTGCTACTAGGAGAAGAAATGTGGAAATAATAAATTTAGATATGTAGGTAGTTACAACTATGGTAACTAATAAAGAGAAAAATCAAAAGAAACCTAAATTCCTCTTTTCCATCTAGGTAAACTAGAATAGAGAAATGATTGTTGAAATAACAACCCCCATTTTAAACAAGGATTCCTAGGATATGACACCCCAAGACTACCATGTTACTTAGGTGAATATAGGTTCATAGAAAAGGGAAGAGGAGATAACTTCCTTTGACATAGTTGTAGAGACTCTCAATTTGATAAGTGCGAAAGATCAAGAAACCAAGAGACAACTTAAAGATCAATTGCAATAGATTAAAAATATTGTTAAAAGTATGATAACTCTAATGACTTCCTTGCTAAGTATTTCTACAAATGTTCCAATTTTTATGTCTAAGGAATATGAGGTTGATAGTATGGAAGCTATGAAACAAGAGGCACAAGATTTAGACAACTCCATGGATACATTAATATTTAAAGATTGTAAATGTATAGAGTTCAGTTGTAAGTTTCATCAACAAATAAACATTATGGACTAAATAATGGAGCAATTCTTAACCCTTATGAGAAGGGAAGATGATATGTATGAAAAAAAATTCCTTTGTTAAGAGAAATGAGAAAATAAATTCCCAAGAACTAGCAAAAGAAAGAATTTTACAGCCAGGTGATGAAAATTTTATCAAAAAAATATATCAAAGCAATATAATTTAAATGATATTTATTGATTTACTACATTCAAAAGATCCTAGAAGAAAGGGAAGAACTAAAAAGAGTTAGAGATAATTTTGAAGATTTTATAAGACAAGTAATCAATTCAAATTTAGTGTAAATGGTATTTAGTGTTGGAAATTTGGTTTTCATTAATGTCAAAAGTGGCATTAAAGTTAAAGGGGAGATCAAAGATGTAGTGGATCAGATTTTGAAAGATTTGGTGAAGTATAATGGAGAGAAGAGCATGTCTCTGAAATGTTGCAAAGTTGTCATGCAATATAGACATGTTGTTAAAGAGGTCTCTTCTGGAGGTTTGTGGAGGAATTTGATAGCAGATTTGGTGTGGATTTTTCAAGAAGGTTTGAATGGTGTGGTCTGCATGATCAGAGGGGATGAACTATGCTTAGGGATGAATTATTCATGCTTTTTGGTCAAATCAAGGTTTGGGAGATAAACCCTAAGGTGTTACAATCATGGAACTAATCAGAGATTCTATTTTTGTGTTGACTAGTGTTTAATTGTTGCAAGTTGCTTAAGTTACCACTTAAGCCATCGAAGCCTTTGGGGTGATCAATCACCTTTCCTAGTGCTACAAGTTGGTCTAGTTAAGTGTGCATCATGACATCTCTTCTCATCATTGTTTGTGTTCATCGTGACCAAGACTTAACCATGATGTGTGATGTGCTTGTGAGAAAGATCCAACAATGCATGTTTATGGTGGAAGATTGGACAGCTATTGCATAAGTCCTTCGCATCATAGTTCAATGTTTATCTCGGTGTGTGCCTTGTGTGATATGCAATGAATTTTCATCAAAGATAGTGACCAAACTTGTAAGATCAAACGGTCCCCGCTAGCCCATGACATGTGTGGTGGGGTCCTCATCTGGTCTTGTGGCACTATGAGATGACATGACAAGTGTCCTATGAGACCAACAAAACAACAAGTTGTGCTAAGTGGATTATGACGACAACAAGGAAACATGGTGATACATCACATCTTTGCTTCACATCATTGTTGTGAAGCCAAAGGGTAAATGTGATTGTGCGATATGTGATGGTAGTGGAAGGTGATGTTAGCAGGTGACAAGTGGCTACATCTCACAGTTCCACTAAAGATTCAGTGGATCCTTCCACTTATGCCTACAATATTGTGGGCTTGTGACAAATGGCTATAGGAGACTACATCGCACACTCAATTCACATCGATGTTGTGATTTGAAATGAAGTTAAGAAGTAGCAATATGTGGTATACTATATATCAGATCCAACAGTAGAGATTGTGTGATGATAATCAGACGATAATCGATTCTCGGCCTCACATCACATAAATGAAGGGTGTTTCCCTAAGAGAAAATGTGATACATGATATATGCGTGATGGTCATGAATGCAAAGAAATAAAGATCAATGGCAGTGGTTTAAAGGAGATAAATATGATGACTATGTTTTAAAGATGGAAAGGATAAGGGTTGGTCGATGGATCTTGGCACGAAGATCTGAGATCAATGGACCAAATTCAAAGTTGAAGATATTGAATGGCTATGATAGTGTGAACAACGGTTTCATCTATACAAGCTAACACTGGAAATGAATTTAATTGGTCCAACTACTCTAGTGGCAAGTTTAATTAGTGATCTAATTTGCAAAGTGGTGGAACATACTACAAAAGTGATTAAAATCGGACCAAATCCAATATATAAGGATATTGTATTAAATCCAATATTAGGTTTTAGGGTTTTGTAGGATGTCATACTTAGTAAGTTTAATGAATCAAAATTTGATTGAGGTGGATGGATCAATGAAGATATGACTTGCTAGAGAAGATAATTAGTAAACCCTAGCAGAATATTTGTATGTGTATGTACAAATATCAAGATAATTTTTGTAGGTTTTCCAAGGTATGCAAAAGAGAACATCATAATTTGGATAAGTGTGGACATGGTGAATACATCCAGGAGTGCATATTGCAGAGAGTATCATGAAGTTCTTGAGGAGGACAAAGAATGCACACATGAAGATTGAGTGGAACCCAAACAAAAAGGAAAATTCATTATAAGGGTTTTTATTCAAGGTGTAGAACTAAGAGAGGTACATAGAAAAGTGTTGAGATGCAGAGAATTATGCAGTTGCAAATTAAGTTGCAACATTGAATTATGTTCAAAAGAACAAATTGTAATACATTGCATTGTAAATATGATTGGTGGGTGTCATTAGATATCAAGGTAGGTGCTCAGAGTAGGGATTTGGTGCTTCCTTGGAGTTGGTTCTCCTAAAACCAAGGGATTGGTGTCTCAGTAGGTTTGGTGTCCTTAAACATTGTAAATAGAAGATTTGATTGTGACGTTGGATTTGAGCAATAGACTCAAGTAGCTTTTGTCACTGTGGTTTTTCTCATCTTGGGTTTTCCATGTATATCTTGTGTTATGGAATTTTGTGTGTGTGTATGATTATCTCGCTGCTTGTTTAATAAATTTGTATAAAGGGCTAAAAATGAATTAGTTTTAATTGATCTATTGATTCACCCTCCCTCTTAGTATTGTTGTGTTCTAATGATCCAGGTGGTTATGTTCACCAAAATTTTAGTTGTTCCAGATGCTCCAATAACTAGAACCATGTTAAAGATCTCTCAGATACAAACCCACTGCAACTTTAATCATCCTGAAAGGAGTTTGTATGCTCAAGATATTCTCAGTCAAAGTTCGATCAAAATAGGGGTACCAGATGTAGGATCTACTAGGTCACAAATTGATCATTTCAAAACTGGGTAAGGATGGCATCACATCAAAGAAAACGGAGTTCATATGCAGAAGTTACGCCCTATCAAAGGTTGCAAATAAATGTTGACCAGGACTATATGGACATTGACATCAGCAAACTTTATGGTGATGTGGCCCTATCAGGGCAAGACACATGGCAGGTGAGTTAGTAGTATGGGTGTTGAGTTGGTCCAATCGTGGTTTGACATGTGGCATCTGAGATGGCAGGTGACTAGGTATACACGTCGGCGAAGGCAACAAGTGAAACTGTGCCACATGGTCCAATCACTAGATGCCACATGGAACGCCTTTCAAGGTACTTCAACGGGTGGTTATGAATTCTTTGTTTGTTAAAAATTATTGGTAGGGGGTTGAACTCCCAACCTCCTTCTCGCCACTATACCCACCTACCATTGCACCATGCATCACGCTCTACCACATAAGGGTCGCAGGTTTTATTTATGGAATATAAAATGTTATTTGGAGGAGGTGTGGGTCGAACCACCGACCCCTCCACCCCTATTCTTCATCTTTTTTGTTGCACCATCGCTTTACTTGGTGGTATAAAAGGAGGCGGGTATCTTTTTAATAGAAGTGAAACCGATAAACTTCTATATTTAAAATATTAACCCCCAAGTCAAATTATTAAAAACCTTTTAAGATTTAAATTAAAAGCCAGATTCAATGATAATGCAAAGGGCTTAAAATGATATGTAAATATTTTTAAAGAATTATTAAAGGGGGCTATGAGACATAATGGACTTTTACTATATTTTTAAACCGAGATTAGGAGATATGGAGGATATGGGGAATTTTATTGTTTTAGCCCCCATATAAAATATGTAATTGTATAAAAAGGGGGGTATAACCTAGTGAGGGGATTATGGAAATTAGGAGAAACTTGATAATGGAATTTTATTCCAACTTTGTGCAATTAGGAGCTTGAAGTCACGTGATTGTACTTGAAGGAGGGGGATTTTTCTTCATTTCATTATCACTCAAGAATACTTTGTAAGGCTTTGGAGCATATTGATAGTTCTTTGTAATCCAGAATTTTAAGGCATAATCAAGGATTAGTCACTCCATTGGAGAGGGACCCGGAGACATAGCCATTTGGCGAACTCCATTATCAATTTGTTGTCTTTCTCTTCTCTTCTCTATTCTCAATTTTTTATTGTTTTGATCATTTAATGTCTTTTCAAATCATTTGAAATTAATCTTAAGACAATCAATTACTCGTTTACATTAAATTAACATTCACTAAGAAATTTTCATAGATCCTAATAGACCAAGTTGGTATTAGAGCTATGTTTGACTAAGTTTTGTAGAAGTGGATGTTAACTCAATCCAAGATCCACCGAGGTGAGGCATGCTTGCATAATTCAATCCTGAGATTGATAAACAAAGAGATTTTCCATCATCAAAGAGGGAAGAAATAGAAGCTGGGAAAATTTTTGAGCTTGATGAGAAGAGTTTTCAACGATCCTTTCTTGGCATGAAGGCTATGGTGGAAGAGCTCTATTAGGAAAAGTAAGAACAAAAGAAGCATGGAAAAGGAGGAACATCAAAGCAAGAAAAGTGTGAGGATGATGAAGATTGGAAGGAAAAAGGGAAAAGAGAAGAAGGCGATGAAGAGCCTCCAAAAAATCCTCCATCTCCATCTTCTCCATCTTCTTCTTCTAATTCTACTTCTTTTGTTAATCCTTTCCAAAGCGCGCACATAAGCCTATAATCAAATTGGATGTAAAATTTGAACTACCTAAATATTATGGAGAGTTTAATGCTAAGAAATTAGATGATTTGGTTCAACAAGTAGAAGTATATTGTAGGATTCAAGGCCCTTTAGATGATGCTTCTAAAAAATAATTAACTACTCTTCAGTTGGGAGGAACTGTTCTCACCTGGTGGGAGAGTAAAACTCACGTAAAAATTGCTTGACATGGTAGTGTCAATTTAACTTGGATCGAGTTTAAAGTTGACCTTAAAAAAAAAAATTATCCCTTAGGCCATATACAACAGTTAACTATGAATTAGAAAACTTCTAGGTAGGGTAAGGGTCAATCTATCCAAGACTATACTCATGAATTTAGAAAGTGGTCTATTTCACTTAAAGTTCCATTATATGCCCAGGACACATTGCTCAAGTAGATAGGTTGTCTTCATTCTTACTTAAGGCATACCATTTTGGTTTTGAATCCTAATAATCAAGATGGAGTATGTGTACAAGCCACACATTTGGAGTCAAGAGGTAAGAATGCTTTCAATTAAAATTCTGACAAGAAGCCACCTAAGCCTGAAGGTAAATCCAAAGGCGAAGAAAAGGGGAAAAAGACAACAACCATCAAGAAGGAGGGTAAGAAGTCCACATGCTCCCATTGCAAGAAGGAGGGGTATGATAACTCAAAGTGTTGGAAGCTGCATCCTGAACTAAGGCCAAAGAAATATGGATGAAACAAAGGAAAATAGAAGACTGTTGTCGTAGTACAACAAAATCTTGGATCTAACTCCAGGGATGAGACAAAGATTGATGCTACTGAGATCCAAGGTAAAGGAAAAGGTATATCTCTTTCTTCTAATACAAGTTTTTCAAATGCAAGTGCAATTGAAAGTAAATAATCTTCTCCACCTAAGATTGATAAGCATCAAAATGAATTATTTCACATTTGGGTTGCAACAAAGCATACTAAGGATGATACTTTGTTTGATACGGGATCTCAAGTAAATCTAATATCTGAAGAAGATGTTAAGAAACTTAACTTGGCTACAACACCTCATTTGAATCCATATCCACTTGCATGGGTTTGTAATGATGCATAGTTACAAGTAACAAAGCAATGTAAGTTAAGATTTTCCATCACTGCAAACTTTATAGATGAGGTAGAAGTTGATGTGGTTCCTTTAGATATTTGTGGTCTTGTACTAGGGAGTCTCTATCTTTATGACTAAAATGAAATCTTTTATAGGGGGGAAAACAAAAATTACCTTTCCAAGGATGGTAAAGAATTCATTGTACATGCACATAAGATTCAGACTAATCTAACATTGGTGAATACTAGAAAAATGAAGAGGTTAGTCAATGCTAGTAAGAAATTTCTATTGATGATTGTAAAATCCAAAGAGGATGATAAATCTGAGGCATTCAAAGGGTGTGATCTAGAGCACAAAGCTGAATTGGTCAAAGTAGTTTCCACTTATGATGACTTATTTTAGGAGCCAAAGGGATTGCCACCAAAGAGGGAGATACAACATGAAATCCAATTACAAGAGGATGTGCCTATTCCAAACATTGGTGTGTACCATCTATCAATTATGCAAAATGAGGAAATCAAGAAGTAGGCTCAGGAGTTGGTTGAGAAAGGAGTTAAATTCATCCAAGTACATCTCCTTATGGTTCTCCAATTGTGTTGGTGCCAAAGAAGGACGGCTCATGGAGAATGTGCATCAACTATAGATCCCTAAACAAGATAATCGTAAATAAAAGGTATCCTTTTCCCCGAACAAATGATTTACTTGATCAATTCAAACATGCAGTTTATTTCACTAATTTAGACTTTTGTAGTGGATATCACCAAATAAGAATTGTAGATAATGATATATAGAAAACTACATTCAAGACAAAACAAGGACTTTATGAGTGGTTGATCATGCCCTTTGGGATTTGTAATGCACTAGCTATGTCCTTTATTAGAGTCATGAATGATGTCTTTCATCCATTTAAATATATGAGTTTGTCATAGTCTATTTGGATGATATACTTACAGTATTCAGTTGAACTTGGGAAAAAATGTAGAGAATGTAAAAAAAGTATTATATGTATTGAGAAAATAAAAATTATATGTAAAGATGTCTAAATGTGAATTTGCAAAGACATAATTATTGTACTTAGGCTATATTGTAGGACCCGAGGTCACTTGAAAGTGGACCCTACAAAGGTCAAAGTCATTGTAAACTAGCCCAAGCCAAGTACAATCACAAAAGTCAGAAGTTTTCTAGGTGTAGTACAGTATTGGAGAAATTTCATAGCTAACTTCTCCTACATAGAATCTCCATTGAATGCACTAACAAGTGTGAAGGAGTCTTTCGAATGGGGAGGTCCACAACAAAAGGCCTTTGATACTTTAAAGGAAAAGCTTAGCATTGCATCGATTCTGGCTCTACTATATCTACAAAAACCATTCAAAATTGAGATAGATGCAAGAGGGTTTGTCATAGGAGCAGTATTGATGTAAGGAGGTCAACCTATCTTCTTTCATTCTAAAAATTTCATGACTTTGGTGAGTAACTATCCCACATATGATAAAGAATTGTATGCATTAGTTCAGATTGTAAAGAAGTGGAAACATTATCTAATGGGTAAAGAAATGATAATACACACAAATCATCAACCACTTCAATATTTGCACTCACACTATAAATTGCAATAAAGCAAGAACTTTAGGTGGATGGGTTTTCTACAACATTTTCATTTAGTTATAAAATATAAGTAAGGGGTTCATAACAAAGTAGAAAATATGTTATCTAGGCCTCCTACGTACTACAAATGCTACAATTATTGTTCAAAGTAGTTCAATGGCACATGAAAGTTATCAAGAATAGTATGCTAACGACAAAGACTTTAAGGTTATTTATGTAGCATTAATTCAAGGAAAAAATGTAGAAGAGAAAGAATACTATGTGCAGGAAAAGTTATTGTATCAATTGGGGAAGTTATGTATTCCAAAAGATGAACAAGCACAGGTAATCAGAGAAGCACACGCGTCATTGATTGTTGGACACTTTGGGGTAAGCAAAACAATGTCACAACTGCAGAAATATTGTTATTGGTGTCAGATGCAAGAATTTGTGTCTAAGTACAATAGAGGATGTGTCATGTGTGCAACTGTAAGTAAGCCTAGCAATAGGAAATTAGGGTTGTGCACCCCTCTACTTGTACCATCCCGTCCATGGGAAAGTGTTTCAATGGATTTTGTTGGGGGACTACCAATGTCTAGGAAAGGTCATCAATATCTATTTGTGGTAGTGGATGGGTTCAGTAAAATGTGCATTCTAATGTCTTGTAAAAAATATGTCACTGCTGAACTGACAACATATTTGTACTTTCAATTTGTATGGGTTCATTTTGGGCTTCCTACTTCTATTGTATCAGATCGAGATTCTCTATTCTTGGGGGAATTTCAGTCAACATTGTGGGAAATCATGGACACTAGACTAGGAAGAAGAGTACAATGTTCCATCTGTAGAATGATGGACATGCAGAGATAGTGAATAGGACAGTTGTGCATCTTCTTAGAGGTTACTGTAGTAAACTTCTTAAGTTGTGTGATGAGATTCTACACTATGTGCAGCATGCTTACAACCATGCAACACACTCTTCTACTCAAAGATCTCCTTTTGAGACTTGTTTTGGTTATCTGCCAAGGACACCTATGGATTTTTCTTTTGAAAAGGAAGATGTTAAAGATGGACATCGTGATGCAGACAAAGCCTTGAGGTTCAGTCAGAAGATCCAAGTAGTCCACCAAGCAATTGAAGCACAGTTGGAGAAGAGCCAGGAAAAGTACAAAGCCTAACATGATAAGCATCGTGTTGATCATCAATTTGAGGTTGGTGATAGAGTTTGGTTACACATTAGCAAAGAAAGAATGAAAGGAAAAGGTAAGAAGCTCAAGCTAATTAGATATGGTCCCTTTGAGATCTTAGTAAAGATCAGTACCAATGCCTTCCACCTAAATCTACCTCCTTCTATGCACATCTACTCAGTGGTTAATGTGGAGAATTTGAAGTTGTATGAACCTCCAATGATATTAGATGAGGAGGCTAATGTTCAAGTTCCTTCTATTGATGATTTATCACATGAGTACATGAACAAGTTGCAGGAATATGTCATCCTAGACAGGAATGTCAGAACCTCATGAAGAGGAGTTGTTGAATACCTTAGAGTGGGATTGAAAGGGATGAATCCTTGCAAGGTAAAGTGGATGGAGGTTGGAAAATTGAGGGAACTATACCCTCACTTACTTTCTGTGTAATTAAGCTTTCAAAGGTCCAAAAGCTCTCCAATGGGAGGACTGATCTAGGTGGATATGTTACCAAAAATTCAATTGTTCCAGATGCTCAAATAATCAACACCATGTTAAAGAGCTCTTCAATACAAACACAACGCAACTTGAATCATCCTGAAAGGAGTTTGTATGCTCAATATATGCTCGGTCAAAGTTCGATCAAAACAGGGGTACTAGATGCAAGATGATAGGTCCAAAAAATGATCATTTCAAAATCAACCAAGCATGGTGTCACATAAAATATCTCATTGCCACAAAACCAATGTCACTCGAATCACCTGAAACGGAGCTCGTACACAGAAGTTACTCCCGGTCAAAGGTTGCGAAGAAATGTTAATCTAGACTATATGGATGCTGACATTAGCAGTCTATATGGTGATGTGGCACTACTAGGGCAGGACACATGGCAGGTGAGTCAGCAATATAGTTGTTGAGTTGGTCCAATCATGGTTTGACATGTGGCATCCAAGGTGGTAGGTGACTGGGTATACACGTTGACGAAGGAAACAAGTGAAACTATGCCACATGGTCCAATCACTTGATGCCATGTGGCACACCTTCCAAGGTCCCTCCATGGGTGGTTATGAATTGTTTGTTTGTTAAAAAATGAACAGTTGGGGGTCAAACCCCCACCCTCCTTCTCGCCACTAGATACTTGGGCCTACCATTGCGCCATGCATCATGCTCTACCACATAAGGGCCGCAGGTTTTATTTATGAAAGATAAGATGTTATTTGGAGGGGGTACGAGTCGAACCACTAACCCCTCCACCCTATTCTCTACCTTTTTCATTGCACTATCGCTTTACTCGATAGTATAAAAGGAGGCAGATATATTTTTAATAGAAGTGAAAGTCGATAAACTATATTTAAAATATTAACCCCCAATTTAAATTATTAAAAAACCTTTTAAGATTTTTAAAAGCCCGATTCACTGATAATGCAAAGGGCTTAAAATTATATGTAAATATTTTTAAAGAATTATTAAAGGGGGTATGAGACATAATGTATTTTTATTAGATTTTTAAACCGAGATTAGGAGATATGGAGGATATAGGGAATTTTATTGTTTTAACCCCCATATAGAATATGTAATTGTATTAAAAGGGGGGTATAACCTTGTGAGGGCATTATGTAAATTAGGAGAAACTTGATAATGGAATTTTATTTCAACACTGTGCAATTAGGAGCTTGAATTCGGGTGATTGTACTTGGAGGGGGATTTTTCTTCATTTCATTATCACTCGAGAAGACTTTGTAAGGCTTTGGAGCAGATTGGCAGTGCTTTGTAATCCTGAATTTTGGAGCATAATCAATGATCAGTCACTTTGTTGGAGAGGGACCAGAAGACGTAGCCATTTGGTGAACTCCGTTATCAATTTGTTGTCTTTGTCTTCTCTTCTCTATTCTCAAATTTTTATTGTTTTAATCATTTAATGTCTTTTCAAAGCATTTGAAATTTAGCTTAAGATAATCAATTACTCATTTACATTAAATTAACATTCACTAATCAATTGTCATAGATCCTAACAGACCAAGTTGGTATCAGAGTTATATTTGACTAAGTTTTACATAAGTGGATGTTAACACGATCTAGGATCCAGGGAGGTGAAGTCACGCTTGTAGAATTCAATCTTGAGATTGGTAAATGAAGAAATTTTTCATCATCAAAGTTGGAAGAAATAGAAGCCAAGAAAAGTTCTGAGCTCAATTCTAACAGTTGTCAATGAGACTTTCTTGACATGAAGGCCATGGGGGAAGATCTCTATTAAGAAAATCAAGAATGGAAGAAGCATGGAAAAGGAGGAACCCAAAGTGAGAAAAGCATAAGGATGATGAATATCATAAGGAAAAAGGGAAACGAGAAGAAGGTGATGAAGAGCCTCCAAAAACTCCATCTCCATCTTCTCCATCATCTTCTTCTAATTCTACTTTTTTTAATCCTTTCAAAAGTCATAAGCCTATAATCAAATTGGATGTAAAATTTGAACTACCTAAATATTGTGGAGAGTTAAATGCTGAGAAATTAGATGATTGGGTTCAACAAGTAGAAGTATACTATACAATTCAAGGCCTTTTATATGATGCTTCTAAAATCCAATTAGCTACTCTTCGGTTGGTAGGAACTACTCTCACTTTGTGGGAGAGTAAAACTCATGTAGAAATTGATCGACATGGTAGTGTCAATTTAACTTGGATGGAGTTTAAAGTTTCCCTTAAAAAATGGTTTTATCCCTTAGGCCATATTTATCAATTGACTATGAGCTGAAAAAAATTTAGGCAAGGTAAGGGTCAATTTGTCCAAGACTATAGTCATGAATTTAGAAAGTAGGCTATAATTGCACTTAATGTTCCATTATACACCCAGGACACATTACTCAAGTATATAGGTGGTCTTCATTCTTACTTAAGGCATACCATTTTGGTTTTAAATCTTAATAATCTAGATGAAGTATGTGTACAAGCCACACATTTGGGGTCAAGAGGTAAGAATACTTTCAATGAAAATTTTGACTAGAAGCCACCTAAGCCTGAAGGTAAATCCAAAGGCAAAGAAAAGGGGAAAAATAAAACCATCAAGAAGGAGGGTGAGAAGCCCACATGCTCCCATTGCAAGAAGGATGGGAATCATAACTCAAAGTGTTGGAAGTTGTATCCAAAAATAAGGCCAAAGAAGTATGGAGGAAACAAAGGAAAACAAAAGACCGTTTCCATAGTACAACAAGATCTTGGATTTGACTCCAAGAATGAGACAAATATTGTTGCTACCATGATCCAAGGTAAAGTAAAAGGTGTCTCTTTCTTTTGATACAATTTTTTCAAATGCAAGTGCAAACGCAAGTAAAGAATCTTCTCCACCTATGATTGATAAGCATCAAAATAAATTATTTCACATTCAGGTTGTAACAAAGCATACTAAGGTTGATACTTTGTTTGATACGAGATCTCAAGTAAATTTAATATCTGAAGTAGTTAAGAAACTTAACTTGGCTACAACACCTCATCTGAAGCCATATCCACTTGGATGGGTATGCAATGATGCACAGTTACAAGTAACAAAGAAATGTAAGTTAAGATTTTCCATCACTGCAAGCTTTATAGATGAGGTAGAAGTTGATGCACATGGTTCCTTTAGATATTTGTGATCTTGTACTAGAGAGTCCCTATCTTTATGACTAAAAGGAAATCTTTTATAAGGGAGAAAACAAATATCACCTTTTTAAGGATGGTAAAGAATTCATTATACGTGCACATAAGATTCAGACTAATCTAACATTGGTGAATATTAGACAAATGAAGAGGTTAGTCAATGCTAGTAAGAATTTTGATTGATGATTGTAAAATCCAAAGAGGATGATAAATCTAACGCATTTAAAGGGTGTGAACCAGAGCACAAAGTTGAATCGGTCAAAGTAGTTTTTTCATATGATGACTTATTTCAAGAGCCAAAGGGATTGCCACCAAAGAGGGAGATATAGTATGAAATCTAGTTAGAATAGGATTTCCCTCTTCCAAACATCTACATGTATCTTCTATCAGTTATGCAGAATGAGGAAATCAAGAATTAGGTTTAGGAGTCAGTTGAGAAAGGAGTTATTTGTCTGAGCACCTCTCCTTGCGGTTCTCCAATTGTATTGGTGCCAAATAAGGATGGGTCATGGAGAATGTGCATTGACTACATATCCCTAAACAAGATAATGGTAAAGAGAAGGTATCCTCTTCCCCAAATAGATTATTTACTTCATCAATTGAAACATCCAGTTTATTTCACTAAGTTAGACTTGCATAGTGGATATCACTAGATAAGAATTGTAGATAATGATGTATGGAAAATTGCATTCAAGACAAAACAAGGATTTTATGAGTGGTTGATCATTCCCTTTGGGATTTGTAATGCACCAGCTACCTTTATAAGAGTCATGAAGGATGTCTTTCGTCCATTCATAGATAATTTTTTCATAGTCTATTTGGATGATATACTTGTATTCAGTTGAACTTGTTGAAGTTGAGAAAGCCAACCTCACAGACCTCGAAGATCACCTGCATGCAAATAACCTATCATAGAAAGAAGACATTCGAGACAAAAGGCAAAGGTGCTTTGAAAGCTGAAAATATATTAATCAGAGAGTGAGTTAAAATAAAATAATCAATCCTTATAAAAGCAGATTGTGTAACCCTAAAGAAACCCTAATAGGTAGACATTTAATAATTAATATAATTATTAAATGTCACAATATGCAAACTAAAGTGAAATCTTAAGAGAGGAATAAAGGTAACTTAATTAACATAATTAAGTTAAAACCTTTACTCTAACACCCCCCCTTAAGATGAGCAAGAGTGTAGCTACAATCATGTGCAAGAAAGCAAAGGTAACTACAATGCATGAAAGCAAACAAGGGTCCCAACAACTAGGCCTGATCAGGTACCTGAATACAACCAAATCTTTGTAAAGTGGAGAAAGGGAGAAAACCTCATGGGAAGAAAACTCACCCCAAAAGAGAGAAAAGAAAAGAATGAAATGCACTAATGAAAGAAGGATAGGAGGTGGATTACATGATACCCCCCATAGACAACTTCTATCATATAAGTACATATACAATGGTCTCCATAAGAGAGATATAAAGAGACAAGAAGTCCCCCCCACAATGAAGAAACTCCTATCGCAATGGTAGATGCCTGATGTAGAATCCAAAAGGAGATCCTTAAGTGGTAGATAATATTCCTCCCCTTGGGAAGAAACGGATCCAAAGGACGATGTCAACGAAACCCTATGAAGAGTGATGAACCAATCTGTCTCAAGATGTGTGCCATGATAGGATGCTGAAGAATCTCTTTGTCTGAAATAAAACAAATAATGCCAAATCCAAACTGTTGTGGAGAATCCTGAAATGCAACCTATGAATGCATGGATAATGGTGGGCATACATTCATAACCTGACTGTCAAGCAAGAGGAGATGAATGTCCTCAAAGTAATCCTCCAGATCTACAATATAGGACTCTGCAAACAAAGATGATATGTCTGCAAGATACGAATCCCAAGTAGCTATGTCTAGAAGATGGATGATGCCCTACTGTATTGAATCAATAGGGGCCAAAGATGTGGCGATGTCAAACTGATCAGGAACTGTAGACATGAAAAATTAGCATTATGCACTTAGTTCACATTCATCTGCTCATAAAGTTAATCAAGTTCATTAGATCCATTCATTAGCAAAATTAGGTTCATTTAATCTCTAAGGATTATCCACTCAAATTGAATAAATTAACTTTATTTAATTTAAGCCTATCATTCCCTCTTTGATTAAATAAATCAAGAATTTATTGAAATCCAAGTCATATTTCTCCCTCTTGATTTAAATAAATAAAAATATTCAAGTCAACTGGGTCAAAATCAACTAATCATCACCTAAGCTAATTGTTGCCCAATTTTCACCTACAGGTTCAATCAGGCGGGGTAACCTATGCTTTCAAGCTTTCTCGAAGACCAAATGGAGGAACAATTGCATCAAGTTTACATATTTTCTAACTGGTTTGCTTCTTGTGCAGATGCAGGGGAAAATTATGTTTTAAAAATTTGGCACATGGATTAAATGTGGCTCCCACAAGGGTTGAGCCCAACATGCAGATGTTCATTTTTATTGGGGGGTCCTCCCTTTTGTTTTTTCCTTGTTTTCCCCCTTTCCCTTGTGTTTTCCTTACGCCCTTTTTCTTTTTGTTCTGTCGGAGACGGGGTCGGGACCGAATCCAAACTTGGAACTTTTCCAAAAGTTCTAGTTCCTGATTTGGTTATGGTCCCGGTTTCGCCGGGCTTGTTCGTTTGTCTTACCTTTTTTCTCCTTTTTTGTGGTCAGGGGGTTTTTCCTCCCCTTCTTTTTCTTCTTTTTTCGTCCCCATTTTCATCTTCGGGAGCGGGTTCAGCATGGAATCGTAACTTGAAACTTAATGAAAGTTTCAATGTCAGATTTGTTTCCGACCCCTGTTCCGCTCGTTCTTCTTTCCTTTTCTTCGTGGCCTAAGATCAAGGGATGTCTCCTCCTCCTTGGTTCCCCCTTATGTTTTTCTCTTTCTCCCTTCGTGCCTCGTATGTTTTCGGGGGCAGGATCGGAACGGAATCCAAACTTGAAACTTCGGGAAAGTTTCAGGTCTGAATTTAGTTCCAGTTCCGGTTCCGCTGACTCTTTGTTTTTCCCCCGTTCCAGATCTGGTCCCCATTCTACCTCTTGAGTTTTTCCTTGTACGTCTTTGGGTTCTGGTTCCGTTCCGATCCCGGTTCCGCCGGCCTTTTTCCTTTCTTCCTTGTTTTTTGTCAAGGGGTTCTTTCTCCCATTTGTCTTTCTTCCATCTCGTCCTTCTCTTCTTCTTTTGAGTTTCATCGGGTGTGGGATCGGGTCGGCATCCAAAACTGAAAGTTGAGGAAAGTTTCAGGGGAGGATTTGGTCCCGATCCCAGTTCCGCGGGGATTCGTCTATTTTTTCTTTTGTTCCCGTTTTGCCCCGATCCTAGTTCTGGTTCCATCTTGGCCCCGACCCCGCTAGTTTTGAAATGTCTTAGCAAAAGAAAGGAGTTCCTTTTCCAGGAAATGAGGACCTCGCTATAAGA
Organism: Sequoia sempervirens; assembly: GCA_007258455.2. NCBI lineage: Eukaryota > Viridiplantae > Streptophyta > Pinopsida > Cupressales > Cupressaceae > Sequoia > Sequoia sempervirens. The sequence goes on from VDFB02373365.1 coordinate 267,907,849, forward strand.
TCACGTTGACATGGATAACATCGCCATAACATCTAGCCGTCGGAGTGATGTCCTGCCAATAGCAGGGTGGTCTCGGCGAAAGTTGTGATGTTGCTATGATGTCTCCCTGACTTGTAAAAGTCTCCCCAACAATGAGATGAGTTCGCCGAAGGATCTTTCCTTTTCCATAAGTCTCGCTGACCCGATGGGGTCTTGCTAATGGTTTTTTGTAAGAGCGATATAACTCTGGTTGCTCGCCATGAGGTCTTGTCGACCGTCGTGTGTCTTGCCGAATGAATTGGCATGTCGGTGTGACTCTAGCCACCTATTATGACTTCTCCCCAACATTTAAAGTCTCACCAACATGCGATCCTTCTAAAGCAACCTTTGACCACCTTGGAATCTACTTGGCATGATTTGACCAATTAGAAGGCACTTGGGCATATCACGGGTAGTTTGACTGTTTGACTTCCTAGAGCATGACGACATCACTCTACTCTAAAATCGAAGGTGATCAATCTATAATGACGCTTGAATCTAGCGGATAGATCTGATGCTGCTTCTTGAAGGGGAGGTAGCTGCAAGTCACAATAACATCTGGTGATGTCAGCTGGAGAAAGTGGAGCGGCATTAATGACCATGTCACAGAGCATTCAAGGTGACTAACGAAATCCTAAGGGTGGACACGAAGGCTGCAAGTTAATGCGGTCGTTGTAAAAATTGGAAGGCCATGCCCAAAGATGAGCTATCACTGACATGAGCAGGGGATGTGCATTGAATGCCTCATTAACTTCATTCCAAGCACTTCTTGGGTCGATGTGTCCAGGCGCCGACTCATTTTTTTGAAAACCCTAAGGTAGGGGCCGACACTCTTTGTTATATATGGCATTTTTTCCTTTTTTGTAAGGGAGTTCTTGGTTACGAGACTGTTGAAAGAGCACTATTCAGACTTTGTAACTCATTTTTTATGAATACTACAGATCTGTAACACAGACACTCATGATTTTATCAATAGAAAATCATTTCCTTCACAAATTTTCATTGTTGTTTAGTATTGGTAGTGAGTTGCATGATAAAGTTTTGTGTGATCCTTTATTTTATCAAATTCCTTCAGTGCTGGATGCAAAGGATATTATGTCATAAAGCTAGTTTATGTTAGTGATCTCTTTCTTTAGCTTTATATCTGTGAAAACATCTTGTTTTCCTTGTGTTAAGCATTAGAACAGTCGAAACCTTACATAGACTCATTTTTTACAAACATAAATCTCTATATTGTGAGATTGTTTAGCTCTATTGAGATTTTCTATGAGTTTTCTGCAGTATTGTCATATGTTTTATCTTTGGTGTATCACCTGTTAGTGATAGGTTTTAATTTCAAGTATATCTTTCTTACCCTTTTCCTTCATCATTCTTCATCTTTTCTCAAAATATCTTAAAGGGAACCAGCCCATAATCTAGAGGTCCACTTCATTATCAGGTCATCCACAATGTTGAAGTGTTCCCATGTGTCAATAGGTTGCTATAGTTGATAGCTTAGCAAGGGTGCAAAATTTATTTGACAATAGTTTTTGGCATGCCCAGTGGGACTGAGAGTTGTGTTTCATTCTCAAATCAAAATTATCATACTGTTGTTTGGTATGTGTAGCAGAAATTGCAGTCTTAAGAGATGAATTTTAGCATACTTGGTGACTCTGAGCTCAGATTTAGCAATTCCAGTGCATTACTGCTCATGAGAAGAGCGCGAACTAGGAGTAATCCATCTATTTTTGAGCATTTGTAGTTGTCCCCACCTAGAAGAAGGGGGAGAGAAATCCAAAGGGTTCAGAAGACGGTTGTTTATTTCAGAAGATCCAAGTTGAATCCTATTGTTAGAGGACATACTGTTGTTCCTGTTGTTATTACTAAGAATATCCTAGTGACAATGATTCTAGTAGTAAGAAATTAGCCATTTGTTGCTTTCAACCAAGGCAGCCCACTGAATTTGACCCAGCATGATGAAATTCCTATCACTACCTTAAGAGGTCTACCATATTTTTATGGGGAGGATCATACCACCCCAACAGAGCATATAAAATATGTTTCCAACTTGTGTGTTGTTCACCATGTGACTGAAGAAAATGTGGCACTCTGATTGCTGGCAACATCCTTTAAAGAAAAGGCCTTACAATGGTTTAGAGGTCTGCCTGTCAACTCCATAGCAACATGGGATGAGTTAGGCAGTTGGTTGTGCATATTTTTTGAAGATAAATTAGACCACTTATCATTCATGGAGCAGCTATCTACAATTAAAAGAGCTCCACATGAAGATATGTCAGATTTCAATCACCATTTCCAAAGGACGTGGGATAGAATCCCACAAACGGTAAGACCTATTGCTAATCATGCATTTTTATACTATTTAAGAGCTTTAAATAGTGATATTTATGTGATGATTCAATCAATGGGAGGTGCTACACTTCCTGCAGCATATAGTGTAGCTGTTAGAGCCGAAAACAGCATCATACAGGCTTGTAAAATTGCCCCAAGACCACCCATGCCAATATTTCCCACTTTTCAGCTTCTGACCCCTATGCAGTTACCTCCTTTGGCTATTATTCCAAGTGCACTAGCATTTCCAGCACCTAATACCCATCCTAATGGTCAATCAAATGCATTTCCAGTTCAGTTTAATGAACTACAAGAAATTAGAGGCCTTCTAACGACCTTTGGAAATGAGATGGTTAATCTCAAAAAATAGCAAAATCAACGTTTTAAGCCTTATTAGCCCTCATTTTAGTCTAATTACCAGCAAAGTCAAACCAACAGACCATCTTATCAGCCTTATAATTAGGGCCAAAAATTCATTTCTAACCCAAGGCCATATCAAGCTTATGACCCTAATGCTGCAAGCACTTCCAAAGAACTTGCCCCTATCCAAAAAAATTTAGTTCAAGATTATGAGTGGTGCTTTCCATGCAATCAACCCCATAATCAGAGTACCTGTGTAAATGGGATGCTTAACCAGGCCTTGATGGTTCAGAACAATAATGTGCCTATAACAACTAAATTGCAGCAGTAAGAGCAACAAACACATGAGTCTACATTCCTAAACTAGCAAGGGGAATAATTTTGTGGAGTGTTCTATGTTGATTCTTTAATTGTAGACAATACACACAAGAAGAAGAGGGCAATAGATGAGGGGCATCAAGCCAATACAGTTTAGACTCAATCAAAACAAGAGTTGAACCAGCATCAGAGTGCTCCTAGCTCATCAAAAGTTGATCAGATCTAAATGCTACCAAGAGGCCAACCTTTGATAATCAACCAACAGTCTAATTTATCAGCCCAGGCTCCTTAAGTTAAAGGTAATGTTATTCCTCCTAAAATTCAGGTTAAACCTACTACATCTTTTAATATATTGGAGCATATGAAGAAAATTAATGTACCCATGTCAATATGGGATTCTCTAAGTATTCCAAGTCAAAAGGACCTACTTCAATCTGCCTTATTAGGTTTAAGTGTCTCAGATGAGCCTAGTGTAGAAAAGGAGAAGGTTGCGTTGGCTAATACTACTATTGGTGATAAAGAACAACAAGCTACTAAGGCCAAGCCACCTCCCTTTTATTTTTCATTAATCATAGGAGATCATTTGGTTCACAATTGTATGATTGACTCAGGGGCTAGTAGTTCAGTTATGCCCAAACAAATTGTCGATAAGTTGGGAATTGAATATGAGCCACTAGAAAGGGGGGTAGTGAAATTGGATGGTACGGCTGTAAACACAGTAGGGGTCATTAAAAATTTGAGCTTAACTCTACATGCCTATCCCAATTTTGTAATACCATAGGATATATACATTATTGAGTTACCCCCGTACTTTTCTCTTTGTTTATCTAGGGATTTTACGGCCAAGATAGGCGGTTACCTATCCTCTGATTGGTCTCACATGCTATTCAGAACTAGATATAGCACTAGAGCCACTATTAAATCAAAACCCATAGCCAAGGTTCATGTTGAACCTTACAATCTGTCTCCTATCAATGCCAACTTGTTTACAAGTGAACAAGTGGAGCAGCCTGCTGTTCCAGGGGTTGAGGTTCAAATAAAAAAAGCATCAAATATTCTTCCTAAGGAGTGGGCATGTCAAGCTCATGAGGAGGGCACAGGTAAGCAGTCAGAGGAGGTTGACATCTATGTTTATATGATGCATGAGACTAACTCTTTTGTGCCTAATATTGAAAAGAGTAAGGAACGACATAGTGAACAACATGAAAATGATCTATGGGAGCTGTATTTTGATGGATCAAGGAGTAGAGTAGGTACTAGTGGTAGATGTATGCTGGTATCACTAGAAGGACAGAAGTAATATCAAGCTTTCAAATTTTGTTTTAGCTATTCTAATAATTTTGCTGAATATGAAGCTCTAATCCAAGGTTTGGAGTGGGCAAGACAAAGAGGTGTTAACTGTCTAAAGGTTTATGGTGACAGCGAATTGGTTGTCAATCAGGTGAGAAAGCTTAATGTTGCAAAAAATGATGTACTCAAGTCTTATAGGAATAGAGTATGGGACCTCTGAGAGGGATTTGAGGCATTTAATTTGATTTCCATTCCTAGAGCTCAGAATAAACATGCTGATATATTAGCTGCTGTAGGAGCTAAACACGTTATTCCAAAGGAGATTTGCAGTGATAAAACTAATCAGCATATCAAGATTGCAGTTAGGCCTGCTGTGCCTGATAATAATATACACTGGCAAGTCTTTGATAGCGATCAACAGATTGTTAGTTTTTTAAGAGAAGAAGTTGAGTTCTCACATACCAATCAGGAAAAGCTACAACACCAGTACAATGACCAGATTACCTAGTTAAAGAACAACAAGTTGCCCAAAGGCCTGGTAACTTTAGAGTCCATTTTTAATACTAATGATGAAGCTAGAAAACCTAAGGGGAGTATTCAAGTTCAACAAGATCACTACGAAGAAGTTGAAGTTTTCAAAGAAAAGCTTCTTAAGTTAGGCAAGGTATGTACAGCTGAAGAGAAGCATGTTTTTATTCAGCTTTGTCAAGAATTTAATGATATCTTTGCCTAGCAATATAGTGATTTAAAGGGATTTAATCCCCAACTCCCTCAACATACCATTGAACTTGAGCCTAATGTCAAGCCTGTTAGGCAAAAACAAAGGCCCTTGAATCCTAAGTTAGAACCTTTGATGAAAAAAGAGATAGATAAGCTGATTGAAAGCAGCATTATTTTTCCCATCAAGCATACCTCATGGGTTTCAAACCTAGTACCAGTAAGAAAGAAAAATGATGAAATAAGACTCTGTGTAGATTTTCGTGACTTAAATAGGGCCTCCTTAAAGGACCATCATCCTCTGCCTTCTATGGAGCAGATACTTCAGGTAGTTTCAGGGTCTGAAAGGTTTTCCTTATTAGATGGTTATTCTGGTTACAACTAGATATTGGTAAAAAGGGAAGATCAGTACAAAACAACCTTCACCACAAAATAGGGAACCATGGCCTATCTGAAAAATGCCCTTTGGTTTATCTAATGTTGGGGCAACCTTTCAAAAGGCCATGGATATGGCCTTTCATGGTTTAATGTACAAGATAGTCTTAGTCTATCTTGACGATATCATTGTTTTTTCTAAGGAGGCTAAGGATCATCTGAATCATTTGAGGCATATTTTTTAAAAATGCAGGGAATTTGGGATATCACTTAATCCCAAAAAATGTGTGTTTGTTGTTCATGAAGGAAGATTGCTTGGTTATGTGGTATCTAAAGAGCATATTACTATCGACCCTGAAAGAATAAGTGCTATCTTAGCTCTTCCTTTACCAATGCATAAGAAGGGTTTGCAGAGTTTTATTGGTAGGATTAACTTTGTTAGGAGGTTTATCCCTAACATTGCGTATTTATTAAGTCCACTAACTCACATGTTGAGAAAGAATGTACCTTTCAGCTGGAATGAAGAAGGGAAAAGAAGTTTTGAGCTTATAAAAGAAGCATTGGCAACTGCACCTACACTTCTAAATCCTGACTTTTCTAAAGATTTCATCTTATATGCCTATGGAAATATTGATTCACTTTCAGCCATACTTGTATAGCGAAATGATGAAGGATCTGAACAGCCCGTGGCATTCTTCAGTCAAGGACTCAAAGATTACGAGCTCAAGTATACTTTTGTAGAGTGACATGTTCTTGCTATCATAAGAAGCTTAAAGAATTTTAGGCACATGTTGTCTAATAACTAGATTATACTGATGGTTGCTCATCCCAGTGTGAAAGAGTTTTTATTAAACAAAGATTTGAGTGATAAAAGAGTTGGTTGGGTCACTAAGGTGATGGAGTATGACCTTGAAATAAAGGTTACCAAACTAATAAGAGGGAGAGGTTTCCGCGAACAGCTTATTGGGGATAGCAGCAGCAAAGTAAAGGAGGAGGAAATTTTTGTTTTAGCACTCCAAGATGGACAACAAACTGCTATACCTGCTCCTAGTGGTTGGATTATAGAAATGACATAGTTTTTATTGACTGGCGAGTGCCCTCCTGATCTGACTAGATCCAGAAGAAGGTATTATTGACTACAATCCATACCTTATGTTCTTTTAAATGGTTTGATGTTTAGAAGAGATTTCCATGGCGTCCTGTTAAGATGTATTGAAGCTAATCAAATTGATAGAGTGTTGTATGAATTCCATCAAGGGTCGGCTGGCAGACACTTTTCTCTGAGAACCACAGCTCTTAAAATAATGAAAGGAGGCTATTACTGACCTACCTTATTCAAAGACGCTCATGCATGGGTAAGAAGATGCAAAGAGTGTGTTATTTTTGTTGGAAAAGAGAAGCTGGTAGCCCTCCTGCTGCAACCAGTTCAAATTGATTAGCCCTTCATGAAATGGGGTTTGGATTTCATTGGGGTTATAAGCCCGCCATCAAGTATAGGCCACAAATGGATACTCACAGCCACTAATTATTTTTCAAAATGGACTGAAGTTGTGGCACTCAAGGAAGCTAATGAATCCGTTGTCCTGAATTTCTACGAAGAGCTAGTTACCAGATTTGGTATCCCAAACTCTATTGTGTCAGATAATGCCCTTGCTTTTGTAAGTGTTAAAATTTCTGACTGGGCTGTCAAAAATGGTATATATCTGAGTACATCCTCTAATTATTATCTGCAGGGCAATGGATAGGCTGAGTCCACTAACAAGAATCTCTTGAGGATCATCAAGAGAACTATGGAAGACAATCAAAAGGCCTGGCACACCAAGCTGAAATCAGCCTTGTGGGCTAATAGGATTATGTCAAAAAGGTCTAAAAGACTTTCTCCATACATGCTAGTGTATGGAAAAGAGGCGAGATTTCCCATTTCAGTTGAACTCCTAGCCCTCGATCTAGTAAACCATCTTGATATGATTGAGGAGGAGCCTATGACAACAAGGTTAGCTCAATTAATTGAGCTTGAAGAACTTAGAGTTGAAGTAGTGAAAAGGACTGAGCAGTATCAGGCTCAAATAAAAAGGTCATTTGATAAAAAGGCTTCTCCCAAAGTGTTTCAAGAAGGTGACATAGTGCTCAAATGGGATGAATTAAAAAGCAGGCCTAGAAAGCACTCCAAATTTGATGCCTTCTAGACCGGGCCATATATCATCACTAAGGAGAAACAACATAATGCTTTCTAGCTATCTAGGTTGGATGGTATAGTGGAACCAATCCCAGTGAATGGGTTTCACCTCAAACGTTGCTTCTGAGGTATGGACCTAAATCTATACATAGTTGTTAAAATTCTAGAGAATAGGTGCAGTTTTCATTCCCTAAGTGTTGTCCCAGCATGGTAAATAGTTTCACCTTAGTTTTTTCATGTTTTCATTAAGTTTTCGGCAACCTGTTATGTTCTATGAGTCCCAAATGAGTTACAGCCATGCACAAGGCAGCTCCAAGTTTTTTTATGAGTTTTCCCAATGACTCCATGCCCAATGGATAGGCCTAGGCTACTGGTTCTCATCTTTAGCAGGCAAACATCCAACTGAGGTCGCCAGAAATGTTGCCCAATATTCACCTACAGGCTCAATCAGGCAGGATAACCTATGCTTTCAAACATTCTCGAAGACCAAATGGAGGAATAGTTGCATCAAGTTTACATATTTTCTAACTGGTTTGCTTCTTGTGCGGATGTAGGGGAAAATTATGTTTTAAAAATTTAGCACATGGATTAAATGTGGCTCCCACAAGGGTTGAGCCCAGCATGCAGATGTTCATTTTTATTGGTGGGGTCCTCCCTTTTGTTTTTTCCTTGTTTTCCCCCTTTCCCTTGTGTTTTCCTTACGCCCTTTTCTTTTTGTTCTATCGGAGACGGGGTCGGGACCAAATCCGAACTTGGAACTCTTGCAAAAGTTCCATTTCCTGATTTGGTTCTAGTCCCAATTCCGCTGGGCTTGTTCATTTGTCTTACCTTTTTTTCTCTTTTCTGTGGTCGGGGGGTGTTTCCTCCCCTTCTTTTTCTTCTTTTTTCATCGTCAGGAGTGGGTTCGGGATGGAATCGTAACTTGAAACTTGATGAAAGTTTCAGTGTCAAATTTTTTTCGACTCTAGTTCCGCTCATTCTTCTTTCCTTTTCTTCGTGGCCTAAGATCAAGGGATTTATCCTCCTCCTTGTTTCCCCCTTATGTTTTTCTTTTTCTTCCTTCATGCCTCGTATGTTGCCAGGGGCGGGATCGGAATGGAATCCGAATGTGAAATTTTGGGAAAGTTTCAGGTCTGGATTTAGTTTCGGTTCCGGTTTTGCTGACTTTTTGTTTTTCCCCTGTTCCACCTCTTGAGTTTTTCCTTGTACATCTTTGGGTTCTGGTTCTGTTATGATCCTAGTTCCACCGGCCATTTTCCTTTCTTCCTTGTTTTTTGTCAGGGGGTTCTTTCTCCCGTTTGTCTTTCTTTCATCTCATCCTTCTCTTCTTCTTTTGAGTTTCGTAGGAGGTGGGATCGGGTCGGCATCCAAAACTGGAACTTGAGGAAAGTTTCAGGGGAGGATTTGGCCTTGATCCTGGTTCCGCTAGGATTTGTCTGTTTTTGCTTTTGTTCCCGTTCCTCCCGATCCTAGTTCCAGTTCCATCTTGGCCCCAACCCCACAAGTTTTGAAAGGTCTCAACAAAATAAAGGAGTGCCTTTGCCAAGAAATGAGGACCTTGCTATAAGATCATACTGACATGGATAACATCACCATAACATCTGGCCATCAGAGTGATGTCTTGTCGATAGCGGGGTGATCTCAGTGAAAGTTGTGTTGTCACTATGATGTCTCCCCGACTTGTAAAAGTCTCCCCAACAATGAGATGAGTTCGCCGAAGGATCTTTCCTTCGCCATAAGTCTCACCAACCTGATGGGGTCTTCCTGATTTTTTTTTTTAAGAGTGATATAACTCTGGCTGCTCGCCATGAGGTCTTACCGACCGTTGTGTGTCTTGTCGAATGAATTGGCATGTCGGTGTGACTCTAGCCGCCCGCTATGACTTCTCCCTGACATCTAAAGTCTTGCCGACATGCGATCCTTCTGAAGCAACCTTTGACCACCTTGGAATCTACCTGGCATGATTCAACCAATCAGAAGGTGCTTGGGCATATCATGGGCAGTTTGACTGTTTGACTTCCCAGAGCATGATGACATCGCTCTACTCTGAAATCGGAGGTGATCAGTTTGTGATGATGCTTGAATCTAGCGGATAGATCTGATGCTACTTCTTGAAGGGGAGGTAGTCGTGAGTCACAATAACAGATAGTGATGTCAGCTAGAGAAAGTGGAGGGCATTAATGACCATGTCGCAGAGCATTCAAGGTGACTCTGACGAAATCCTAAGGGTGGACACGGAGGCTACGAGTTAATGCGGTCATTGTAAAAATTGGAAGGCCATGCCTAGGGACAAGCTATCACCGACATGAGCAGGGGATGCACATTGAATGCCTCATTAACTTCATTCCAAGTGCTTCTTGGGCCGACGTGTCCAGGCGCCAACTCATTTTTTTGAAACCCCAAGGCAAGGGCCAACACTCTTTGTTATATATGGCATTTTTTCCTTTTTTGTAAGGGAGTTCTTGGTTACGAGACTGCTGAAAGAGCACTATTTAGACTTTGTAACTCATTTTTTATGAATACTACATATCCGTAACACAGACACTCATGATTTTATCAATAGAAAGTCATTTCCTTCACAGATTTTTGTTGTTGTTTAGTATTGGTAGTGAGTTACATGATAAAATTCTGTGTGATCCTTTATTTTATCAGATTCCTTCAGTGTTGGATGCAAAGGATATTATGTCATAAAGCTAGTTTATGTTAGTGATCTCTTTCTTTAGCTTTATATCTATGAAGACATCTTGTTTTCCTTGTGTTAAGCATTAGAACAGTTAGAACCTTACATAGACTCATTTTTTACAAACATAAATCTCTGTATTGTGAGATTGTTTAGCTCTATTGAGATTTTCTATGAGTTTTCTACAGTATTGTCACATGTTTTATCTTTGGTGTATCACCTATTAGTGATAGGTTTCAATTTCAAGTATATATTTCTTACTCTTTTCCTTCATCATTCTTCATCTTTTCTCAAAATATCTTAAGGGGAACCAGCCCATAATCTAGAGGTCCACTTCATTCTCAGGTCATCCACAACCTCGAAGTGTTCCCATGTGTCAATAGGTTGCTATAGTTGATAGCTTAGTAAGGGTGCAAACTTTATTTGACAAAACTAATCTAATCTGAATTAACCTAATCTAACCACCCATCACATCCTCTAGCTTTTCCCACTTGTAGAAATAAATTATTTTAATTCATTTATAAAATCAGCATTTTCCATCAACATGGCATCTTTGAGGAATATTCCTTCAAGTTTGAATTCAAAAACAAGTGGACATGTACACCCAACAAAGCATTTATGAGCTCTTACATGGCTCTTACATGTCCCTTGCAAAGGTCAAACTCAGCATTAACTCTCAAATTCAAATTTGAATCTCCCCCTCTTGGGCACATTGACCAAAACTTGCACATTCCTCAACCTATGACATGATGACAAGTGTCCTCATCTCATTGGTCCAATATTTATCCCACATTGATCTCTCATAAGCATTCTTTCAACTTGAGAATCTTTAAATAGAGGCTTCATCCTTCAACAAATCCTCCACAATCTTAGCATTTCATCCATAAAGCTAATGCAAATTCACTCTCTTCAATTGAGAACTAATTTTGTCCATCACAATTGCATCCTCATCATTAGCATTATCAAGGGTTGGGAAAGGGCTATTTTCCACAATAGCTGATCCAGGTGGATCCAGAAGACCTCAAATTTCACAGTCTCAGAATCAGCTGAAAGTAGTTTCAGATCGAAAAGCTCCTCGACACTATCCTGATGCAACTTGAATCACGTCAAAAGGAGATCGTAGGTGGAAGTTATGCTTGGTCAAAGGTCCAGTCAAATGGGTACTAGGGGCCGACAGGAGGCATAAAAATAATCATCTCAAAAATTGACAGAACCAGCGTCATCGCGAAGAGCTCATCGAGACGATTCCGACGGCGTTCATTTCGTCAAAATCCGATGTCGTATGCTCGAGTTAGAAGCAGTCAAACTTCAGTCAACTTAGAGGGAACATATGATGACGTCATCATGCTGACGTGTCAGTCCGTACAGTACGGAAGCCAAGTGGATGAATTTTGATGCAACACGTGGCAAGTGACTCAGCTATACGGACCAATCATGTGTTGACACGTGTCCCCCCCGTACGATCAACGTGGCCTCCGTACTCCGACATGGCAGATTCCGACGAATAGTGTCTTGACACGTGGCAGTCTACTCAGCGTACGATTTGACATTGTCGGCAGTCAGCGTGGCAGGTTCTGGCTAATGATCGTCTGACACGTGGCACAATCTCAGTGCTCGTCATATCCGCGGGTTGTTTTATTTCGTTTGAACAAAATTTGTAACGGGCTTTGAACCCGTGATCTCCTGCGCAACGGCCGGAGATTTCACCACTGCACTACCGGTCAGTGGCTCAACTATGATAAGTGAGCGGTTTGTTTTGTTTAGAGATTTTTGAGGATTTGTTTGTTAAAACAACTACCGGGCGGTTGGAACCCACGACCTGCCATGTGGTAAAATGAATAACGACCGGTAGACCACCAACCGCGGGTTAACAATACAAGGAATTCGGATTCTTTTGTTAAAGATTTGAAACCGAATCCTTATCAAATGGCCAAATAAGGCCAAAATAAACAAAACGCCCAAAACAACCTATAACCAAAAGATTACAGAGAGCAAAATAGACCTGATACGAGCTGATCAGGGAGGATATGCAATTAATTTGATGGTTAAGCCATTTTAGGCTTATTTTCATGTATATAAAGGAGGGTGTAAGGGTAGGAGATATATACTTGGTATGAAGAAAATTCTGATCCTTAGATGTTTGAAGGAGACTTGTAAGGTGAATTTGCAAGGTGTTGTCTACACCAAAAATTGCAATTTGTAAAGAGAGATTGTGAGGAGTTTATGTTGGTCTTGGAGGCTTGATATTGTAAAAAGGTTGTTGACTTCGCAATATCAATAAAGCGGTCCTACAATTGAGAAGCGGACCCGTAGACGTAGCTCATCCTGAGCGAACTCCGTTATCAAGTGTGCTCTTCCTATTTTCTCTTTGTCTCATTATTTCTTCAGTATTTTGATTCTTTAAGATTCTAAGTTATGTTTATTTGAACTGAAATAAGTGAACTTGTAAAAATTTCATTGCTTTAGACGCATAACCATGCATTACTGTTGCGATCGGGAATAATTCTGTAAATGGATTAAGTTTTCAAATAACTTTAACATCCTAGTTTACAGATCAATAGCACCAATCCAATATGGGATAGGTTTGAGCATGCTTAGTCTTTTTTGGTATTTTATCACTTTGTTTATTTAGCATGATTCAATATCTCATATGGATGCTTGATAATTTGTTATGTTTTAAAGTGCTAATCATGCTAATGTGTGTGTGTTAGTTTTAGCCATTTGCATATTTTCACCATCCACATTATGGCGCTAGAAGGAGGGCCGAAATTATAGTTAGTCTTTTTATTTTCATTTGATTGAAATTATATAGGGTTATTATATCTCTTAATATATCTCATTGCAGGAACTCATAAAACTCAGCTTTTGCATTGTATGTAGCATATGATTTGATTGACTAAATACGTTTATTTGATCTATTTCTTTAGTTTCATATTGGGCACAATTTTAGGCAGCCAGTTTGCAAGATATAATTGCATTCATGGTGTTAATGTGTCTAGAAAATTAACACTTTTTGATTCAATGGCAATGGTTTTTTTTTTTTTTTAATTATTTCAAGTAATTACTTCTACCAATTTGGAAATGCTTCACTGCACAGTGCTTATTGCAATACAAACAGTTTCATATTAAGGAAATGGCTGCTAATCATTCATTCCTTTTACTGGTGGTCTTGAAGAAATGTTGTAGTTGAAGTATTCTACAATTATTTATTATGTCTTTGGAGGCATTCTATCAAAAAGCTCGCCTACTTTGAATTTTCATTTTGGCACCCATATCAAAAGATTTATTATCCACATCCATTACCAGTAGCATATGAGAAATTTGTGTTGCGTCCCCTCCATAATCAAGTTCATTATGAGGATAACCAAAAAATTTTGCCACCATTAATCCCAAACCTGGTTCTTGCACCCTCAGTACCCACCGGTATAGTTTCTCCAGGCCATGCCACTCTCCAACTTGAAAAGCAAGCTTTTACTAATTTTGGGCCTGAGTATAAAGCTATAATAGTGAATATGGCCGCACTATAGAATGTGTTATACATGGTTTTCTCAACCTCATCCAATCCATTGTTCTCAAATTTCTCAATCATATCTTCATAATCAACTGGGGACATCTCACCCTCTTGAAAGGAAGCAAAATTTTCACTATTGGCATCACCATTTTCAGCTCGCAATCTTGTCTGGTCTACAATCTAAATCGAATACTGGTCATTTTTGTCTTGCTTAAGGCACATATGAGCATGTTATTCTCTGTATGTGTTGATTCTTATACATTATGTCAGATGAAATACATTCACTTTCTTTGAAATCCATCAGTTATTGAATTAAGTCAAAGTCTAGAATCTGGAAACACTTTGCTGCTTCATTGACAAACCAAGCCAATTTCTCCAGCATTGCATAGACCTCAAGTGTTGTGACTGTGACCTGTCTCCTATGCAAAAAGCATGTACCTTTTTATGGCCTTCAATCTGCCTTGTGCACATCCTACTACCGTTATGATTCCTGAGACCACATTTCCATTAGGTATTATGTCAAACAGTTCAAGTGTTATTGGTGCGATAGAACATCAATGGCGATAGAGAGTTGCATCTACAAAATCGCGGTAGAATGCTAAGAGTTGCATCTAAAAAATATTACATAAAGGAGTAACAAAGCGAGAGAGTTAGGCACCTGACACGCATTTGAAATGATAGCTATTGACTCAAACCCGAATTTCCATCTTCTACAGTTATAAACTTTAATGGATGACAAGGAGTAAGTTGTACATAAATCTGATGAAATGTAGGAATGATAGTGCTATTAAAAATCCCAACCGATTCCACGCCATGCTAGGCCTATCCTTCAATTTCCAACTTAATGGAGTCATCCTTATATTAGCTGGAGTAGATGGTGTGAATAGGGATTGCGCCCATCAGCAATGCATTGTCCTTGTCTTTATTTTCATTTTGTCTTCAATTTGCAACTAGCAACAAAACATTTTTTCTCCAATACGTGGCCAGCAGCAGTATATTGAGAGAACCATTGAATGCTAATATCATATGCATTTTATCTCTGACAACCATTGAATGCTATCAAAACACATCCCTTTGGCTCAAGGTATAAAGAACATTGGCTTGTTTACATACTTGGTCTTTTCTTTTGATTTATTTTATTGCTCTCATTCCAAGGACCTCTCAATGATATCTAAATGAGGGATTTGGAGAGATAGGAATGGGGCAACGATCATCAACTTTTTCTGTTGTGCTTGTTGGACGTTCTTGTAAAATAACTCGGTGAATACTTGCTTTGTTAGGTACGTCCTAGCAAGGTTTTTGTATGTCAAGTGTGAACAAGAATACTCATATCTGTTTGTCGAGTCAGAGTTCATCGCACTAAGTACAACGCCATCCTAGTTCTTTATACCTTGATGCATCGTATCTATGTTTCTTATCAAACATATGGTAAGTAGCCCTTTTAAAAGTCCCAATCCTTGATAAGCAAATCATCATCATCTATCATCATCATCATCTCTCATAAAGTTGGCTTGTTGGATCCTCTTGTCATCATCTAATGTCTTATTTTCCGCACTAACATCACGTCATGAATAGTTAATCATCATCACCATTGCATCCATTTTGCATCCACAAACCATCAGTATTTTGTATATCATCTCACATGCATAATCATCATAATAATTTATAGATATGTTATTCTAAGCATCTTATAAATCATACATTTTGCATAATCACAACATATCACATCATCAATCTCATCCATCTCACATCATATCATCATTTAAGTTGTTTAAGATAATATAGATTTTTTATTCTAAGCATTTTAAAACCATCTCATTTGCATCATCATCCATAACCATCCATTTTGAACCTCTTTATCATGACATCGACCCTCAAATAGAATCTTTTCACTCGATCTCTCGAGGGGGAAATGTACTAGTGTACTTCTTTCCGCTGGAGCAACCAAAAAAATAAAATAAAATTGAATTTTGATCACGGCAAGTTTGTTCTTTGAACCAATGCAACAAGTACATTGCTTCAAAGATGGGCAAAATGTAGACATGCAAAATTAGCATTATGCACTTAGTTCGCATTCATCTGTTCATAAAGTTAATCAAGTTCATTAGATCCATTCATTAGGCAAATCAGGTTTATTTAATCTCTAAGGATTATCCATTTAAATTGAATAAATTAACTTTATTTAATTTAAGCCTATCATTCCCTCTTTGATTAAATAAATCAAGACTTTATTGAAATCCAAGTCATATTTCTCCCTCTTGATTTAAATAAATAAAAATATTCAAGTCAAATGGGTCAAAATCAACTAATAATCACCTAAGCTAATCTAATCCTGATTAACCTAATCTAACCACCCATCACATCCTCTAGCTTTTCCCACTTGCACCAATAAATCATTTTAATTCATTTATAAAATCAGCATTTTCCATAAACATGGCATCTTTGAGGAATATTCCTTCAAGTTTGAATTCAAAAACAAGTGGACATGTACACCCAACAAAGCATTTATGAGCTTTTACATGGCTCTTACATGTCCCTTACAAAGGTCAAACTCAGCATTAACTCTCAAATTCAAATTTGAATCTCCCCCTCTTGGGCACATTGACCAAAACTTGCACATTCCTCAACCTATGACATGGTGACAAGTGTCCTCATCTCATTGGTCCAATCTTTATCCCACATTGATCTCTCATAAGCATTCTTTCAACTTGAGAATCTTTAAATAGAGGCTTCATCCTTCAACAAATCCTCCACAATCTTAGCATTTCATCCACAAAGCTAATGAAAAGTCACTCTCTTCAATTGAGAACTGATTTTTTCCATCACAATTGCATCCTCATCATTAGCATTATCAATGGTTGGGAAAGGGCTATTTTCCACAATAGCACCAATCCAATATGTGATAGGTTTGAGCATGCTTAGTCTTTTTGGTATTTTATCACTTTGTTTATTTAGCATGATTCAATATCTCATATGGATGCTTGATAATTTGCTATGTTTTAAAGTGCTAATCATGCTAATGTGTGTGTGTTAGTTTTATCCATTTGCATATTTTCACCATCCACATTATGGCACTAGAAGGAAGGCCAAAATTATAGTCGGTCTTTTTATTTTCATTTGATTGAAATTCTACATGGTTATTATATCTCTTACTATATCTCATTGCAGGAATTCACAAAACTCAGCATTTGCATTGTATGCAACATATGATTTGATTGATTGAATATGTTTATTTGATCTATTTCTTTAGTTTTATATTGGGCACAATTTCAAGCAGCTAGTTTGCAAGATATAATTGCATTCATGGTGTTAATGTGTCCCAAAAATTAACACTTTTTGATTCGCTGGTAGTGGGTTTTTTTTTTAATTATTTCAAGTAATTACTTCTACCAATTTGGAAATGATTCACTGCACAGTGCTTATTGCAATACAAACAGTTTCATATTAAGGAAATGGTTGCTAATCATTCATTCCTTTTACTGGTGGTCTTGGAGAAATGTTGTAGTTGAAGTATTCTACAATTATTTATTATGTCTTTGGAGGCATTCTATCAAAAAGCTCGCCTACTCTGAATTTTCATTTTGGTGCCCATATCAAAAGATCTATTATCCACATCCATTACCAATAGCATATGAGAAATTTGTGTTGCACCCCCTCCATAATCAAGTTCACTATGAGGTAACCAAATAATTTCTGCCACCATTAATCCCAAACCTAGTTCTTGTGCCCTCAGTACCCACTGGTATAGTTTCTCTAGGCCATGCCGCTCTCCAGCTTGAAAAGCAAGCTTTTGCTGATTTTGGGCCTGAGTATAAAGCTGTGATAGTGAATATGGCCGCACTATAGAATGTGTTATACATGGTTTTCTCAACCTCATCCAATCCGTTGTTCTCAAATTTCTCAATCATAGCTTCATAATCAGCTAGCGACATATCACCCTCTTGAAAGGAAGCAAAATTGTCACTATTGGAATCACCATTTTCATCTCGTAATCTTGTCTTGTCTATAATCTGAATCAAATATTGGTCATTTATGTCTTGCTTAAGGCACATATGAGCATGTTATTCTCTGTATGTGTTGATTCTTATACATTCTATTAGATGAAATACATTCGCTTTCTTTGAAATCCATAAGTCACTGAATTAAGTCAAAGTCTAGAATTTGGAAACACCTTGCTTCTTCATTTGCAAACCAAGCCAATTTCTCCAGCGCTACATAGACCTCCGATGTTGTGAATGTGACTTGTCTCCTACACAAAAAGCATGTACCTTTTTATGGCCTTCAATCTGCCTTGTGCACATCCTACTACCGTTATGATTCCTGAGACCACATTTCCATGAGGTATTCTGTCAAACAGTTCAAGTGTTACAGGTGTGACAAAACAGCAATGGCGACAGGGAGTTGCATCTACAAAATCGTGGTAGAATGCTAAGAGTTGCATCTAAAAAATCTTACATAAAGGAGTAACAAAGCGAGAGAGTTAGGTGCCTGACATGCATTTGAAATGATAGCTATTGACTCATGCCCGAATTTCCATCTTCTATAGTTAGAAACTTTAATGGATGACAAGGAGTAAGTTGTACAGAAATTTGACGAAATGCAGGAATGATGTTGCTATTAAAAATCTCAACTGATTCCACACCATGCTAGGCCTATCCTTCAATTTCCAATTTAATGGAGTCATCCCTATATTAGTTGGAGTAGATGGTGTGAATAGGGGTTGCGCCCATCAGCCACACATTGTCCTTGTCTTTATTTTCATTTTGTCTTCAATGTGCAACCAACAACAAAGCAATTTGTCTCCAATATGTGGCTAGCAACAGTATATTGAGAGAACCATTGAATGCTAATATCATATGCATTTTATCTCTGACAACCATTGAATGCTAGGGATCGTAGATTTATTGTCTATATGTAGGCATGAGCAAGGAGAATTGCAAGTTGGCTATGCCCTCACGTGGTAGCTATATTTCACTCGCCTGAGCCATAGATTGCTATTTGACTACAGATGAAGAAAGAAGTCTTATCATGAAGAAAGTAGCAATAGTCTAGTCTTGATTGATATATTCACGCATATAGCATGAAAAAACATCCCTATCAAAAATCCAAATCTAAATCTATGATTCGATTCAAGAGATCCCTTGTATAGTTGTTGGCAGTGTATAATATCAATTTTTGTGTCTGTGTACATAAATATGGTGTGAGGTGAAACAAATTATACATAGGGGCAAGAAGATTTTCTTTCAAGGGAACATCAATATATAGCTTAATATTTCAAGGGGACAGTGATAAATGAACGATATTATTAATGAAAATGACAATGATAGTATTATTATAGTTGTTTGCAAATGGTCCTAACCTATTGATTGTGTTGCAGTGCATACAGTGATCGTGGATGCAACCACACTATTGAAAGACTGTGCATTTGGTTTATTCTGTGGTGGTCATTTTGGAGAAAACTATTGCCTCAAACATCACTAACACTCCTTTGATCTGATTGTGAAGACATATCACCTCATATCAGCTTAATGACTGCTAAACATTAATATGATGAATTTATTTCCTGACTGTTGTATTTTGACTGTTAAATATTTGGCATGACTTCCATTTGTTTTTTTTCAAACATCCACTTTTTTTGAATTTGATGAATATTGACTATTGAATATTTATTTGAACTCAAGTCAAGGCTGTGAGTGTCATAAAGATTTTTTCCATTTAAGCACTGTTTACTAGTCTGAAAATCACACCACTTTACAACATTTAAGAAATTGTCTTGTTTCATGATACCAAAATTTTTCAATACATTGGTATAATCTTGTAGTATTTATTCACCTTAGTGCAATTGATGCAACCTTTTGAATTGACCACCATAATTGTCCTTTCTCTAAAGTGGGAGCAAGTAGAAAATGTCTTAACATTTAATATATATATATATATATATTTTTATTGAGTTATAATTTCATCAAAGGGAACTCATGTGATTGCTTTGTAATGTTTGCAGGGGGATATTTTGCATGGCAGGTTTGCATCACGAAACTATGGTCTCTCTCTCACATGAGAATCACAAGCAAAATTGAGTTGGAGAAGTGAACATTGAATTGGAGACTTGAAAAAGCATTTTTTAATGCTTATTGTAATCTAGAGTATCTATGGTTGCTTTTACTTTTTGTTTTAGGCCAACTACATCATTAATTTTTTTTTTTTTAAAGTTAGGCTAAAATTGAACCTAGAAACTTACTAACTTTTCAATATGGGTTTTAAGAGAATTGAACAATCAAGTCTTCATCTTTCCTTTGGTGCTTAAAATGAATCAAATCATTGCTTTGAAGGATAAAATGAATGTGTACCTTTATTGTTTTATAATTATTTACACAAAGTAATATCATCAAAAGATGTATGCGCTTCTCTTGTGCCGCATGGCGATCTTGAGAATCAAAAGGATTTTGGTGACATTAAATTGTGTAATTAATTACCCACACACTTCATTTTGGGTTTAAAATTGAACAAAATACTTTGCAAGTGTGATTAAACTTATTGCATGTGTTCTCCCTTTGTTTCTAAACGAAGGTTGATTGAACTATGAATATGTTTACTCACTTTTGTTTATCTTAGAGGACCTGCCTTGGGGAAAAAGTACTCACCCAAGGGAACGACTCAACCGATAACACTCTAAAGCCAAGAGTATTTCCAACCGGGATATAAATGTGGGTATTGGAGTAAACACCAATATCACGCGGTTGATTCTGACAAGATGGATCTGAAAGGGGACTCTTGCTGTATGGGTCAATCTCCACGAACAGAAAGTTCGAAATAGAACCCTTATTTTGTAGTGACCAATTGATCCATTGAGCGAGTTTATCAAAGTGGTGCATTGGAACTTAGATTCCAAGAAGTTACTTGTCATGTCCGATCTTGGTTAAAGTATAGAGGTTAAGACTTCATTCTTAACATACCTTTATAGTCTCTCCTTGGTTGCATGTAAAATCATCTCTTCTACTACGAAGGGCATGAGGCAATCCCACCAAGAAAAATGTACCAATTGAGCTAGGATGTTATATTGCTCGTGAGTCAGTTTGAAAACATAGTGCTTCAATCAAAAACATTGGAAAACCAACATTCAACATGAGCATCAAATCTCAAACCCTTTAGGAGAAGCAAATATCCTTGAACAAATTCACATGTTATTGCTTGTCCTTGGGATTCGTATCCTTAGAGGCTTCTAAACATTTGGATTTCATCTCAATTTTCTCCTACTAAGGTCAACAATAGGTAACTCTTGCCTCAAATTTCCTTGGTTTTCGCATAATACACTTTGCGGGATAAGGGGAAAGTTGAGACATTGGACATCTAGATTCAAAATTTAATCAAGAGTGTGTTTGTGGTAAAAAGAATCTATTAAGCAAAGATTGAATCAATTGGACCCCACACTTGTGCTTGAAATCTTTTGGTCATATGGTTTTCATGCAAACATTGGTCTTTTGGTTTTGAATTACTCTTAGAGAAAGGCATGTTCTTCACTATTTTGGTCTAGTAAACAAGTCCTTCCTAGGTTCATTTAGGATCAAATCAAACACTTCATCCACTCCAAACATTTATCAAATTCCATCCCACCAAACAACTTTAGAGCTTTGGAAACATCATTCTAGTCTTAGGTAAATCATCAAAATCAAAATCACCTTGTTTAGTTAGGAGTATGGGAATGCATCCTTTCTCATACCTCTAGTTGAATTAGCAATCCTTTGAAACAAGTTCATCCTAAGATCACATGCAATAGATCCCTTCCAGGTGCCAAAATGTCCAAGTAATTGATAGAATTGTTAAAACACAAAATACTGAATAAAATGTACCTCGGGAAGATTCTGGAAAAATAAATGCTAGATTTGAAAATATCACAGAACCACCTTTCCAACGCCTATTCGTTTGCGAAAAACGGAGTCCATTTCATACGCAAAAGTTATGCCCCCGGGAGTGCAAAAAACATGTTCTGACTTTGACTAAGAAAAACAATGTCAACATGGAAAAATCCAGAAACCACACCTACTCCATCAGATCGGCATCAAAATCAACTTTCTAACGGTATCTCATTTTTGAAAAAATAGAGACCGTATGCTCAAGATATGACCATTTTACTAAATATGCTCATTTAGGCTTTAAACCAAACATTTTATTAATTTAAAGATTAAAAAATTAATAAAATATTCAGCTGTACCTTCATGGCATGAAAATCGAGGTAGCATAGAAATCAAAAAGTGCACGGAAATCGATACAAAATGGCACAAAAATTGAAGCAGCTCAAAATTGATGGAGACAACCAAAAAATATGGCACAAAAATCAAAGCATCCATATGGATTCGTACAATCGTACGGATTTATCTAGCAACTATTTTGAGATTCCCCAAAAATACTAAAAAATTAATTTTCAGCAAACCCTATCATATTTTATATGAAAATAGGGGTTTTTGGGCCTTCTAAGCGCACCTATGGGGTCCGTTTTGCACTAGCATGCACTATTTGAGAGATCAAGGTCAAAATTTCTCAAAAAATGATGGAAAACCCCTCTGATCTAGCAAAAAAAATAGAATGAAACCCTTGCATAGTAGAAAACTCTGTAAGCTGATATCTTCAAAAAAAGAATAGGAAGCCGCAGATCTGGAGCTCTAATACCATGTTGAAGTTGAGAAAGCCAACCTCACAGACCCCGAAGATCCCCTGCATGCAAATAACCTGTCACAGAAAGAAGACATTCGAGACAAAAGGAAAAGGTGCTCTGAAAGCTGAAAATATATTAATCAGAGAGTGAGTTAAAATACAATAATCAATCCTTATAAAAGGATATTTTGTAACCCTAAAGAAACCCTAATAGGTAGACATTTAATAATTAATATAATTATTAAATGTCACAATATGCAAACTAAAGTGAAATCTTAAGAGAGGAGTAAAGGTAACTTAATTAACATAATTAAGTTAAAACCTTTACTCTAACAGAACTTGGGAAGAACATGTAGAGCATGTAAAGAAAGTACTGGATGTATTGAAAAAAGAAAAATTGTATGTAAAGACATCTAAATTATGTGAATTTGCAAAGACATCATTAGTGTACTTAGGCTATATTGTAGGAGGAGGTCACTTGAAAGTGGACCCTGTAAAGGTCAAATTCATTGTAAACTAGCCTAAGCCAATTACAGTCACAAAAGTTAGATTTTTTCTTGGTGCAGTATAGTATTAGAGAAACTTCATAGCTAACTTCTCCTACATAGCATCTCCATTGCATGCACTAACAAGTGTGAAGAAGTCTTTCCAGTGGGGAGGTCCATAGAAAAAGGCCTTCAATAATTTAAAGGAAAAGCTCAATACTACACCATTTCTAGCTCTACCAGATCTACATCAATACCTCGAAATTGAGACAGATGCTAGTGAGTTTGCCATGGGAGCAGTAATTATGCAAGGAGGTAAACGTATCTGCTTTCATTCTGAAACTTTCATGACTGTGGTAAGTAACTATCCCACATATGATAAAGAATTGTATGTATTAGATTAGAGTGTAAAGAAGTAGAAACATTATCTAATGGGTAAAGAAACACTAATACACATAGATCATCAAACACTTCAATATTTTCACTCACAATCTAAATTGCAACAAAAAAGGCACTTTAGGTGGGTGGGTTTTCTACAACAGTTTCATTTAGTTATAAAATATAAGAAAAGGGCTTAGAAAAAAGTAGCGAATATGTTATCTCCTACTACAAATGCTACAATTATTTTTCAAAGTAGTTCAATGGCACATGAAAGTTATCACTTGAACAATATGCTAATGACAAAGACTTTAAGGATTTTTAAATGCAGCATTAATTCAAGGAAAACATGTACAAGAGAAAGACTACTATGTGAAGGACAAGTTATTATATCACTTGGGGAATTTTTGTATTCCACAAGATGAACTTGAGCATAGGTAATCAAAGAAGCACACACGTCATTGATTGTTGGACACTTTGGGGTAAGCAAAACAATGTCACAACTGTAGAAATATTTTTATTGTCCTTGCATGCAAGAATCTATGTCTAAGTACATTAGAGGATGTGTCATGTGTGCAACAAGCAAGCCTAGCAATAGGAAATTAGGCTTGTACACACCTCTACTTGTACCATCCCATCCATGGGAAAGTGTTTCAATGGATTTTGTAGGGGGACTACCAATGTCTAGGAAAGTTCATGATTATTTTTTTGTGGTAGTGGATAGGTTCAATAAAATGTGCATTCTAATTCCTTGTAAAAAAGAGGTCACAGTTGAACTGACAGCACATTTTTACTTTCAATTTGTATGGGTTCTGTAGACACCGAAATTTGGTCTAAGCCTACGACTTCAATATTCTTCATAATTCCTATTCTTCATGGTCATGATTAAATAATCTTAATTATTTAATTAATTCACCTTAACATTAATTCTTCTATTGATTAAATAATCTTAATTATTTAATTAATTCATCTTAACATTAATTCTTCTATTGATTAAATAATCTTAATTATTTAATTAATTCATCTTCTATTAATTCTTCTATTAATTAAATAATCTTAATTATTTAATTAATTCACACTTTTCTTTATTCTATCTGATTAATTAAATAAACACTTTTTATTTAATTATGTTACTAATTAACCTTATCCTTCTTGTCAAATTAAATAAATTCTTCTTTAATTTACTCTTTATCATGTACTTCAACTATAATTAAATAAATTCTTTATTTATTTAATTATTCATTTAAATCCCTTCATCACTTAATTAAATAAATCTTATTTATTAAATTATTCTTCAAATATCAAATTTTGAATTAAATGAATTATTTAATTCATGAATTCTATTTTAACGAATTCCTCTATATTTAGATAATTGTGTGAGTTATCTAAGTATTCACTTTTACTCGACTCAAAGATCTATTTCAAATTGCTCAGTTAACTCTTGCTTTAATGTCTGAGTGGCGTTCTCGAGTAATCTCTTCGTCAAATCATTCAATCGTCTAGTTCTAACTCATTTGCGTGTACATGCGTATTAATTAAATGTTCCTATTTAATTAATTAGATATTGTGCGTGCATTCGAACAAGAGTTGCTTTAATCCATATTCATCTTTGTCATGCAAAGATAATTCTTCTTTTTTCGAATACCAAACTTGAAGATTAAATCATTTATTTAATCTTTAATTCTATTTCTAATTTGTATCACTCATGTCACTACTGACAATTATCAGAATGCATGACTAATTAGTCAATCTCAACCGTCCAGTGATCTTTCAATCCTAGCCTATCATTCAAATAATCAATTTTCTATAAATTGATCTGTCATTCTTCATTCCAATCTCTCTCAAAAACTCATGAAATCTTATGACTTTTGAGAGCACTTATCTTGAATCTTCGATGTTTTTCTAAATCACTATCTTAGGCTATACTTGCACGAACTCTTGAAAATCTAAAGGCAATTATACTACAACAGTAAAATGGAGAAAATCGAGATGAATCACGGAAATACGTAGCAATTTGGTGAGATTGTTTCAATTTGTTCACGTTATTACTTTCCTTTGTTCTTTGTTGCTTAACATTATATTGCATAGAGATCTTAGATTTGCATTGCATGCTTGCTTTTGATCTTTTCTTTCTGCATTTTCTTAGCGTTACAGGTTCATTTTGGGCTTCCTACTTCTATTGTATCAAATCAAGATTCTCTATTCTTGGGGGAATTTTGGTCAGCATTGTGGGAACTAGTGGACACTAGACTGAAGAAGAGTACAATGTTTCATCCACAGACTGATGGACAGATAGAGGTAATGAACAGGATAGTTGTACATCTTCTCAAAGGTTACTGCAGTAAACATCCTAAGTTGTGTGATAAGAGTCTACACTATGTGCAACATGCTTACAACCATGCAACACACTCTTCTACTTGAAGATCTCCTTTTGAGACTTGTTTCGGTTATCTGCCAAAGACACCTATGGAGTTTTCTTTCAGAAAGGAAGATGTTAAAGATGGACATCATGATGTAGATAAAGCCTTGAGGTTCATTCAGAAGATCCAAGCAGTCCACCAAGCAATTGAAGCATAGCTAGAGAAGAGCTAGGCAAAGTACAAAGCCTAGCATGATAAGCATCATGTTGATCATCAATTCCAGGTCGGTGACATAGTTTGGTTACACATTAGCAAAGAAAGAATGCAAGGTGAAGGTAAAAATCTCAATTCGATCAGGTATGGTCCCTTTGAGATCTTAGAAAAGATCGGTACCAATGCCTTCCGCCTAAATCTACCTCCTTATATGCACATCTACTCAGTGGCTAATGTGGAGAATATGAAGTTGTATGAACCTCTGATGATACTAGATGAGGAGGTTGATGTTCAAGTTCCTTCTGTTGATGATTTATCACCTGAGTACATGAACGAGTTGCAGGAAGATGTCATCCTCAATAGGAATGTAAGAACCTCATGAAGAGGAGCTATTGAATACCTTAGAGTGGAATTGAAAGGGATGAATCCTAGCAAGGAAAAGTGGATGAAGATTGGAAAAGTGAGGGAACTATACCCTCACTTACTTTCTGTGTAATCAAGCTTTTGGAGTTCCAAAAGCTCTCTAGTGGGGAGGGTTGATCTAGGTGGATATGTTCACCAAAATTTCAATTTTTCTAGATGCTCCAATAATTGACACCATGTTAAATATCTCTTCGATACAAACCCAACACAACTTGAATCATCCTGAAAGGAGTTTGTATGCTCAAGATATGCTCGGTCAAAGTTTGGTCAAAATAGGGGTACCAGATGTAGGATGCTAGGTCAAAAAATTGATCATTTCAAAATCAAGCAACGATGGTGTCACATCGAAGAGATCATCGCCAGGAATCCAACGTCGCTTGAATCACCTGAAATGGAGCCCATACGCAGAAGTTACGCCATGTTCAAGGTTAAGAAGAAATGTTGACCGGGACTGTATGGATGTTGATGGTAGCAGACCATAGTGACATGGCACTATCATCGCAGGACACGTGGTAGGTGATTCAGTAGTACAGGTGTTGAGTTGGTCCAATCATGGTTTGACATGTGGCATCTGAGGTGGCAGGTTACTGGGTATACACGTCGGTGAAGGAAGTGAGTGAAACTGTGCCACATGGTCCAATCACTGGATGCCACGTGACACACCTTATATGGTCTTCTGATGGGTGGTTATGAACTATTTGTTTTTAAAAAAATGAATGGTTGGGGGTCCAACCCCCAACCTCCTTCTTGCCACTATACCTGCCTACCATTGTGTCATGCATCACGCTTTACCACATAAGGGTCATGGGTTTTATTTA
Source organism: Sequoia sempervirens (assembly GCA_007258455.2). Taxonomy (NCBI): domain Eukaryota; kingdom Viridiplantae; phylum Streptophyta; class Pinopsida; order Cupressales; family Cupressaceae; genus Sequoia; species Sequoia sempervirens. The sequence continues at coordinate 267,934,948 of VDFB02373365.1, forward strand.
TGGAAGACAAGATGCTATTTGGAGGGGGCACAAGTCAAACCACCAACCCCTCCACCCCTATTCTATGCCTTTGTCATTGCACCATTTCTTTACTCGACAGTATAAAAGGAGGCAGGTATATTTTTAATAGAAGTGAAAGATGATAAACTTCTATATTTAAAATATTAACCCCCAATTTAAATGATTAAAAACCTTTTAAGATTTATAAAAGCCCGATTCAATGATAATGCAAAGGGCTTCAAATGATACGTAAATATTTTTAAATAATTATTAAAGGGGGTGAGACATAATGGATATTTATTAGATTTTTAAACCGAGATTAGGAGATATGGAGGATATGGGGAATTTTATTGATCTAACCCCCATATAGATTATGTAATTACATAAAAGGGGGGTACAACCTTGTGAGGGCATTATGGAAATTAGGAGAAACTTGATAACGGAATTTTATTCCAACTCTGTGCAATTAGGAGCTTGAAACCAAGTGGTGATTGCAATTGAAGGAGGGGGGAATTTTCTTCATTTCATTCACTCTGTAAGGCTTTGGAACAAATTGATGGTGATTTGTAATCATCTAATGTTTTTTCAAAGAATTTTAAATTAAGCTTAAGACAATCAATTACTCATTTACATTAAATTAACATTCACTAAGCAATTTTCATAAATGCTAACAAACCATCCAACATAAAGTGTACTATAAATTGGCATAGGAGGTCCAATAGATATTAAAAGACAAGATAGAGTGATTCAAGAGAAAAGAAAATGAGGAATTAGTGGACCAATTGGTGCAAATTAGGTCTAAGTTTTAAAAAACTTGATAATGGTTTGTATGAAATTAATAATCAACTTGATTTCTTAGGGAAAATATATGAGGATTCTAAATTTTGAGTGGATTTTTTGAAAGGTTTGAATAATGAAAAATAATCAAGATTTTGAAAGATTATTTGAAATATAAGTGGAGGTAAAAGGCATGACATAATTAAATTTGAATTTAAATAATTTTGGCACCAAGCTAATTTTTCTATCTTTAGTATTATTGAGACATTCATTAGTTTTGTTCATTATTTTACTTGTAATGTAATAAGAACTTGTTGTAAAATGGGCCCCACTCAACATATAAAGCGGTCCCTATTTTTTAGGTGGGTAGATGCACGAAGTTGAGTCCACGAAATGGGGAAGTTTTTTCCTTAACCAATCTCGAAATTGGGTTCAACAAAATGGGATCCCTTTTTTTCATAAACGAGATCCCATTTAGGTTCAGGGTCTCAAGGCTAAAACTAAAATGAGATCCTGTTTCGAAAACTTTCCATTTTTGAAAATTTTTCAAAACGGGATCCTATTTTGAAAATTTTCCATTTTTTGAAACTTTTCAAAATGGGACCCCATTTTGAAAACCTTCCATTTTCGGCAACTTTTCAAAATAGGATCCTATTTTCCTGCATGTAAATTATATTAATTTGGTTGTTTAAATTACTATTTTTAAGACAATTAATAAGGTATGGAATTATAAGCTTATTATGAAAATAATTGTAAATAAATTGGTAAAGGTTGTTTTGAAAATTTGTTATTAAATGTATTATTGTTATATGGATTGTAGTCTTTTGCATCTCTCTCTTTCAATGTATTGATATTTGTCATTGAATATTGTTGGAGTAAATAAGTGTTTTACCTAACTAGTTCATTAGTGGGTTTTATTTACATGTTATGTTTACTTAGGTCATAGGAGGGAATCTTTCTAGAAGGTGTTAATCGTCATTAGATTGTATCTTTTAACATTTAATACTTGTGTCCTCAGTCATTTAATTATAGTTATCTCATTTCATAGGATTAAGACACTTGTCATGATCTTGTCTAATCTTATGTCTCACCTTGGCTATATAACCAGGTGGTCTCATGTGTAAATCAACAATCAAATCAATCATGTCATCATAATCTATCATTTGCATCATTTGATAGAATAGTATTACTCTCTCATACATCTTAAGTTATCATCATAATCTCTTTGGATGAGGCAACTTCTCCATATCACATGGCTAATGAAAGTGTCATTTTAACTCATTTGAGGTTGAACTCATTGTTTGGTCTATGATATGTATTAAACTTTGGTTTTGATTTATATATGATAGAAATTAGTAATATGTTCTACAAATTTAGTAATATGTGTTTTTAAAATTTTATGTATTTGAAATTGTTTAATAAAATTGTCAATTTTTTGTAAGTCTCAAATTTTTAAAATTTTTAGACCTACCTAATTATCGCCAAGTCCAATTTTTTCAACTATGATCTTTCCAACATTCTAAATACACATTTAACCTTTACTTACATGATCAAATCCAAAAAATAATAAATTAATTTTAACCTTACATAATAATAAATTTCTTTTCAAAATCATATTATATCCTTGAATTTCAATTAATTAATTAGCCAACAGACTTCCCTTGTGAACTTGTGAGTCCACAACTGACCGAAAAACCTATCTCATGCAGCTACGCTAAACGATTTTCAAATGGTAGTTTTTTTAAAATTTTCAAGCACACCTTCAAAACCACATTTTCCTATTTTTTGTAGAGTTTATTTGCGAAATTGTGTAAATATTATTTTACTATTATGTATGCTTTCATATGTCTCCATACCCTTTTTCAAATCCCATTTCGGTAGAGGCATGGTGGATGCTGACAAATATTGTGAAATTTTTGCTTTACACCTTTCAATTGAATTTGTTGGAAAATTTCATGTGGCTTGCTTAGAACAATGTGATTCACATGCCTTGTCATTGCAGGTACATTTTGCATACCCTGTTCCAAAGCACACTTTTCCACACGCAGAGACGATGCTATCAAAAATGGAATTCGGCTTTACAAGTGCCAATTGCACTTTTTAAAAAAATTATAAAGCCCATTTAAGAAATTCATTTTGTGCATATATCTTGTAATCATATAGTCAATAATAACAAATCTTTGAGGCATTCTATCAAACAGATCATGTGCCTCATCTATGTTGCAAGTATTGTTTACTTGTATAAGTTCTAGGTTTTGTAGTATAGTGAAAACCTAATATTTTTGTTTTTCTGTGTTGAAATTTCACTTGTAATAGTGCTTTGGAATGGTGAAAATATGCTAGTGTGAGATTATTAATTGTAAATTTGTTTTAGAAGAGTGAAATTTTATTTTTTATATTTTTTTAAATTGATGTATTGATTGTTATTATAGTAAAATTTTGAAAATCATATTTGAAGAACCTACTTTAATTATGCTTGATTTAATTCATATTTATACTTTAAAATTTTTAACTTTGATCACACTTTGGAAGATTAAAATTATAGGAGTTATATTTCTAGCTTGATAATTTAAGTTGTAACTATGCTTTGAAGTAGAGTGAGTCTGATATTTGTATTCTAAATGGACCATTTAACTATGATTATGTTTGACAAGAATAAAAGATTAGGAATCATCTTTTTAGACCAATATTTTAAACTAAAATTATGCTTTAGAAGTTTGAAATATGTTAATTACATCTATAGCTAAACAAATTTTAACTTTAATTGATCATTGGAAGAGTGAAAATTCACATTTTTATCTCTATAATTTTAACTATAATTGTGATTTATTGGTCTGTTACTTGAATTTTATTTTTAACTGTTGACCCTAAGATTTCAACCCTCATAGCTAGCTTATAGTATTTTGGAATTTAATTGCAATTGTGTTTTGGAAAGTGAAAACCTAAGACTCATTTATCTAGTTTGAGAATTTGAATTTTTTTCTAAGAATTTTTCCATAATTGTGCCTTAGAAGAGTGAAAGTCCAATATATCTAATTGAAGAATATAATTGTAGTTGTGCATTGGAAAGTGGAAACCTAAAGACAATAGCAATGTAGCATCCGCCATGTTGCTCTTCCCAATGTTATTGCCTTGGTCAAGAGAATTTTACAAATACTTTACAAAATAGGGACTATGAACTAAGGTGAGCATGTAGTATGGAGTTTACATTAAATTAACATTCACTATGCAATTGTTATAGATCATAACAAACCATCCAAAATAAAGTGTACTATAAATTGGCATAGGAGGTCCAATAGATATTAAAAGACAAGATAGAGTGATTCAGGAGAAAAGAAAATGAGGAATTAGTGGACCAATTGGTGCAACTTAGGTCTAAGTTTTAAAAATCTTGATAATGGTTTCTATGAAATGAATAATCAACTTGATTTCTTAGGGAAAATAAATAAGGATTCAAAATTTTGAGTGTATTTTTTGAAAGGTTTGAATAATGAAAATAAGCAATATTTTGGAAGATTATTTGAAATATAAGTGGATGTAAAAGGCATGACATAATTAAATTTGAATTTGAATAATTTGGGCACCAAGCTAATTTTCTATCTTTAGTGTTATTGAGACATTCATTAGTTTTATTCATTCTTTTACTTGTAATGTAATAAGAAGTTGTAAAATGGGCTCCACTCAACATACAAAGTGGTCCCTATTTTTTAGATGAGTAGATGCACAAAGTTGAGTCCACAAAACGGGGAAGTTTTTACCTTACCCAAAATCTCGAAATCGGGTTCAACAAAACAAGATCCAATTTTTTAATAAATGAGATCCCATTTGCATTCGAGGTCTTGAGCCTAAAACTAAAATAGAATCCCGTTTTAAAAACTTTTCATTTTTGGCAAATTTTTAAAATGGGATCCTATTTTGAAAACTTGCCATTTTTGGAAACTTCTCAAAATGGGAACCTGTTTTGAAAACCTTCCATTTTTGGAAACTTTTCAATTTTAAAAACTTTCCATTTTTGGAAACTTTTCAAAACGAGATCTTGTTTTTCTGCATGTAAATTATATTAATTTGGTTGTTTATATTGTTATTTTTTAGATAATTAATAAGGTATGGAATTGTAAGCTTATTATGAAAATAATTGTAAATAAATTGGTAAAGGTTGTTTTGAAAATTTGTTATTAAATGTATTATTGTTATATGGATTGTAGTCTTTTGCATCTCTCTCTCTTTCAATATATTGATATTTTTCATTGATTATTGTTGGTGTAAATAAGTGTTTTATGTTGAAAGGCGCAAGACAACTAAGAGGGGGGATGAATTAGTTGTCACCAAACTCAAACTCAAATCTCAAACACTTATCAATTTCTTATCCTCTTAATTTTGTTATTAAGTATGAACATAAAATGCAAATAATAGAAAGCAATATAAACATTGGAAACACCAGATTTACATGGAAAACCCAATGAGGGAAAAACCACAATGAGGATTAACTCATAATATAAAGTAATAGCAAAACCGAATACAAGAGGCTCACTGCCAAGATACAAAGGCTCACTGCCTATAGAAAGGACTCACTATCCAATAGAAAGGACTCACTGTCCAACAGGGAGACTCACTACCTATAGATAAAAAAGATTACAGTAAAGATTCACCAGAACAGTTTACACACATCTACAGCCTTGATCAAAAAAATTGTAGACACTATCAGCTCACTGCTTTCAGGAATATAACACATTAAATTACTATTGCCTCAATTCACTTTTCTACAAATTTGTTTTTCTTCAACCTTAGAAACTTTCTCCAAGGTCAGCTACAGACGCTTCATTCCATAAATTCAAATTAGGTCAACAACTCAACATTTTTGTGGTGGAAAATAATGAGAGTGGACCACACCAATACTTAACTACGACCCAAAATAATGCCTTGGATCAATCAACACTTCCTTAATTAAATTTTTAATCCTTCATATGAAGTGTAAACACCAGGTCGGCCAAATCTAATGAAAAAACAAATAAACATTGAAGTACACACTTCCCAGCAAGAAGATAGCATGTGGATGGCGTAACATGCTTCATCATGCATAAGAACACATCTTAGATACCTTTAGATACATCCGCAACAAGTGCAACAACCTTCGAACATAAAACACCTTCCAACAGTCCATCCAGACTGTACAGACACACATAGTAATATTGAAACTCATCTTTTGAAACACCAGATCATGAACATCTTTGCTAGAACACAGAGAACATCATTACAAGACATATTCTAGATCTGTAAGACCTAAAAAAAATTAGCAGAGGATTGCAGAGCATAAACATTTCTCCCAGTCCACAAACAAACAACTCTGTCAAACCAATTCACACACCGGTGAACACAACTTTCACACTCCATCAAACCAGAAGCTACAAACTAGGAGATGTCACCAATAGATGCCCAAAAACAACCCTTCATATCCATAAAAGCATAGGATCAACACATATGAAACACAAAGCACATACCAGAGCACATTCTGAACACATACATAACTCTGACTTCACTATTTATTAATTTTCTCAAAATCCCTTGGTAACCCATCATATCAGCATATCTACAACATCATAAAGATAGCTCCATGTACTCACAACATCTCAATAGCATCTCAACTATACATGCACAATCTATAACATCTTGTACGGTGTTGACATCAATGACAACACCACCAAACTTGCTCATACTTGCAACAATCACCCCCTTTGTCATTGATGGCAACACATTATCTGAAAAACCATCAAAGACAACACTCTTCTTTATTTTCCATATTAGACAACCTGCACAACATTCCTACATTCTCAATATTCTAGGAAAATACCTTCTCTTCCTCTTCTATGGTTTTTCACATGACTCTCTCTCCCCCTTTGACATCAATGGAAAAGATAAAAAGCTCTGATCACTCCCCCTTAGGTGTGCACCCATACAACTCATAAATTGCAACAATGAAAACTTTCTACTCCCCCTATGGAGTAGACCTATTCATCAATCTAGATAAATGAAGAATTTGTGGATCCATTAAACTAATGCACCTCTATGTGCACCTAGTTTGAAGGGCCAGTGACCCTCAACTTCACCCTGAGATACACAAAAGTATCCTTCATTGTCCACAAAACCTGTGTACAACAAGATACTGTAGCAATATACTATGCTTTTGCAGTGGATAAAGAAATTGAGTTATGTTTCTTACTTAACCATAAAAACAATCTTCCACCAAGAAAGAAAGCACCTCCACTGGTACTCTTTTGGTCATCCACACAACCAACCCAATCTGCATCAATATAAGCACTTAAAGTGAAATCAGTATCCTTAAGATACCACAAGCCATAATCCAAAGTGCCTTTAAGATATTTGAATATCCTCTTTACAGTTGTAACATGTGCTTCTTTAGGTTTTGCTTGAAATCTGGCAACTAAACATACTGCATGCATGATATCTGGTCTGGTAGCAATAAGATACATCAGTCCACCAATCATAGATCTGTACTTGCTCTGATTAGCTTTAGCAGATTCATCATCTTTACTTATCTTACATCTAGTCACCATAGTCCACTACTAACTGGTTTGGAGTCATCCATTCCAAACTTCTTCAATAGCTCTTTGACATATTTTGATTGTGAAATGAATACCCCCTTATCATTTTGATTCACTTGAAGACCAAGAAAGAAATTCAACTCACCAATCATGGACATTTCAAATTATTTTTGCATTTCCTCTACAAATCTCTTACACATACCTTCATTTCCTCGAAAGATGATATCATCAACATAGACTACCACTATCAACATTTTGTTTCCTTCCATCTTGAAATAAAAATTGTTGTCTGCAGAGCCCTTATTAAACTTTTGTTGTGTCAAATATCTATCCAATCGAGCATACCAGGCTTTGGGAGCTTGTTTCAATCCATACAATGTCTTTTTCAACTTACAAACCATATCCAGTTTTTCTAATAATTGAAATCCTTCAAGTTGTTCCATGTATACTTCTTCTTCTAGTTCTCCATTTAGAAATGTAGACTTGACATCCATCTGATATACCTTAAAATCCTTGTGGGCAGAAAATGTCAAAAATATCTGAATGGCCTCCATTCTTGTCACCAGGGCAAATATCTCTTCAAATTCTATTCCTTCAACTTGTGAGTATCCCTTGCATACAAGTTTTTCTTTGTCTCTTACAACTTCACCATTTTCATTCAACTTATTCCTAAACACCCACTTTGAACCAATTACATTTTTGTTCATAGGTCTAGGAACTAGTTCCCATGTATGATTCTTCTCTTTTTTTTGTAACTCTTCTTTCATACTCTAACCCAACTCTCATCTTCACATGCTTCACATACAAACTTAGGTTCTATTTTAGAAAGTAAACACAGATTTACCTCAGTTGTTACTTTACTTATTTTATTCACACCTTCACTCTTATCTCGAATTCTCTATTCCTCTGAATGATTCTTTGGGCATACTTAGGAGTCTTAGGAACAAGTTTCGGTGCATCTTCCTCTTCTTCTTTAGTCTGTTCTTCTTCCTCTTCCTTATTTTCTTTAGGTACTGGTCCACAGATAGGATCATCTGGTTCAACTTCACTTATCTCAATAGGTTTGTGCATATCCTCATCAACCTTCACATTAGCGAGCTCTCAACAATCTTCCTCAATATTGTATTGAAGTATCTATATGCTTTACTAGTAGTTGAGTATCCAAGGAAAATCCCTTCATCACATCTAGCATCAAACTTTCCAAGATTATTAGCATCTCTTTTAATGTAACATCTGCTTTCAAACACCTTAAAGTACTTCACAGTAGGAGCCTTACCAGTCCATAACTCATAAGGAGTCTTTGTGATTTTTCCTCTGATCTAAACTCTATTGAGAATATAAACAGTAGTGTTTGTTTCCTCTCTCTAGTACACATCAGGTAAATTTTCTTCTTTCATCATAGTTCTTGCAACCTCCTACACAATCTAGTTCTTTCTATCAACAACTCCATTTTTTTGAGGAGTTCTAGGAGTAGAAAAATGTCTCTTTATGCCATGCTCTTCACAAAATGCATTAAACTCACTAGAAGTAAATTCTCCACCTCTGTCAGATCTCAAACATTTGATTCTCAGGTTCACTTCATTTTCTACTCTTGCTTTGAACACTTTAAACCTATCTAGGGCTTAATTCTTCTCTCTACGAAAGGCAACCCATGTCATTCATGAATAGTCATCAATAAGAAGTATGAAATATCTGTCACTATTTAGGCAAGCCTGTTCTACTAGGACCATAACTGTTTGTATGAACTAATTCCAGCATTCCAGTATTTGATTGCTCTTTTCCTTTGAAATTGCATCTTGTTTGTTTCCCTAACTAACAACTTTTGCAAATAGTATTAGCAAGCTTTATGATTTTTGGCAGATCTCAGACAACATCTCTTGAACTAATCTTGACCAGATTATCAAATTTCACATGTCCCGTCCTTTAGTGCCATAGCCAACTTTCATTAACTTGAGATACAAGGCACTGACCATCAACACCCTTAAGCTAGTAGATGTTTCCATAAGTTCTCCTTCCTATATCAACCATAGCTCTGGATCTTTTTCTAATCTCACAGGTATTATCCTGAAACGCAAGTTTGAAACCTTTGTTAAACATTTTTCCAACACTCAAAAGGTTATGCCTTAGGCCCTTTACATAATATATATCATCAGTGCTTTGTATTCCATCAAAACTAATTGTACCTTTCCCAACAATCTTTGCTCCAGAATCATCACCAAACATGACCAAACCACCATCATACTTTTCAAGTTTAGTGAGCTTACATTTATCTCTAGTCATGTGATTAGAACATTCATTGTCAATCACCCAATAGTCTTCGTCCATTTAGCATGAAATATAGTAACTAGAGTGACTTCCATCTCATTCTTCTTGTTCTTTGAACCACTTTCCCTTGCACATCTTCCAGAGTTAGCAAACACATATTTATTCTCCAAAGCTAAGAACAAGCACTAACAATCATCAACCTCATAATTAAATTTATCATCAAAGATTCTAGCTTCTTCTCTAACATAATACAACTTCTTGAACTTCTTATCCTTTCTATCTTTATGATCTTTGTTCTTCTTATGTACAACTCTATTCAGACATCTTGAAGCATAATGACCAATATTACTGCAATTGAAACATTTAAAGGGAAACATACCTTTGTACTTACTAATAACTTTCTTAAACTTTCTTGTAAAGATCGCTTCCAACTCATCTGAACCATCACTATTTGGATCATCTTTAGTCTTTGTTTCTTTAATTTTTTTTGTCTTCTCTTTTTTTCCTGGTGCAGGGGCACCATTAAAGATGTTTTGTCCATTCAAGATTTTAAGATCTAGGCTTTAGAATGTAGGATTTTTGTATTTGAATAAGGTCATTAAGACCATTTGGGGATGTAATAGATCGTTTGTGGTAACATTAGATGTCTAGTGGGGTAGATAATTTGACATTTGCAAAAATGATATTTTTGACAAAGTTGTCAAATAATAAGTTGTGAAAGTTGCTTTTTAAGGGGATATGAATGGTCACAAGGCTTTAGGACTCAGTTTTGGAAGTTATAGAATTTAGTTTTGATTTAAAATAATATAAGATGTTGTAAAAGCTTGAATGGAGGTGGATTTTTTGAATTTGGAAACAAACTAAATAAGAATACCCCTGATTTTTGTGATTTTTTTGTATTTTCTCTTCTTAACTGAGACTGTACGGCCTGTATAGTGAACTTGTGCATCTAATTCCTTGGAATAGTGTTGTATATTGATTTAACCTGACTTTTATCCTAATTTGAGGGCTTAACAATCAATTATGAATATTTACTAGGAGACTTTTCTCAGACCTGCCTTAACAGGGCACTTTTGTGTTTTGAAGGACTCAAGATGAAATAAACCCATTCCACCTATTTTCAATGATGTTCCTCAGTGTAATGGGTGTGTACTAACTATTCTTTGAATGTGTATGAATTTTGGGAGTGCAGGGGAGGTTTGGAAGTGAATTGGGTGTGAAGCCCCATGAGAAGTTTTTGAGTTTTCCATACAAAAAGAGAGGTTTTAGTAGGTGAAATTGAGAATTTTTCTTGGGTAGTATGATTTCAAGTTGAATTAAGCTTGTGTGGGGTATTTTAAACCTTTTTTGAGCAATTGATATGTTGTGGGTCGATTGGGAAGTGCTATTTTCAATAAACCCCTAGGGTTTAGGCTAAAAAGGAGGGTTTTATGATTCACCCATTGTACGGTGGTATGTCTAAGTTTTTATTGTGCATTCTAAATTTTTTCCACATTAGAATTTATGCCTCAAGAGTTGGTAGAGATTGGATAATTCTAGATGGTAGACCCTTTGTAAAAGAGGGCTAATTTGAGCCCTAAATAGTGAGAAAATCTAGTTTAGAGAAATTTGTTGCAAAAGAGTTACTGGTGATTGTTTGATATGAAGAATGGCTCCAAAATGGATCCCTGAATTAGATTAGGTTGTGAACTGAAAGAAGGTGGTTGAGAACTTATACCCGATTTAGTGGGTTTGGAGTGCTACAAGGAGTCGAAGTGAACTTGCTAAATGAAGGGGTTTTGGTGAAATTGTGAATTGACCATTGTTGTTCTAGTTTTGAATTGTGTTTTTTTGTATTGCAGGCCTCCCCCTATTGTGTCAAAATGGTATCAGAGTGAGGAAGTAGTTCCTTGAAGAAGAAATTTCCAGTTTGGAAGGTGAAAGGACAAGTTCAGAAAGATGCCTCCAAAGGCTAGTACAATGGCAAAGGAAATAAAAGAAATGAAAGAGATTTTAGAACAAAAGGATAGGATCTATAGAGAGTCAGAAGAAGCCACCATAGCCAAGGTGACAGCCCTGGAGAAGAGTCAAAGAAGAGGAATGTTGAAGGAAGACCAAAGTGATAAGGAAGATTAAGCAGAAGAAGGAAATCCTCCAGTCTAGAATGATGAAGATGATTTAGATCTTGATGAAAGAAGAATGATGAAGATGTTGAAGGTAGTAAAGGGTGAAAACACTCCAAAAGTGAAGGTTGAGGTACCCATGTATGGAGGTAAGATGGATAGTGAAGAGGTTTTGGCATGGATTGATGCCTTAGATAACTTTTTTGAATTTGAAGACATTGAGGATAGCAAGAAGGTTAAGTATGCAAAGACAAAGTTCAAGGAACCAAATCTCACAAGGTGGAATTTTGTCCAAGAGGATAAAGTCAAGAAAGGTAAGTCTAAAATATGTTCTTGGGATAGGATGGTAGCAAAAGTTAAGGCTCAATTTTTACCAACAGACTATGCTATTCAACCTTTTATGAAATTGCAAGAATTAAAGTAGAGGGAGAAGGATGTGATGTCTTATACTAAAGAATTCCATAGATTATGCATAAGGTCAAGTCACCATGAAGATGAAATTGAAAGAGTAGCCAAATATCTGAGTGGCTTAAGGTTGAACATAAGAGATGAAATCAGTTTGAACCCTCCTAAGACAGTAGAAGAATGTTTCCAAATGCCAATAAGGGTAGAGGATAGAATGAAAAGGAGACAAGAAAGGCAAGGAAGAGGAAGAGGTAACATGAATAGAGGTAGAGGCACAAGGAAGATCACTGAAGAACAAGATAGTGCAAGAAAGAACAAGGAACAAGCACCAAAACCAAGAGGAGGATGGAGAGGTGGAAGGACAAGTTTCAGATCAAGGAGAGATTACAATGAGTTTACAGGAAGATGTTATAAATGTGGAAAGTATGGTAACCCATTCTTCAAGTTTCCAAAAGATTTTGGATCAATTTCAAATGGAGGAGAAAAGAAGAATGAAAGAAGAGCACAAATAGTCCATGAAGATGAGGCTGAGAGTTCAAATTCTAATTCACTTTGTGTTGCTCCTGAGGTGGGTGAAATGTTGGTGATGAAGACTCAATTCTTGAAGACCACAAAGGAAAGAGAGTTACTTCAAAGAAGGGCCTTGTTCAAGATAGCTTGTAGATGCAAGGATAAGGTATGTAGAGTTATTGTTGATTTAGGTTGCACAGATAATATTGTGTCAAAGGAGATGGTAGAAAAGTTACATTTGCAAAGACTGCCTAGGGAGAGACCTTATAAGGTGTCATGGGTTAGTGATAAGAAAACTTTGGTAGTGAATGAACAAGCAAAAGTGGAGTTTCAAATAGGTCAGTATAGAGATGAAGTCCTTTATGACATTCTACCAATGACTTGTTGCCACATGTTGCTAGGCAGACCCTGGCAGTTTGACAGATTAACTATATACCATGGTAGGCAAAATACTTACACTATAGAGAAGAGTGGGAAAACATTCTTGTTGACTCCATTGAATGAAGGAGTAAATGAATATGGTGAGCTAATTATGCTTGGGAGAAAGGAGTATACTACTATTGGTGAAGGTAAAGGCAAGTGTGTGAATTTATAAGTTAAGGGAAACCACGTCAAGGTGTAGACTATGAGAAGGAAAAGCGAAAGACATTTGCAGATAGTGATAGAGAAGAATGGCTATAGGTGGAAGGAAAAAGTGAATGAGATGGTGTCTCAGACTAGTAAAGGATGGAGGGAGAGTGAAGAGCCTTTGGAAAGGAAAGAATACAAGGATAGCATCATGATTGGGGCAGTGGAATGTCCTATAACATAGAACAAAGCAAAAAATTAGTCAAAAGATGATGCAAGTAGTGGACAGTGAGCAAGTGGACAATGGTTGGTAATAAGGATAGGACAATAGATGATGGTGGTGATGTAACAAAATACAGAGAGGGTGGTCGTATAGAGGTTTATAGGGATGAAAGGAAAATAGGATAGTTGAAGAATGATGTGACTGATGGAACAAATAGTAAGACAGAGTGTAAGGCACAAAAGGACAAGGAAGGAATATAGTGATGACAGGTGAAAGAAGAATACAAATGTAAAGAAATATGGTATGGAAAATTTTGAAGTTGGTAATGATGACAAACACCCCTCAACATAGTATAAATAGTTGGAGCCAAAAAAAAGGGAAGATAAGGTTTTCAAGGATAGTAATGAGCAAAAGGAACCTGAAAAAGAAGATCAAAGAGGAAAAAGGCATGGAGCATATCAAGGAGGACATGTTACATTTCTCTTTCCAAGAGACCTGGAAAAGCTTCAAGCTAGGGTGTACGGTGCAGGGGCACCATTAAAGATGTTTTGTCCATTCAAGATTTTAAGATCTAGGCTTTAAAATGTAGGAGTTATGTATTTGAATTAGGTCATTAAGACCATTTGGGAATGTAATAGGTCATTTTTGGTAACATTAGGTGTCTAGTGGGGTAGATAATTTGACATTTGCAAAAATGATATTTTTGACAAAGTTGTCAAATAATAAATTGTGAAAGTTTCTTTTTATGGGGATATGAACGGTCACAAGACTTTAGAAGTCAATTTTGGAAGTTATAGAATTTAGTTTGGATTGAAAACAATATAAGGTATCGTAAAAGTTCAAATGGAGGTGGATTTTATGAATTTGGAAACAAACTAAATAAGAATACCACTGATTTTTGTGATTTTTGTGTATTTTCTCTTCTTAACTGAGATTGTACGACCCATACAGTGAACTTGTGCATCTAACTCCTTAGAATAGTGTTGTATATTGATTTAACCTAACTTTGATCCTAATTTGAGGGCTTAACAATCAATTCTAAGTATTTACTAGGAGACTTTTCTCAGACCGACCTGAATAGGGCATTTTCGTATTTTGAAGGACTCGAGATGAAATAAACCAATTCCACCTACTATAAATGATTTTCCTAAATGGAATGGGTGTTTATTAACTATTCTTTGAATGTGTATGAAGTTTGGGAGTGCAAGGGAGGCTTGGAAGTGAATTGGGTGTGAAGCCCTATGAGAAGTTTTTGAGTTTTCCATACAAAAAGAGAGGTTTTAGTAGGTGAAATTGAGAATTTGTCTTGGGTAGTATGATTTCAAGTTGAATTAAGCTTTTGAGAGGTATTTTAAACTTGTTTAAGCAATTTATAGGTTGTGGGTCGATTGAGAAGTGCTATTTTCAATAAACCCCTAGGTTTTAGGCTAAAAAGGAGGGTTTTATGATTCACCCATTGTACGGTGGTATGTCTAAGTTTTGATTGTGGATTCCAAAGTTTTTCCACATTAGAAATGATTCCCCAAGAGTTGGTAGAGATTGGATAAGTCTAGATGGTAGACCCTTTGTAAAAGAGGGCTAATTTGAGCACTAAAAAGTGAGAAAATCTAGTTTAGAGAAATTTGTTGCAAAAGAGTTACTGGTGATTGTTTGATATGATGAACAACTCTACAATGGGTCCTTGAATTAGATTATTTTGTGAACTGAAAGGTGGTTGAGAACTTATACCCAATTTAGTGGGTTTGGAGTGCTACAAGGAGGTAGAGTGAACTTGCTAAATGAAGGGTTTTTGGTAAAATTGTGAATTAACCATTATTGTTCTAGTTTGGAATTGTGTGTTTGTGTGTTTCAAGCCTCCCCCCTATTGCATCATTTCTAAACTTTCTCATCTCAAATGCAGTTAAGGTGCCAAATAGTTGTTCTTTAGTAAACTTATTAGGATTGTATACTTCTTTAATGACCGAGACCTTATCATTGTAACTCTCTAGTAAGGTCATTAGAATTTTATTTATTATATCTTCATCTACCAGAGTGTCCCCTTGATTCCTAACTTCATTTGTTCTAAGATCAACCCTCTGGAAATAGCTTGTGATATCTTCACCTTCATCCATTTTCATATTCTCATATCTACGCTTTGTTGTTAGCTTCTTTGTCAATTTCACTCTATCATTTCCTTCATAAAGGTCTTCCAACTTCTTCCAAAATTCATAAGCAATTCCCAAAGAAATAACTTTAGTTCGCTCTATCTTAGATAAAGCACTGTAGATGACATACCTCACTTTTTCATTTTCCTCATAAGCAAAAACCTCATCTACAGTAGTACAACCACTTGTCGATGCAACATACTTCATCGCAATATCCTTCTAGGTCTTGTAACCAAGAGAGATTATGTAACCTCTCATTTGAACTTTCCATTCACTGTAGTCAGATCCATCAAACATAGGGATCACCAATTTGTGCACCATTGGATCTACCTCAAGTGGTTAAGCTCTTCACCAAGGAACCAAAGCTTTGATACCAATTGTTGAAAGGTGCAAGACAACTAAGAGGGGGGGTGAGTCAGTTGTCACCAAACTCAAACTTAAATCTCAAACACTTATGAATTTCTTATCTTCTTAATTCTATTATTAAGTATGAACATGAAATGCAAATAACAAAAGGCAATATAAACATAGGAAACACCATATTTACATGGAAAACCCAATGAGGGAGAAACCACAGTGAGGATTAACTCGCAATATAAAGTAATAGAAAAATTGAATACAAAAGGCTCACTGCCTACAAAAAGGACTCAATTCCAATAGAAAGGACTCAATGTCCAAAAAGGAAGATCATTGCCTCTAGACTCAAAAGATTACAGTAAAGATCTACCACAACAGGTTACACACATCCGCAGCCTTGATCAGAAGAATTGTAGACACTGTCAGCAAACTACTTTCGGAAATCTAACACATTAAAGTACTATTACCTCTAATCACTTTTTCACAACTCTATTTTTCTTCTTGATTTGATACTTATTTGCAACATCTTTATCTTCTGCATTGCACCCTCTCTCAATCCAAAACAGTTCTCTCGTCATACACTTCATTCCATAAATTCAAATTAGGTCAGCAACTCAACATTCCCATGGTGGAAAAGAATGAGAATGGACCACACCAATACTTAACTATGACCCAAAACAATGTCTTGGATCAATCACATGCTTCCTTAATTACATTTTTAATCCTTCATATGAAATGTAAACACCAGGTCAGCCAAACCCAATGAAAACACAAATGAACATTGAAGTACACAAGTTTCTCAACATGAAGATAACACGTGGATGATGTAACATGCTTCATCATGCATGAGAACACATCTTAGATACCTTCAGATACATCTGCAACAAGTGCAACAACCTTCAAACATAGAACACCTTCCAACACCATCCGTTGTACAAACACTCAATACTACCGGGAAACTCATCTTCAAAACACTAACATCTTTAAGCATAACACGTAGAACACCATTACAAGATTATTCTAGACTCCAAATAGAAGACCTTAAACAAATCCTCAGCTGAGGATTATGGAGAAGAAACGAGCCCTGCACCGATACAAATAGCTCAAAACCTACCACTATGGAACACACCAAACAACAAACCAGGTGCCATGTCCATTCACCACCACCACCAAAAATAACCCTTCAACCGCGACAAGCATAGATTGACACTGTGTTGTTATGGTTACACGAGCAAATATTCTGAAACACATGTACATAACTTTGACTTCACTTTTTATTAATTTTCTCAAAAGCACTTGGTAACCCATTATATCAACATATCTGCAACATCATAAAGATAGATCCATGTACTCACAACATCTCAACAACATCACAACTATACATGCACAATCTACAACATCCTCACAGACTATAAGCTGACATCAATGACAACACCACCAAACTCCTGTCATACCAAAAAAGACTTACTCCCAAATCAGTTCTGATCGCTGGGCTCATTTCAAGCATGTTAATGGGTCCACCAGGGAATTTTTTTCATACATGATGGTATGTTTTTAACATTTAATACTGTGTCCTCAATCATTTAATATTAGTTATCTCATGTCATAGGATTAAGATACTTGTCATGATCTTGTCTAATCTTATGTCTCAACTTGGCTATATAACTAAGTGGTCTCATGTGTAAATCAACAATCAAATCAATCATGTCATCATAATCTATCATTTGCATCATTTGATAGAATAGTATTACTCCCTCATACATCTTAAGTTATCATCATAATCTCTTTAGATGAGGCAACTTCTACATATTGAATGGCTAATGAAAGTGTCATTTTAATCATTTAGAGGTTGAACTCATTGTTTGGTCTATGATATGTATTAAACTCTGATTTGATTTATATATGATAAAAATTAGTAATATGTTCTACAAAATTAGTAATATGTGTTTTTAAAATTTTATGTATTTGAAATTGTTTGATAAAATTGTCGATTTTTTGTGAGTCTCAAATTTTTAAACTTTTTAGACCTACCTAATTATCGCCAAGTCCATTTTTTTCAACCATGATCTTTCCAACATTCTAAATACACATTTAACCTTTAATTACATGATCAAATCCAAAAAAGAATAAATTAATTTTAACCTTACATAATAATAAATTCAATTTCAAAATCATATTATATCCTTGAATTTCAATTAATTAATTAGCTAGTAGACTTCCCTTGTAAATGTGTGAGTCCACAACTAATCGACAAACCTATCTCATGCAGCTACACTAAACCATTTTTCAGATGGTAGTTTTTTTTGAATTTTCAAGCACACCTTCAAAACCACATTTTCCTATTTTTCATAGATTTTATCTGCGAAATTGCACGTAGAGATTATTTTACTATTTTTTATGCTTTCATATGTCTTTGTATGCTTTTTGAAAGCCCATTTTGATAGAGGCATGGTGGATGCTGAAAAATATTATGAAAAAAATTCTTTACAACTTTCAATTGCATTTGCTGGAAAATTTCATGCGGCTTGCTCAAAACATTGTGATTCACATGCCTTGTCATTGCACGTACATTTTGCATACCTTGTTCCAAAGCACACTTTTCCACATGCAGAGAGGATGCTATCAAAAGTGGAATTCTACTTTACCAGTGCCAATTGCATTTTTTTGAAAATTTCTAAAGCCCATTTAATAAAATCCATTTTGTGCATATATCCTGCAATCATACAATTGACAATAACAGATCTCTAAGGCATTCTATCAAAAAAATCATGTGCCTCATCTACGATGCCAATACTATTTACTTATATAAGTGTTAGGTTTTGTAGTATAGTGAAAACCTAATATTTTTGTTAAATTTTGTATTGAAATTTAACCTGTAATAGTGCTTTGGAAGGGTGAAAATTTTCTAATGTGATATTATTAAGTGTAAATGTGTTTTAGAAGAGTGAAATTCTGATTTATATATTTTAAATTGTCGTATTGATTGTTATTATACAAGAAGAGTAAAAAATTGAAAATCATATTTGAAGAACCTAGTTTTAATTATGCTTGCTGCAATTCATATTTATAGTTTGAAAATTTTAACTTTGATGACACTTTGGAAGACTGAAATTATAAGAGTTATATTTCTATCTTAAGAATTTAAGTTGTAACTATGCTTTAGTAGAGTGAGTCTAATATTTGTATTCTAAATGGACCACTTAACTATGATTATGCTTAACAAGAATAAAAGATTGGGAATCATCCTTTTAGACCAAGAATTTAAACAAAAATTGTGCTTTAGAAGTTTGAAATTTGATATTTACATTTATAGTTGAACAAATTTAACTTTAATTGATCATTGGAAGAGTGAAAATTCACATTTCTAGCTCTAAAATTTTAACTATATAATTTTGATTTATTGGTCTATTACTTGAATTTTCTTTTTAATTGTTGGCCCTCAGATTTCAACCCTCATAACCACCTTATAGTATTGTAGATTTTAATTGCAATTGTACTTTGGAAAGTGAAAATCTAAAACTCATTCATCTAGTTTGAGAATTTGAATTTTTATTCTACGAATTTTTATCATAGTTGTGCTTTAGAAGAATGAAAGTATAATACAGAATTGAAGAATATAATTGCAGTTGTGCATTGGAAAGTGGAAACCTAAATATAGTAGCGATGTAGCATCCTCCATGTTGTTCTTCCTGATGTTATTGCCTCGGTCAAGAAAATTTTGCAAAATAGGGGTTCTAAATTGAGGTGAGCATGTGGTATGGAGTTTATGCAGAAAGGATGGTTGAGCAAATGCATCACAATATGACAGTGGAAAGTTGTCTCATGCCAAGAAAAACAACTTTCATTAGTTGAAACATTCATTACTTCACGCCTCAAAACACATTTGAACTCGCAACTAATATTTTTATTTAAAAGGTTGTAAAAATCTTGTCTTGAGCTCAAGAATATAGTAGCTCTAAAACCCTCATTTTTTGTGAATAGATTGAAGCAACAACTCTAGTGAGATAGTTTTGGTCCATATCAATTTTTTACTAATTTTGTTTTGGTAGGGTTCCATAATATTTTTCTTGCAAACTCCGCCCCTTTTTCCTTGTTGGTATCGTTGACAAGTACATCACAATTTGTGTAGAATCTTGAGGTAAATCACTTGCTATGGTTTCAATGAGTTTTTTTCTTTTTTTCTTTTTTTGGGAATATATATGCAACTAGATCATTTGCTGTCGTGTTTTATTTCATTCTAAAACAACTTTGTTCATTATTTGTCCGTTGGTTCTATAGTTTTATCTATTGTTTTTTTTAAATTTTGTTTATTTTGTTTTCCTTGTTCTTATGATTGTTGTAAATGCAATAGAGATACTTTCACAAAGAGTGATTAGTAGAGATCAAACCATCTTCAAATGTTAACTTATTACATTGTTTTCACAAACTTTATATATTGTAAGGCATATTTCTTCAAAGTTTTTTGTCATTATAACTCTTGTACTTTAAAGACCAAACATCACAAGGAATGTAATTGACATGACACAAGAATGACTAAAATTTTAAAAGATCACAAACAACTTGATTTTCCAATAGCCACATCCTTTCACATGGTGGATTACTTAATTAAGACTCACTAATACAATTACATGCCCATGCTTTTGATATTATTACATTCTTTCCTAAAAATAATGATGACATTCCTCGAAATTCCGCATCGTTATCAACCCATCCCTTCCACCTCCTAAGGTGGCGTGCAAGTATGTACGGTCAAACGCACATCAAGAATTCTGGATAGATAATACGAACTTCCGTGAGAACACGAGTGAATACGTCACTGCCACGAGTAAATCATCGGCAGAAGGAAAGCGACTCCCATTAAGCTTCCAATTGCATCGGCGGTTTACGTGTAAGACCCGCTTATGGTGTGATATTTTTAACGCGTCAGTTCTTTCGTCAGAATCACCGTATGAAACCCATACCTAATTCCGCACAGACGTTCACAAATCTGCTATAAAAAGCCCTCTCACCATTGCTGTAATTACGAGCGAAGAAATGGCGAGACTCAGAGCATCATTCGTCTTCCTGTTTGTTATGTTGGCGGTTGTGAGAGGGGACAAGTGTGGAGAGGAGATAGCTGGTTTGGCGAGCAACTGCGCTCCTATATTGCAGGGCAACGCTCCCTCTGCAGCGTGCTGCGGGCTCATCAGGAGCGCCGACCTGTCGTGCGTGTGTCCGAAGGTTACTCCCGCAATTGCTAAGGTGATCAATGTGCCCAAAGTGGTGAGCACTGTCCAGAGCTGCGGTAGAAACGTTCCTCATCACACTCGATGCGGAAGTAAGCACATCTTTCATCTCAGTCCCTTCAAAACCATTTTTCTTTCTCATTTTGCATTTTTGACCACTGTTTCTCTCATCATCTTATTGCAGGTATTGTGACGCCTTGATCGAAATCCAGTGCAAGCTCAATAGAATTCACTGTTTACAGCTTATGAAATATATTCCTATTTAATAGCGTTTAATTAAATATTTCCCTTCCTAATATGTAACTGGGAAGAGCAAACGTATGTGGGGATGACCCACCTGAAATTTCTGAACAATCATAAATGTGTTTTGTTTAAAAAAATTGCTTATATTATATTGGTTGCTGCTTTAGATATATTCTTCAAGGTAGCTTCTCCTTAGTAATTTTTCTTTTATAGAGAACATCATGTTCAATTCTATTTGGAAAATCAAATGTGTGACTATGGCAATTTTGTTGTTTAATTATTTCATGATTAAGATACAATCATGTTTATTTAAGGAAAATATTAGTATGTTGATTAAATTGATTTGGTTGTTTAAATTATGAATTTTGTACATTATTAATAAGATGTAGAATTGTAGGTTTATTATGAAAAAATTGTAAATAAATTGTTAAAGGTTGTTTTTGAAAATTTGTTAAAAAAGGTTTTATTGTTGCATAGGTTGTAGTCTTTTTCCATTTTTCACTTTCTATATATTGATAATGACAATATGAAAGATGTTCATAGATTAATTATTGTTGTAAGAAAACAATGTGGTTTGATGTTGTAGATATAGAATATGACCTAGATAATATTGATCATCATTCTTTATAATGTTTTAGAACCATGGAATGAAGCATGATTGTAGTAAGGGTATTGATTTTGTAAGAAATATATTTATTTGGAAAATGAATATAATGGATTTCTCATACTTCAAGATTCAAATCCATAATACTATAATACACAATTCATTTTCATTATGTTATAATTACTAATACAAGATTGGTTTCATGTATACCATATTCAACCCTTGACTTTGATTATGAGATAATAGGCACATTTCATTCACTCAAATCATTATTAAATTAGTTCACAACTTTAAACTCATCATATATTTTCTCATACAAATAATTTGGATTTGAGATTAGTCTAATCTATATTTATTCTAAGAGATTGTAAGGGTAAAATTGTAAGAGCAACTTGCAAGATGTTAGAGGAAGGTACAAATAATGTTGTAGAGTTTAATG
>VDFB02373365.1:267957468-268113756 GCA_007258455.2 Sequoia sempervirens
AGACTTCAATAATTAACTCTTTGTCATGATCCAACTTGAAATATAAGTTGTTATCAATGGTACCTTTATTGAATCCAAGCTTCAGTAAATATTTGTCTAGTCTAGCATACTAGGCTCTGGGGTTTGCTTGAGTCCATATAGATCTTTCTTCAATCAACAAACCATGTTTTCCTTGTTAGTCAATTGAAATCCATCCGGTTGCTCAATATATACTTCTTCTTCTAACTCACCATTCATAAAAAATGACTTCACATCCATTTGATAGACTATATAGTTCTTATATGTAGCATAAGAAAGAAATAACATTACGACTTCAATTCTGGCAACAGGGGAAAATGTTTCTTCAAAATTAATACCTTCCATGTGTGAATACCCTTTACATACCAGTCTTGCTTTATTCCGGACCACTTCACCTTGTTTATTCAACTTATTCCGAAAGACCCATTTAGTACCAATTACATTTTTATCTTTTTTTCTGGGAACAAGTATCCATGTATTATTCTTTTCCATCTACATTAATTCTTCCTTCATAGCTTCCATCTAATGTTCATCATTTCAAGCTTCATTGACATCTTTAGGTTCAATCTTGGAAATTAGGCAATACTCTTCTGTGACATTTCTTCTAGTTTGCACACCTTTATTCTTGTCTCCTATAATTTCATTTTCAGAATGATTTAGCTTTACATACTTCAGAGTTTCAGGATTCTCTTGATCTTCTGATTCTTCTATTCTTTCTTTTGCACTTGCACTTGTCTCTGCTTCCTGACTACCTTGATTTTCTAGAACAAAAGGAACATATAGAAAATATGGCACAATTTGAAGTTGATTCCATGTCTAAACATTCTTCCCTTTGTTCGTATTGTCTTCATATGAATCATATCCACAATATTTGGATGATTTAATAGAATCCTCATTAACTTTGACATTTGCATTCTAAACCATTTTCCTCACTCTTTTGTTATAGCATCGGTAGGCCTTGCTTCTAGTAGAGTAACCTAGAAATATTCCTTCATCACTTCTTGCATCAAACTTGCCTATATCGTCATCTCTCTTGATGTAGCATTTGCTTGCAAAGATCTTGAATTACCTAAAAGTGGGCTTATAACCAAACCATAGTTCAAAAGGAGTCTTACCAGAATTACCATTACATTTACCCAGTTCAAAGTGTACATAGAAGTGCTTATAGCTTCACTCCAATAGATGTGAGACACATTTCTTTCAATCATTGTTGTTCTAGCATCATCCAGAACTATTTTGTTCTTCTTCCTCTCTACAACTCCATTTTGTTGAGGGGTTCAGGGAGCAAATAACTGTCTTATGATTCCATGCTCATCACATAAATAATTAAAATCCTTGGAGGTGAACTCACCACCTCTATCTGACCTTAAGCATTTGATTTTCAGACCTTTCTCATTCTCTGCCATAGCTTTGAAACTTTGAACTTTTCTAATGCTTCACATTTTTCTCTTAATAAAGCAACCCATATCATTCTAGAGTAATCATCAATAATCATCATAAATTACCTTTCACCATGGAGACTTTTGACTATGGAGGGACCACATAGATCAGTATGTATCAACTCCAGTAATCCACTTGAATTATGTTGTTTTCTCTAAAAAGAAACTCTAGTCTATTTTTCCATTTGACACTCCTTGCAAATTGTGCTAGCAGGCTTTACTAGCTTAGGTAGATCTCTTACTGCTTGAGTGGAACTTATTTTGACTATGTTATCAAAATTCACATGACACAACCTTCTATGCCATAACCAACTTTCATCTACTAGAGCAATTAAACAACTTTCACTAGCAACATTTAGGTGAAAAATATTACCTTTTGTCTATTTACCCGAAGCAATTACATTTCCAGAGCTTCCATATATCTTGCATCTTCCATATTTGAATTGAAGATCATAACCCTTTTCCACCATCTGTCCAAAACTCAATAGGTTGTGCTTTAAGCCTTCAACATAAAGAACATCATTTGTGTTATGCTTACCACCAAGACAAATAGATCCTCTGCCATGAATCACACAAGCATTGCTATCTCCAAATCTTACAACCCCACCATCATACTTCTCTAGGCTTAAAAATTTGGTTTTGTCACCAGTCATATGATGTGAGAATCCACTGTCAATGACCCACTCATCCTTTTCTTTAATTCGGGCTGCAAGAGCTTTCTCAACTTTAGTAGATTCAGTAGCCATAGGACTATTTTCCTTGATAGCAATGAAAACCCAATTATCTTCATTTCCATTATCTTTATTAGACTCATCATTAGTCACTCCGAAAAAGTAGCATTTCTTTTCAAATCTAGATTTGTAAGGCTTAGATCTAGGGACTCTTTTAGGACACCTTGAAGAAAAATTACCTATTTTACTGCAAGAAAAACATTTGATATGAAACTTTCCTTTATACTTACCTTGTCCTCTACCTTCTTTCTTTACAATCAGTCCTTTCAACTCTTCTACTTCCCTTTCTTCATCTTCTAGCTATTTCATTTCTTCCTCATACTTGAATGTATTTCTAGAACTCTCTCCTAGATCATATCTTTGCTTGTTTCTTCTGGATAGAGTAGTCTTAAATGTAGTTTCAGTCTTAGGAACAAAATCACCAAATTTCCTCAGCTCAAAGGCAACAAGTTTACGAATCAGTGTATCCCTTGTCACATTCATCAATGATCTGGTTTCTTCAATAGCATAAGCCTTTTCTTTGTAGGAGGGAGGAAATAATCTGAGCACCTTAGCCATAATTTCTTCCTCATCTAGAATACCACCAATACATCTAATTCCCATCACTAGTTCATTTATTCTTTGCATAAAAGAAGAAATATTTTCATCTTCACCCATCTTTATATTTTCTTACTTTCCATTCAAACTCTATAGCTTAGCCATCCTCGCATGTGAATCTTCTTCATACTAAGTTTCTAGTTTCATCCACATCTCATGAGCTATCTTCAGACCTAACACATTTGTCGTTTCTGAATTTTTTAGAGCACTCAACAAAGCTTCCATATCCTAAACATTATTCTTAGCCTCTTTAACCTCATTAGTAGTGGAAGGACCACTCACAGGAATAACATATCTATTCTTTGTAATTTTCTTGAAAGGTTCACCAGTACACTTCAAATGACACTCCATCCTAGCTTTCCACAATGAGTAGTTTGTTCCATCAAATCTAGGACTATATTTCTTGTATGATGCCATCTTGGATCATCTCAAGCTTTTAAACTTCTTTAGAGGAACCTTCTTTGATATCAATTGTTGGAAAAACAAAGACAAACAACTGAGAGGGGGGTGAATCAGTTGTCACCGGTTATTTAATTTTTTTTAAACTTTACTTAACTTAATCTCATATCTGATGAATAAATAATAAACCATGAACAATCAACACATTAGAAACACAAAGAACACCAAGATTTTTACATGGAAACCCTGTTAGGGGAAAAACCATGGTGGAGGTTAGTCCACAATATTATACCCTGTTAAAAGTATAAGAATAATGGGAATGCACATGCATTTAGGCACACTGCCTAGAGCTCACTGCTCAAATACAAAAGAGGACTCACTGTCCAAAGAAAGGTTTGGATTAAAACCATACAAATTGTGAAATGAGAAAATAGCTTCTACACAAGCCTGATTACAGTTCCAGTTAAGCACAAAAAACCCTTCTTCACTCTTCGCTCAAACTTCTTCACACTTCACTCAATCTTCTTCACACTCCACTCTACAATCAAATGATATTCACACATAAACACACATGAGCACACCAAGAACACTGAGCACATTGAGAATAATCTACACCAATGAAATAATCACTCTTATATATCCGCAACATGAGAATACATCAACAACTTAGTCGACCAAAAATATAAAACACATTTTCAATGTTAGCCAAAATTTACAAATAAATTTGCAATGCAAATCCACCAAGGTCGGCCACAACATAGCAGAGACTCAAATTAGAAACTCCAACACAAAAATACTTCGATTAATTTCACCTTGAAGATCCACAACACATAGCTACAACCATCATGTTGGCCAAAAACATGAAAAATTGAACATACAGAGAAAAATCTTCGACGATGAGCACACCGATCAATGTGGATGTACCACAAAGATAGAAAATGATCTAGAAACATCCACGAGAACCAATAAACAATAGAGAAGCATCCAAAACAAATAGAATTACTAGAAACACATAAACTTTACTCAGGAATATTGACATAACCCACAAAAATACTTTTAGAACATAGTTGTTCACAACATGATCAAATCTTGATGCAGACCTCTAAAAATTCTGGAGGATGGACTAGATATACTCAATAGAAAACCCTTTAATCCACAACAACTGATCTTCAACGCACATAAAAAAGAACCTACATGACCTTCACACTTCCACTGGGAACCTGTAACACTTTCTTTTACAATTTTCTCTATATCCTCGACATATACAGTCTTCAATACATCAAATGCTAATAGTGTTGACATCAATGACAACCACATATCAGCAACACAATCACAACATCCAACAAGTCCTAACATGTATATGATTGTCCTAAATAGCCTATGACTATACTAATGATCCTATCACTATCCTAAGAATGTAACATACAATCCTAATGAACCTATGACTCTCCTAAGAAAGTTATGAAAATCCTAACGATGAAGATAAGATAGTCCTAATGAAGTTATGACAATTCGTAAATTTTATGAATTAATCTCCATGTCTTATTTGTGCATACATGTAGAAATCATCATCATTCTTTAATGAAATGACCAAAGAATATAACATAGGATGAGCATGTGAGAACATATATAACACAAATTTAAAGACATAGGTCACTCTAAAATGTAAAGATGTCGTAATGGAAGCTCGATGTCCAATGATATAGAGCATGATGTGCCTAAAGTAAGGGTAACTCTAAAAGTATGATGCAGTAAGTTAGGATGACAATGTGATCTCTGCACATGTGATATAGTGAATTAGACCCAATAATATATATCTTTTATGGTTGCATTATAATAATGTTTAGTTTCATTATGTTACCAAATGCTTCTGATCTCAAATTCATCCATAATATATCTAACAAACTTTAAAAAATTACATGCTTGTGCTACCAATATTGTTTAAAGTAAAGGGGGTCGCCCCTTAAAGAGGCCTAGGATATTTATAACAATTTTACAATTACTAACAATGAACTTTGTGTAATTATTCATTTATTTATTTAATCATTTGTAGTGAAAATATGGATAAAAGTGGAAAAAAAGAGTAGTGAAAATATTGATAAAAGTGGAAAAAAATATTCACATTAACCAAGAATCCATAAGGCCATACAACATTATATGTCAGTAAATGTATAAAATATATCCAATAAAGTCAATAGGCTTGCAAAAAAGCTGTATGGACATAAAATGTCACATATCTATAATATAAAGCATATGTTCAAAAATGCCACATAGGCATACAAAAAAAGACCCTAATGTAATCATTTCCCACTAGGGGAAGGAAATATATCATGAGTTTCCTTTGACTTCGATTGGATGTAGATGCATGTGATGCTCGTGTCTTTTGACTACACTCACTCATTCTCCTCTCTACACTTCTCTAGAATCACATACCGCATGCATACATATAATCATCATGTTCATCCACAATAGGGGCATGTTCATGATCTAGAGTCACAAGCCCTTATAGCAAGCATCAAGATAACAATTAAACTACATACATGTATAATTAAAATTTTCAATAATAGACCACTAAAAGAACAAATATAATGTGAAATTTACTAATTTGTCTCATACCTCTATCAAAGAAGTGAAACTTGCTACTGTTGTAGCAACACCATGGTCCAATGTGGCACAAACATTAGGAGTTCTAATGTCAACATTTGAAATGAAACAAAAAATATTGTTTAATTACCAGAACTACCTAACATTGTTTTACAACACCATTAATGAGTAAATGTTACTTGGGTGAAAGTTCATTGACGATGATAAGTGCGAGGTGTTGATGTTGAAGGTCCACCATGAAACTATTCGACATCCAAAGTGAGTTATGAGAAAACCATTCATATAAGGTTCAACTATTCACATGCAATAAATATATTTATTTACTGGTTACATACCTATAGACTCAATGACATCATGAAATAGGGATATAGGGGAATGATGAAGGTAGTATGAACCCTCTAACTTTGAATTTTCATCATAATCATTCTACTAATTTAGTTATTCTTACATTTTAGAATTAAATTTAATAAAAAAAATTAAATGAACTTCATGAAATTTACCTGAGTATCAATGCCGAATGTTTCATTCAACAAAGTTTTTGTCATAACCATTCCTTGTGCAACTGATGTATCATGTGTAGCTGTATCCTAACTACACTCATGATAATAAGTGCAAACAACACCAGAAGATTGACAAAAATGGATTGGAACTTGAGGCCTAAAAAACTCACGCACATCGCCCTATACTAGAGGTCTCATATACTGTTTAAGGCTTTGAGTGAATAAGCTAATGGACTCTAAGGTGTCCACCTCGACACTGTCCTTCACAATGGAATGAATAGTCACATGATCCACCACCAGTCTACCAAGGGTCTCAGTGCTAGGTGTGGGTTATGTTGTGCCCTCACTCTATTATGTGAGGAGCCCCCACTTCTACCCTAGAAATCTAGAAAGTCAAAATAGTTTGGAATCTCATTGAGGAAAAAATCACAATAGAGTTTCCTAAAAAGGCATTATGACACCTTGTAATTATTGCACAAAGGTTGGTCATAAACCATCCACCACCTATCCCAAAAAATATTATTTATCCCTTCGTGGTGGCACTAATGGATGGGGACCCTCCTGCATCCAATTACTAAGGGTTGATTGGTTCATGGGTTGGTGAAGAGGGCACACAAGTCATATTTGTTAATTTTATTTTTCTTTACTTGCTCATAGGATTTTTATTTGAATACAACTATTTTTGTTCTTCCCTCTTATTGGAATAGAAATTAAATTACACTCACCGATCCTACATGAGACACAATAGATTGCAAGGATTCAACAAGGACTCTCCTATGAGGGTTTGTTGTGGCAGTATCTTTCAACCTTGTAATCAATTCCTCAAGCTACTTTTTATTGTCTTCTATTTTACCTAGTATGTTTTCTTGGATGTCTATGAATTGATGGAGGTGTTTTCCATGGTTCTTGTTTAGGAGTGTCTTCATGAGAAAGTGATGGAGAATTTTTAACATTTTGAGGTGGAATATCATTTGCTAGAAATTAAAAAAAAGTTAATAAAAAACCTAATTCAATCTATATTTTAATCAAAATTTGAAACTAAAAAAGTAGAAATACTTACCTCTTTGACCTCCTCAATGTCTTGGCAGCATCTTGATGAAGATTTCACAACCTCAAGGTGAAAAAATGGAAAAATATTTTGGCAAGTGCAGGTTGAGGAGAAGAAAATATGTAGGGGTTGTGGGTTGAACAACAAAAAAATGAAAGGGAAGTTTTTTGTTTTGTTTTTATAACATGTTTCATATTTAGCGAGTTCCACATTTGGCACTCTCCAAATGATTATTTTGAGCATAAAAATTAAAGTTCCATCTTTTTTGTGTAACATTTTTCTGCATATACCCTTATCTTGAGTTGCAAAGATGACAAATTTTATGTGTTTTTAACAAGTTTATTGATTTGAAAATGTATTTTACCGCACATATGAAAATAAAAACTAACATAACATACTCATATTTGAGAAATGGTGTAAGAGAAGAACCTGTTATTGAAAGATGATGCTGAATTGTAGGGACAATGGCCTTGGGTTCCCTAGACCTAAGACAATTCCTATTAAGATCTAAAAAAATCTAAAATGTAGATTGTAGTCAGCTTTGTGTTTCTTGTGACTGTCAACTGATGAAAATTTCGGATCTGGCCTACACACATGAAATGAGTGGGAAAGGTTGTGTTGTATAGGGGATTGACTAAGTGAAAATCCATTTTGGTATTTCTACCTCCATGCACAACAAATTATGATGATGAAGAGGGAATACCCTAGATCAGGCAGAGGCCAAAACAATAATTGACTAAAATGATAATTGATAATATTACCTTTGGTATGAAATCCTTGATGAAGTGATTCCACACCACAAATTACCACAAATATTGATTCATGGATGCCTTGATTACTTGATATAACTACAAGAGGTTAGTTCACAAAACACAATAGATTGTTGTAGATAACAAGTAGAGGATAACTCAATACATCTTCATAATTAGATCATAATAACTCCTTGTTCATTCTTGCTTCTTTCTTTCTTCTTTTCTCTAATGTTCAAATGAGAATAAAAATTGTTTATGTATGCATCCCAATTTATATTTTTAAATATAGGCTAACTTAGGATCTTTTTAAACCACCAAAAATTGATTTTTTTTTTTAAATTTGAATTCGGACACCTTTAAGGTCAAGGGTGCCCCATGCCCTTGATTGGGTTCTTTTTACTCAAATTTATCATGATGTTGTGGATTTAAATATATTTTATCAATCTAGCCCCCCAAAAAATAAATTATTATTATAATTAATGTTGTAGGAAAATTAGGGTATCAACGTAGGGTTAAATTATCAGGGGTGACAATTTATGACACTAAATTTATCCCACAAATTAGTAAGAGCATGACCTTACATTCATACTCACACTAATGATATAAATATCCATATAGAAAAATTGAAGAGACAAGATGACACCAAGTTGAGGGGTGTGCAAGCCCCTAACTTAGGATCCCATCAATCCAAAATGTTAAGAAAAACATGCACACAAGACAAGGAAAGATTCAATCATACATAAAGGACTCAATGAACAACCAATGGAGTACACTTAAAATAATACACAAAGCATACATAAAGAAAATATATTGTATACAAAATATACATGAAGGAAACATGCATAATACACAAAGAAAAGATGTGAAATACATGGAGCAGACACACCAAATACATAAAGAGAACACAAAAAAGATACAAGGAAAAAATAATACCATACACAATAAACATGCCAGAGACACAAAGTAGACACATAAAAAACATAAGATAAATAGTAAAAACACAATAAGACATAAACACAAGGTTAGTACACTAAAAAGGATTCAAGTCGGTAAGGTAAAGAGACCTTAGTCTTAAATTTATCTCAAATACCAAACATCATCCCTCAAATATGACGTTAGACACAATGGTGCTCTCATAAAGACTAACAAGTTGCATTATGCTAGATCACTCATGAAACACATGGCTCCATTAGAAAGCAATTTGTGTTATGCTAGGTGGCCATTAAAAATACTCAAGTTCATGAATCAACAAGTTCCATTATGCCAAATCCATGGAATTTTTTTCTAATCACATTTTAGGGGGCACATAAAAGTGGAACATCATGGGGGATAAATCAATGCTTAATGTCATAGAGGAAAAAATGATAAGTTTGGATGTTTCTGATATGTGGTTTTCATTGATGTCAACACTATTGGAATTAATGTCTTTAAGGTTGTATATGTCGAGGATATTGAGAAAATTGTAATAAAATAAGTTGTAGGTTGTCAGTGATGCAGTGAAGTTCAGTATGTTGGCTAGCCCAGTATATTGATGATTGGAGGTTTTTAATTAAAGGGTTTGTTGTTGAGTATATCTAGTTTATCCATGTTAAGTTTCAAAGATCCACATGAAGATTTGATTGAGTTATCAATATCTGTGTTCTGACAGTTATTCTGTTGCTTCAGTTGGTGTTCCTGGAAGAAGATGACATGATTCTAGTAATTTGAATTGTTTCAGATGCTTTTGTAGTGATTCATGATTCTTGTGGATGTTTCTAGATCATTCTCTATTTTTGTTGTCGATCCACATTGATCGTTGTGCTCGCGATTGTTGATTTTCTCTTGCGTGTTCATGTTTTTCATGTTCATGGCCAACAAGGTGATTGTAGCGTGTTGTGGATCTTCAAGGAATAATTTTTGAAAGTGTTTCATGTTTGAGGATGTTGTTTTGGGTCTTCACTATGTTGTGGCCAACATTGGTTGATTCACATTGATAATTATTTATGGATTGAGCCAACAGTTTATACATGTTTTATTATTTTGTTGAAGCTGACATGTAGCGATGTAATCTCTTGTTACAGATATATATGAGTGATTGTTTATACCATTTGAAGAGATGTGTGTGAGTGTGGGCGAATAATGTGTGAGTCTTGTGTGCAAATAATGTTCTAATCATTTGAAGGCAGAAGTAAAGTGTGGAGAAGAGTGAGTAGAGTTTATGTGCTTAACTAGAAATGTAATCAAGCATTAGCAAATGCTATTTTCTCAGTTCAAAATCTTATGGATGTAATCCGAATGTTTTTGTAAGATAGTGTGTCTTCCTTTGGTTAGTAATCCTTTTTATATTTGAGCAATGAGCTCTAGGGAGTGTGCCTGAATGCATGTGCATTACCATTTATAATTATTTTATACTTTTAACATAGTATAATCTTGTGGACTAACCTCCACCATGGTTTTTCCCCTAACAGGGTTTCCACGTAAAAAATATTGGGGTTATGTGTGTTTCTGATGTGTTGATGGTTTATGCTTTCATGGTTACATATCAGATCCAAGAATAAGTTGAATAAGTTTAAAATTTTGTGACAACTAATTCACCCCCCTCTCAGTTGTCTGCCCTTGTGTTTCCAACAATTGGTATTAGAGAAGGTTCCTCAGAAGAAGTTTAATAGATTGAGGTGATCCAAGATGAAAACATATAAGAAGGATAGTCTGAGATTTGATGGAACACATTATTCTCTATGGAAGACTCTAATGGAGTGTCATCTGAGATGAACTAGTGAACCCTACCGGAACATTACAAGGAATAGGTATATTATCCCACAAAATGGTCCTTCTACTACTGCAAAGATTAAGGATTCCGAGTACAATATTAGGGATAAGGAAGCATTGTTGAGTGCTCTAACTGATTCTGGGATGACAAATGTAATGGATATGAAGACTGCTTATGAGATCTAGAAAAAGTTGGAAACTTTGTATGAAGGTGATGCTCATATAAAGATTGCTAACTAAAAAGTCTGAAAGGAAAATATGAAATGTTGAGAATGGGTGATGATGAGAAAATTACTTCTTTTATGCAGAGAGTGAATGAACATGTGTGTAGTATTAGATGTGCTAGTCGAACATTGGAAGAATTAAAGATTGTTGCTAAAGTTCTTAGATCCTTGCTTGTTGCATACAAAGCCAAAGCTACAACTATTGAGGAGGTCCAGATTGTGACAAATGTAACTAGAGGCATGTTGATTGGTAAGCTTATTGCTTTTGAGTTAAGTGAGTTTGGTGATTCTCTTCCTAAGACAAAATCTACATTCAAAGCTACTATCTCCAGAAAGGATAAGCAAAGATATGATCTAGGAGAAAGTTCTTCTAGAAAGGTGTTCAAGTATGAGGAGGAGATGAGAGAGATTGAAGAAGAGGAGAGAAAAATAGATGAGATTGAAGCACTTATTTTCAAGAGGGAAGCCAAAGGAGAAGTTAAGTATAAAGGGAAATTTCCTATTAAATGTTTTTCTTGCAATAAGATAGGTCATTTTGCTTCAAGGTGTCCGGAAAGAGTTCCTAAGCCAAGACCTAACAAACCTAGATTCCAAGGAAAATTTTATTTTGCTGTTGATGAAGGTGTGACAGATGATAAATCTAATAAAGGGAATGTAAGCAAGGACGAATGGTTATTTATTGCTATTAAGAAAAATGATCCTGTACCTACTGAATCAGCTAGTTGCACGAATGTGGAGAAATCCCTAGCTGCCAGAGTTGAAGAAAAAGATGAATGGGTGATTGATAGTGGAAGCTCTCATCACATGACAGGTGATAAAAGTAAGTTTGTGAGCTTGGAAAGGTATGATGGTGGTGTTGTAAGATTTGGTGATGACAAAGCTGGTGTAATTCATGGTAGAGGATCCATTTCTCTTGATGGTAAGCATAATATTGATGATGTCCTATATGTGGAAGGTTTGAAGCATAATCTCTTAAGTGTTCGATAGATGGTTGACAAAGGATACAATCTTCAATTCAAGGATGGAAAGTGTAGAATATTGGGGTTTTCTAGAAATGTGATTGCATCTGGTTCAAAAACAAAAGGTAATATCTTTCACCTAAATGCTACTAGTAAAAAATTTCTGATTGCTAAAATTGATGAAAGTTGGTTGTGGCATAGGAGAATGTGTCATGCAAACTTTGACAATATTATCAAGATAAGTTTTACTCAAGCTGTGAGATATCTTCCTAAGTTGATAAAACCTAGTAATACAATATAGAAGGAATATTAGTTGGGGAAGCAAACTAGAATTTCATTTCGGAGAAAACAACATTTTTCAAATGAAGTATTGGAGCTTGTGCATATTGATTTGTGTGGTCCTTCTAGAGTCAAAAATTTACAAGGATACATGTATTTCATATTACTTATTGATGATTATTCTAGAATGATGTGGGTTAATTTCTTAAGGGACAAATATGAAGCTCTAGAGAAATTCAAGATTTTTTAGGCTATGGTTGAGACAAAGACAGGTATGAAGATTAAATGTCTGAGATCAAATAGAGGCGGTGAATTCACTTCCAGTGAGTTTAATTCTTTTTGCGAAGAGCATGGGATAAAGAGACAATTATCTACACCATAGACCCCTCAACAAAATGGAGTTGTGGAAAGGAAGAACAAGACAATTGAAGAAGCTACTAGAACTATGATGTTGGAAGGAAACATTCCTCATATCTACTGGAGAGAAGTTGTGATTACTACTTTACACTCTCAACTGGGTAAAAGTCAAAGGTGATACTAGTAAGACTCCTTATGAGCTATGGTATGGTCATAAGCCTACTGTTAGATATTTCAAAATATTTGGGAGTAAATGCTTTATCAAAAGAGATGAAGATATAGGAAAGTTTGATGCTAGAAGTGATGAAGGAATATTTCTTGGTTATTCCACTAAAAGAAAAGCCTACCGGTGCTACAATAAGATATTGAGGAAATTAGTTGAAAGTGCTAATGTTAAGGTTGATGAAGACATAGTTAGACCATCCATAACTTGTGGATATGATTCAGACAATTAGAATGACAGTTCAGATAAAGGAAATAAAGTTTAGACTTCAAATCAAGTTCAGATCATTCCGGTGGATTAGGAAAATCAAGAGGAAGGAACTAGTGAAAGTGTAGAAGTGAGATCACAAGAGCTCAAAGTTCAAGAATATCCTAAGACTCCAAGGTAAGTAAGACTAAATCATGCAGAAGATTAGATCATAGGTGATAAGAAAAAATGTGTTGAAACCAGGAGAAGAATTGCAGAAGAATATTGTTTGATCTCAAAGACTGAGCGTAATAGTGTCAATGAAGCATGAAAAGATGAACATTGGGTGGAAGCAATGGAAGAAGAACTATTGCAGATTGAGAAGAATGATACATGGATTCTTGTTTCTAGACCTAAGGACAAAAATCTAATTGGAACTAAATGGGTCTTTCATAAAAAATTGAATGAGCAAGGTGAAGTTGTTAGAAACAAAGCAAGACTTGTGTGTAAATGATATTATCAGATGAAAGGAGTTGACTTTGAAGAAACTTTTGCTCTTGTTGCTAGGATTGAAGCTCTGAAACTATTTCTTGCTTATGTTGATTACAAAAACTTCAAGGTTTATTAGATGGATGTCAAGTCAGCATTTCTACGAACTAGAAGAAGTGTATATTGAGCAACCTAATGGATTTCAATTGACTGATTAGGGAGATATGGCTTGTCCATTGAAGAAATAATTGTATGGTCTCAAGCAAGCCCCAACAACATGGTATGCTAGATTGGACAAGTATTTGTTGAAGCTTGGATTTTGTAAAGGTACTGCTGATAGTAATTTGTATTTCAAGATTGATCATTATAAAGATTTGATTGTTGAAGTCTTTGTTGATGATATCATCTTTGGAGGAGATGATAGTTTGTGCACGAAGTTTGTTGATGAGATGCAGAGTGATTTTGAGATGTCTATGATTGGAAAAATGAAACTCTTTTTAGGATTCCAAATTACTTAGCTAGATAAAGGGATCTTAGTCCAAGCATGTGAACGAACTGCTGAATAAGTTTAGTATGGAAGATTTAAAGCCAGTTGGTACACCTATGGTGACCGGATGTAAGTTGACACAAGATGATGATACACTTAAAGTGAACTAGACTAGATATATATCTAGGATTGGTGGATTGATTTATTTGAATCAATCTAGACCTGATATCATGAATGTCGTATGCATTGTTGCAAGATTTCAAGCCGATCCTAAGGAATCTCATGTGACTGTTGTGAAGAGGATTTTCAGATACTTCAAGGGGACAGTTGATTTTGGCCTCTGGTACCCTAAAGATAATGACCTTACTTTGAGTGCTTTTACTAATGCTGATTGGGTAGGAGATGTGAATGAAAGAAAGAGTACTAGTGGTGGTGCATTTTTCTTGGGAAAGAAGCTGATTTCATGGTTAAGTAAGAGTAAGAATGTCATTTCTTTATCAACTGCAGAGGTTGAATACATTGTTGCTGCTAACAATTGTACTCAAGTATTGTGGATGAAGTAGATGTTGAAAGATATTAGAGTTGTGCATGATGAACCTATTGCTATATTTTGTGACAATTCAAGTGCAATTAACATTTCTAAGAATCCGATGTATTAAAAAACCAAGAATATATCTATCAAGTTTCACTTTTTGAGAGAGAACCTGTGAGTGAAAAGGAAGTCAGATTGGAGTATGTGCCCACTAAGGAATATATTCTAGATATATTTACCAACCCCTTGCCTAAGGATACTTTTGAGTATTTCAAAGGGAAACTAGGGGTGATTAACCCTCCTAATCAGAGCTAAGATGCATTGAATTGCATCAATCCGTGCATTTCATAGTCATATCTTGATCCAAATTGATGTTGTGGTGGCTGCTACTTAAGGGGAGTAGTCAGATGTTCAGAAATGTGGTTCAGAGCTTGTGTGGAGAAATTGTGTATCTTTGTCATTGATGTCAAAGGGGGAGAAGAGTCATGTGAAAAAATGTGAAAGAGTTAAGGAGAAAATAGTTGGAATCTAGGAGTGGAGAAAGTGCTAAGAGAAAGTTGTGATTGATGGTGTTTTTCACATCATGTGTTTCCATCAATGCCAAAGGGGGAGATTGTTGGATGTTTCTAATATATGGTTGTCATTGATGTCAACATTATTGGCATTGCTGTCTTAAAGGATGTATATGTTGAGGATATTGAGAAAATTGTAATAAAATAAGTTGTAGGTTGTCAATGATGCAATGAAGTTCAGTGTGTTGGATAGCCTAGTATATTGATGATTGGAGGTTGTGGATTAAATGGTTTGTTTTCGAGTATATCTAGTTTATCCACATTAAGTTTCAGAGATCCACATGAAGATTTGATCGAGTTATTAGTATCTGTGTTCTGACAGTTATTCTGTTGCTTCAATTGGTGTTCCTAGAAGAAGATGATGTGATTCTAGTAATTTGAATTGTTGTGTATGATTCTATAGTGATTCATGATACTTGTGGATGTTTCTAGATCATGCTCTATTTGTGTTGTCTATCCACATTGATCGTTATGCTCGTGATTGGTGTTTTTTTCTTCCGTGTTCATGTTTTTCACGTTCATAGCCGACAGGGTGATTGTAGCATGTTGTGGATCTTTGAGGAATAATTTTTGAAGGTGTTTTGTGTTCGAGGATGTTGTTTTGGGTCTTCACTATGTTGTGGCCGACATTGGTTGATTCACATTGATAATTATTTATGGATTGAGCCAAAAATTTGTACTTGTTTAATTATTTTGTTAAAGCCGACATGTAGCGATATAATCTCTTGTTGTGGATATATATGAGTGATTGTTTATACCATTTGAAGATATGTGTGTGAGTGTGTGCAAATAATATGTGTTTCCTATGTACAAATAATTTTCTAATCATTCGAAGGAAGAAGTAAAGTGTGAAGAAGAGTGACCAGAGTTTATGTACTTAACCAGAACTATAATCAGACATTAGCAGATGCTATTTTCTTAGTTCAAAATCTTGTGGATGTAATCCAAATGTTTCTGTAAGACAGTGTGTCTTCCTTTGGGTAGTAAGCCTTTTTGTGTTTGAGCAGTGAGCTCTAGGCAGTATGCCTAAATGCATGTGCATTCCCATTTATAATTCCTTTATACTTTTAATAGAGTATAATCTTGTGGACTTACCTCCACCATGGTTTTTCCCCTAATAAGGTTTCCACATAAAAAATATTGGTGTTATGTGTGTTTCTGATGTGTTGATGGTTTATGCTTTCATGGTTACATATTAGATCTAAGAATAAGTTGAATAGGTTTAAAATTTTGTGACAACTGATTCACCCCCTCTTAGTTGTCTTCCCTTAGGTTGCCAACAAATAACACATCAAGGGGTGTTATATACAACACCACCATCAAAGGGGTATGCCAATAATTCAAATTTCACAAGACACCAATGCCAATAGATAGGGTGATATGCCCCCTTAAAATGTCAATATACTTGCCATATTGATATTTTAATAAAAAGAAGGGCAAGGAGGGATCCTTGAAAAAAATATGCACCTCCCAAAACTAGTTATCCTTTCCCATCAAGTGTAAATGCAAAGAAAACCATACAAGAGACTATCATGAATTGCTACCGTAGATGAAATATGGTTGCACGAAAGATTGTACCACCATGAATGACAATGAGAAAACATATGAAGCTACAAATGCCACATAGTGAGGAGAAACACCATAGAAGAGAGATCATTATTTATAATGATTGGGTATATCATCACATGAAAGAGCACCACAATCAATAAGTTATATTTTATTACTCAAGGAC
Source organism: Sequoia sempervirens (assembly GCA_007258455.2). Lineage (NCBI taxonomy): Eukaryota > Viridiplantae > Streptophyta > Pinopsida > Cupressales > Cupressaceae > Sequoia > Sequoia sempervirens. The sequence goes on from VDFB02373365.1 coordinate 267,974,345, forward strand.
TGGCATTTATTGGTGGAATAACCATGCACTTGATGATATGTATAAAAATAATATTTTTATAAAAGAATTATGTGTTGGAGGAAGAGTGATCAAATGGGATTTGAGAACCTTTTAAAAAATATGCTCTTGGTCTTATAGAGGATGAGGAGTGGGAGACAATACTTTCTCTTGTGAATAAAATTTTGCTCACTTACCACAAGATGTTATAAATATAGTAGATATTGGAGTATGTGATGTAGATGGAGGAGAAAGTTGGAAACCTAAACCCATTTTAGAAAGTTTAGGTGTAGAATTTGCATGATCCTTAACCCATTGCTTCATGTTTTTATTATATCTACTTTTATAAATAATTTTAAATCCAAGCCCATAACACTTTTCAAGTCAAATGGAGAAGTCTTGTCTAAATTCTTATGAGAATAATTGATTCTTTCACAAGAATGAAAATCCTTTTTAGGTGTTGAAATGTTATGTTTAGAAATCACCAACACATGAGGGATGAAAGCTTAAGATCTCCCACCACAATCACAAGATGATGTTTTTGGATTTATTGATGTAGAATAATATTGAGCATGAAACACAAGACTCCTTAGATTTAGATTGCAAGATTTTTTTATCCTGCCACAAAAGAGGGTGTAAAATCTAATGAACCCTAATCATCACCAAGGCATATACTTAAATATAAAGCATTATTTTGATCATTATTTGAAATAGATTGTGTTAATGATAATGAAACAACCTTTGGCTCTTCAAGATTTGTTGGTGAGATTTGAGACTCCGCACTTAAAGTAGGTGTAAAATATAACAAATACCACTCATCATTATTCATAGTATCATTATCATCAGAAGGCACTAGTTCAACTTTTGAAGATGGAATGAAAGTACTAAGAGAGTTGGAAGTATTATGCTAAGCTTTGGCTTGTAAATTATAACTTTTTGCATCCTCTTCAAATTTATGTACCTTGCTATTATATTCATATTTTATCTCATGGTGAAGTGTAGATGGGACTCTCTTCATGGCATGACTCTATGGTCTACCAAGAAGAAAATTGTATGAAAGAGGTTTTGGCGTGACATGTATTAGGGTAGGAAAAATCATGGGTTTTACCTTAATGGGTAGTGTGATTGTCCCCAATAGTTTTCTACCAACATTATCAAAGCCACAAATAAAAATATTATTAGGCTTAGTGAGATTCTTATCCACACCAATATTATCTAGAAGATCAATGCTACAAACATTAAGACGTGATCCATTGTCAATAAGAGTATATCTAACCCTAGTTTTATTAATGACCACAAATATTATTAGAGCCTCATGTTGTTTTTGAATCTCAAGATGAGGTAACTTACTTTGATGGAAAGAATATCGAGGTTTGTTTTATTCATACCATCCAACAAGGTTGCTACATCATTTGATTTAAAAAAAGGTGAGATGTCAATCTTTTGCAAAGCCTCTTGGAGGATTTCATGGTATGTATGTGAAGTTTGAACTAAGTTCTAAAGAGAGATCTTGGATGGATTATTATGAAGTTGCTCAACAAGATCATACTCTGCCACTATGTTGAGGAAGACGAGGTGTGGGGGGAAGATATGGTTGAGGGCATGAAATAGAGGTTGGAATTTTATTTGGTTGTTTATTATTTTGATTGTTATATGTGTGAGAAAATGTGTGATAACTTGGTTGCTGCAACACATCTTGGTGCACATGATTACTTTGAGTGAGTTGTTTTGTAAAGTTTAGGATATGACTAGGAGATTTTTGAAGTCCTATAATGAGAGGAGGTTTAGAGGGAGGTCCAATAATGAGAGGAGGTCCAATAATAAATTGTGGGTTCAAAATTTCAATTGAGTTAACTACTTGTTGACGATCTTTCCAATGCGGTGGGGTTGACAAGGTATACACTACTCACGATGGGTTCATAGAAATGGTGTCTCATAGTGATGTACATCACCAGAGTCCCCATTTATGTGAGGCATACACTGCCCCTACCTTGTCATCACTGCGAGAAACCATTTATTTGAGGAATATGCTACCCCTACCTTGTCAACCCTACCACATTGGAAAACTATTAGTGGAGCATTGGCAAGCTAGTTAGCTCACTAGCTTGCCAATGTAGTAGGGTTGACAAGGTAGGGGCAGCGTATGCCTCATAGAAAATGGGTCTCATGGTGATATTTGCTCCACTAGTGAGACCCCATTTCTATGAGGCATACGTTGCCCCTACCTTGTCAACCCTATTGCATTGGCAAGCTAGTGAGCTCACTAGCTTGCTAGTGCTCCCATGTTTTTATGGAATTCCTTAAAGAAATGTGGTAATGTGGCATGCCATGATTGCAAGATAGGCTCAAAATGGAAGCATAGAAAATGCATTTGAATTGTTTGACAAGGCACTTGAATTCACATGCCTTGTCCATGCTTCAATTTTGAGCCTATATTGTAATCATGGCATGCCACATTAGCACATTTCTTTAAGGAATTGCATCAGAAAAATTCATGTGATCTTTGTCTATGCTAAAAATACTCTTCTATAGGATGATTGTAAGTATTTTGTATGAATCCTTGAATGACATATATTTAATTTATTTGTATGGATTCATTTTTTAGGAACTAATATTTGTCTCATTACCATGCTACTGGTAAAATTATATGCCATGTCAAGGAAACGGACAAGGAATAAACTAACAGATGAAGAGTATGAAACTAATAAAGAAAACGAGAGAGAATAGGTGAGGGAATATTGTGAAAAGAAGAAATTGGATACGATTGATGAAAACAAGCCAATTGAAGAGGAACCTCAATCATCAAAAAGAGAAAAGGCATAGGTGGCACAAAGGGCATGAATGGGAAAGCATCGTGGTAAGACAAATTTGAATATCATAGTTGGAGACATACCCTCTATCGAAATTGAATACAAAGGGACATCATTAAGCACAAGAAAATATGGAGGGACACCATCTACCACAAGTGTATATGGAGGGACACCATCTACCGCAAGTGAATATGATTGGACACCATCCACCACATCTCAAGTTGAGAGTACATCATCACTCAGATTTAATGAAGAAGGTACACCATCATCCCCATGTGAACCTCAAGGTATGCCATATATTCCACCCTCGATCGAAGGTACACAATGTATCCCACCTCACTTAAATATTGATAAAATTCCTAATGTTGAAATGTATGTATCTAGGAGAACACCACCTAGAATTTTGCATAGATAGAAAAAGTATTTGATTAATATTGATGAGGATATTTTTCAGCACATGGAAGATAAGATTCTAGCACACGCTTGTAGAAGATATGCTGATAAGATTTGGAAATTCTTCTTTGAAAGGCTAAATGAGACCTCAAGATGTCAAATATTTGTGAAATGATGCCGGGTATAAATTATAGAAACATCATGAAGACTCTTGGTTTGAGAACATTGCATGCTTCAAGGGAAAACACTATTGTGAAGAATATAATGGATGCTTATGAGAGTGTGGGTAAGAAATTAGATTCAAAGGATAGTAATGTCACCTGATGTGTCATTACATCGACTTTGGTAAGTAGTCAAACAAAGAGAGCTCATCTCATTAGAAAGACAAGTGAACAATTGAGAATTAATAGAAAAAAATTATCAAGAGCCGTTCGAAGGTGACAAAGAATTGAGGGCACCGATTCAAATGAATTATGGGCATTCTCAGGGAGACTGCCATGAAAAGATTAAAAAGTTGTTGAATCATTGAGAAAACTAATTGAAGAGTATTGAAAGAATAACACAAGGCCATCTCTGAATCAAAGGGATGTGGTAAGAAGGAGAATAGGTAGTAGGAATCGTGAGCCACATCCAAAGCATTTTTTGGATACAACTCAAACCCAATTTTTTCATAAATTTCAACAGGATTATCCTCGAATTAGTATTTGTCAAAGATATTTTGAAATGATTAAACCTTTTTATGTCAAGATAAATCACACACACACTACTTCTTGTTGTAGACTCCATATTGAATTATATAACCATTATGATGCTTATCATTCTATATGTTTAGATTTGCATACTAACAATGTTTTGCAAGATTGTGGCATACAAGCCCTGCCAACATCTCCAAGAGAGTTCTTATCAAAAAAATTATGTGAATTAGAGGATTTTCAAATATTCTACAAGACACTATGCTTGGATGGTTCATGTCACCATTGTGGTGGCTTGCAACGTATGCCAGTACGTCAACATATGGAAAGCACATATGAGGCGGGACAAAAACTAGTAGAGTTCGAGAAGTATAAAACAATGGAATATGCTACAAAAGATGGTAATCAAGCAAAAATGTGTGATTTGGTTATTCAAAAGATTTCAGTGTATTAGTTTATGTCCATGTTTCGTGACAATATAGTGCATGAGTATGTAAGGAATACCCATAGAGCCCAATGGTTGGAAACACAATTCAAGCTATGCAAGGACACCTTTCTAGTTGGAAACATAGTTTTAGTGGTCAAATTTGTAGAGAACTACACTATACAACTACAATGTGAGGTGAAGTCACAATATTACAACTCCACATAGGTTTTGATATTTGTGCACATAACATTTATTCATATAGCTGATAGTACAGAGGACCTAAGGAAGGTATTGAGGGAGTATCATTTTTATATTAGTGATGATCACACACATTCTCTAGAGTTCTTGCAAGGTTGCTTCCAGATGTTCTATAGTGATTTGGCTTAGAGGGACATAATATACGGTCGACATATAATATGGTCTGATAACTGTGCAACATAATTCAAGAACTTGTTCATGTTCTTGTGCAAGATGCATGCCACTACAGGTATTCAACATATGTGGAAATTTTGTGAGGCTGGGCATGGAAAGGGGGAGCATGATGGTATAGGAGCATGTGTGAAAAGAGCATTAGCACAAGAAGAGTTAAAGTATAAAGATAATACAAAGTTGACAGATGCAAAATCAATCAAGTGGTGTAATACTTCGATGGGTCTAGGTAATGAAGGTACGTCTTTAGTTCATATATTTTTTTGGTTGATGGATGATACTAATATTGCACCATATGAGGATTGTTGTACACTAATAGGATCAAGTGAGCTACACTCTTTACTTAGTTCAGATGCAGGTTCATGGAATATCAATACATGGAAGATGGTATGCTTTTGTTCTTCATTTACAATGTAAACCAGGGATGATTGTGAGTCAAAGGAGTGGGTTGAGAAATGGTCATTAAGTTATCTTAGCCCACTTCACATGTATCACCCTTCGATGGAATTTGAACTAGCACATATAGATTCATCGGTTGACTTTGACCATGTATCAGATCTAGTTCAACCAGGTAATATATCTACTTGCTTAGTTTTTGAAATTCCTATTGTTATCTTACTTTGTAGTGTATTTGTAATTTTGACTAATTTCAAGAGATTTGTTGCACATATCAATGCAGGGCATGTTTATGTAGTTATTGCAGATGAAGACAATGAAGAGGGAATGAACTATTACTTGTGTCATTGTGTTGAGGCCAAAAATAAATTCGAGATCCCAGTTATAGATGAAGAAAACATCAAATACCCTACAAGCTCAGTTGTTGTTAATGGAACATGACTTAGTAGGTACCCACATAAGAGTGCTTAATATTGGCTATTTCAAGACTTTGAAATGCATTAGAAGATTCTTCATTACTCGAACCTTGTTGTGGCATCCAATGTTCATTTGAAAAAATATGGAGGTATACCTTTGAACAAGACCTTGTGGAAGGTCTGTGAGTCTGACCATGAGGCAATACTTGACATAATAAAGAGTAGAGAAGACCTAGATTGCTCGTTGGACTAATTTGTAACTATGCAAATTGGTTCTTATTATACTTGTATGCACATTAATTTTTATGATTACAATGCTACAATGCTACAATGCCAATGCTATCATCTACTGTTTATATAATCTTCTTTTAGTTTTCCTATTTGTAAGTAACCTACTAAAAATTGATTGGTGTCCCCTTGTAGAAAATGCTGATTTATGAGCCATCCAAGAGAATATCAACCAAAAAAGAAATGCAACATCCTTATTTTGATGATCTTGAAAATTCTCAAGAATGATTTTAAGCCATTATAAAAGTGTGTGTGAAGCTTAGTGAGGGAATTTCAAGTTATTCATTTGAAGTTAACAATATCATGAACACCTATGATGTGGACATTATAAGATCATCTCAAATTTCAAGTTATTCTATTCATGAGAGGATTTGTGTGAAATAGGTATCTTGGAACTCCCAATGAAGATGTATGGCTAGGAGTAACTAAGTTGAGAAACTGGTATGCCCATCCTTAATGGAAGCATCAAGATTTATGCCTTGTTGTTCCCGACTTGGAACCAAATGGTGTGGATTTTTTTTTCTGTAAGTTTCTTCCATCTTGATGGAACTTCAAAAATTTTTCTCCTTATGTTTCACTCATGCTCTGCTCTCTGTTACTAGTCTTTCATGGTGTTGGAAATTTTTCCTTGGGTTGAGGTTTAACTTTATTTTCATGTAAAACCCTTGTGTTTATTTTACGCCTTGGTTGGGATCTATTTTGCTGTTACTTTTTGAGGAGTTTTAAAACATCTTATGTCCTATCATTCCATCTAGGCTGGGTCCCTTTGGTCTCAAATATTTTATTTCCTCTACGGGGTTTTATTTTCCTAAGTCTTGGTTGGCCCCATGTTTCATCGTTTAAAAACAACTTATGTCATTGTTTACCGTCCGCCTAGTGATGCCCCCTTGTCCTCTTAATAAATGTTCTATTTTGAAGAGGGATCAAATTCGTGTGACCATTGATCAACTGTCATTTGATCTTAGCCATTCCCGCCATCCTGCAATGACCCCACCACATTGCTTTGGTTGATCGTGATATCGCTAACGGGCGCCATGTGTCCTATCTGGAGAGGTCGAAGGGGATAAAGTTTGAGTGACCATTGATCAAGTGTTGTCAAGATCAACGGTTGCCCGCCATCGTGTGATCGAAAGTTACAAGGTTTTCACTGATCGCGATATCATGGGTGGGAGCCACGTGTCTCATCTGATGAGGCCGAAAGAATAAAGGAAATACTGTCCGGCCTTAATACATTAAAATGTAGATTACTAAAGTGTTCTTATGACACACATGTTTTAAATCAATGGATCTATTATAATCTAGGTGGGAAAGCTACTCAATGCTTACTGGTAAGGTTGGCAACTGTGTTGAAGGAACGAGATCATTGATGCTCAAGATATATGGTTTCCCGCAATCGCGTGATCTGAAGTTACAGGATCTTTACCGATTGCGATATCACGGGCAACCACCACGTGGACTTCCATGGCAGCATATGGTATGGTGGGCCCCTTATTTTCCATGTTGGTGATTGTGTCAGCTTATTTTGAAGATGACCGTTCGATCATTTGATCTAATTGAAGGATCGATGGCTAGAATTTAAATCTGCATCAAATATGGTTGGAGTCGTTCGTGTAGTGCACAAGTGAGCTTTAATGGCAGATGAGACACCTACTATTATGATTTGATCCACATAAAATCAATTCTCCTAATTTATTTCTATCACAAAGCATCCAAGTATTTCGTGAAGCAATCTCAAAGCCAAAAGCGAAATTGTGAGTCTTTGCAGCCAAAATTTAGGACTTCTACAAACAAAGCCGTGAGTTAATTTCTATGCCTCCCGATCATTCTGCACTTGAATTTAGGAAAATATTTGCTATGTTTGTCATTAAGCTTGTTGATAAATGTGTTAGGGCTATAGTTTAATTATAGTTGTGAGAAATTGTAGTGTTTTGTTCTGTAATTTCCTATCTCTGGTTAGTCCTAGTTATTTGAAGTGTAACGTTGTAAAGAGGCCCTAGTTTGTATGAGATGGCACCACCTAAGCAACATTTTGGCCAAATTGACTATTTAAGAAGAAAGTTGTATGATGATTTCCTAGATCAATTGCCCTTGTCAATGAATGATAGAAAGAAGGGATTGGTTCCGATGCGAGGGAAAATCCTGGGGGAAGGGTTAGTACATAATTGCTCCAACATAGCCAATGCTAGGGTTCCTCTCACAAGTTTGGAAATGTTCAGATTGTGGTATGGGCAGAGGAATTTTCCTCACCCCTTTTCAAACGGTTGGATGTATGATATGGGGAAGTTGGTGGTACCAAATGTGTTCCCTGATGTAGACCTGCTTAGGGCAGTGGCTACAAGATATGACCCTGTCACATGAGTAATCAGAGATAATGATGGAGGGGTTCTTCTCAGTATTAACAGAGAAGAAATCCAACAAATTTTTTACTTGAGTGAACCAAGTGAAGACTTGGTTCCTATCAATCTTCAGGAAATGAAGCAGGAATATGCAAAATTGAAGTCTCTTTTTAGAGCTAAGTTACTTCCACCTCATCTAGCTAGGGCAAGGGGTTCAAGATTTCATATCAACCCCAGTGACCAAGAACCTTTCAAATTAAATTGTTTTGCAAATCATTTCTTAGCCACTTTCTATTCATTGTGTCAGATTTTGGGTTTCAGTCTTGGTGCGGTGATGCCCATTGCATATATGTTCATGGGGGGGCAAATAGAACACCCTAACTTCTCTGTGACATATGAATTTGCCCCTTTCTTGGTTGAAAAGATTCATGAAGGGCTGTCAAAGTTGTAGAAAAATGATACTGACACTCAATTCTTTCGGTATTCTATGCTGATGCATATGGGTATGTGTAGGGTCATCATGGAAAAAATAGGCCCTTAAGTGGCAAAAAATTTAGAAAAATCAGAGTTAGGCAACTTGACGTAAAAATTTGAATAATTTATCTATATTATTTAAAAAATATGTAAGAATAGAATCTGTAGAAAATTTAATGTAGTTTCTAAACAACTAGGTTTATTTAAAAAAAAAAATCTATTTCATGAAATTTTTGAATTTCAATGGAGTAATACTTAAATTTCAGGGGAAAAATAAGAAGCAGGTGTTTGTTTGACCACCCTAACTACAATAAAATGATAATATTTTTTTATAATATTTTAGACATAAGTAGAGAACTCATGTTAGGATGTGATTAATATTTTTTTGTAATTTTTTTCCAAGTAAATAATTAATTATGAATTTTTTATTACAACTTTAAAAAAATAATAAAAAATCGTATGTCCGACCACCTTAACTTGGTCAAAACTTCATGAAATTCAATTTTTCTTTTTTGTAATCCTATAGTATACGAAGCATAGAATGTGATGCATGTTTTGAATTCCAAAAATGTGATACCATTTGAAAGTTATAGATTTTTCTCAATCAACCTATCAATCAGGACTTTAGTCATAATTCAAATAGAAAATGAATAATAATTAATTATTAAATGTAAAGTAAAGCATAATTTGTATTGGTGGGAAGCTGAGAATATCCTTTAAAAACCCTTTTCATTTAATCAATTTTGTTTAAAAAAAGAGTCATCAGCCACATACCCTACAAATACCGATCATATTGCCACTTTTTGGCCCATCATGATCCTACACATACCCATATGTTCTTGTTCAAGAATGCTGATTTCTTCTCTGAAAAGATGAAATTAAGGAAATCAGTTGATAGAGAAAGATTGCCAGTACAGATATGGGCTGCAGATTTATCTTGCAATAAGGAAGGTACCAATTATGTGCAATTCAATAATTGCTTTTCTTCCAGATTGAGGGCTAGATTGATGGTGAATGTACCAAGGATCCCTGAGGAATTACATGATTTCCTTAGGCCAAAGGGGAGGAAGCCAGAATTGAAAGTTTTCCATAATTGGGGTGACATTATCCCATACCTAGTCAACACTGTTTTGAGAGTATATGGTTTTCAAGGAACCCCCCATATATTGCCATACAATGTGCCACCAAGAGTGGGGTTTATAGAAGTTATGTGGAAAATAGGTTGTATCCATGAGGACAACCTCACTGGGAGGGGTAAGGGAACATTTTTCCCAGATTATACAGTGGTGTCTAATTTTTCCTTTTCAAAAGGAGGCTGGGTGCATTTTGATAAATTCTTTGATGATTACCATTTGAGATGTGGTCCAAAGTGACAACATGATCCTGAGGGTTTCTTTGATCTTTTCAGACAAAGAATTAAAGTTGGAAAGTTTGTACACGAATTCAACTTTCATGAGGATTTGATTAGAAATGAATTTGATCTAAATAGGCAGGAGTTGAACAAGGAAAAATGGATAGCTTATGATAAACTATTAGATATTGTGTACAAAATGGATCCCAAGTATGATCCATTGTTGGAGTTCAGTCCATACCATAAGAAAATTGATTTTCTAATGGAGAACTTCAAAGAGATTATGGGCACTTTGAGAACAAAAAAGGTAAACTTAGAACTGAGTCTGGGTGTACAGGAACAAGGTGTTAGACCAATTGAAACAATGCCAACTTACTAGCCTACAGAAAAGGTGGCCCATTTACAGAAGGAAAAAGGATAGCAGTAGTGATGAAGAAGAAGTGGACAGAAAAGGAAAGAAAATAATGAAGTTTTCTTCACAACCAGGTCCAAAATTCAAAGTGCCTGGGGCAATCAAAATCATTGATTTAGAATCATCACCAGAAGACAGTCCCTCATCACCACCATCTAAGCCAAGCCCTAAGAGACAAATGATTGATCAACCACAGGAGGATCTGATGGATGAAATTATTGTTACTAATCAGGACATGTAGGTTGGTATGCCTTCCCCTCCTAGGTTAGTTGAATTGGTTTTATCTGATTTAGATATGAAAGGAAAAAGTGTACAAGATGCAAGAATGGAAGCATGTAAGGAGTTTCTAGATGACAATACATTTGTAAAAACTCTTGTATTCTTGCAATTGGTATGGAGGATGAAATTTGAAGAATATCAAGATAAATGTAAGAAGAGAAGAGGACTAAGGCTTGATAGGTCAGACTAGGAGAATGATGAAGAGGTAAGAGCTGAATTAATGGAAGAATTTAAGAACATCACTCCTGAGGAAGGAAGGAAACTAGTGAGTCAGGCTGGTGTATTGATTCTGCCTGAATGGGACATTGCAGATGTTGTAGCATTTAATGCTATTCTAAAGTCCAAGCATCTCTTGCAAGACTCTAGTAAAGAAGAGGTCAAGGTAGCACTGCAAGACTCTGCCTTCAGTGAGGAATATGAAACTTTGGAAATTTGGGCATTGGCCCCTCAAGGAAGAAAACCAAATGTTACAGATATTAATCCAAATTTCAAAGGAGGATTAATAATAAAAAGAGCTTCAGAGACCTCAACCACTGAGGCTACTAATTTGACTGTGAATGTGGCCAAATTGGCCCAAAAGACTAATGAAAGGGAGGAGGATGAAAAGAAGAGCCTAATGGAGAAGTATAACCTTTTGATTGAGGAATACAACAAGATGTAGCAGAAGAATGTTGAGTTGCAGACTGAAGAGGAAAGGTTTAGGTATAAACAGATTGGGGAGATATCAAGTGCTTCGGGGACCAGTATATTACCTTCCATAGCAGGGTCGGTGTCTCCTGCTTCTCCAATTTTTTCCACACCAGGGTCTCCTAGTCAGAATGCTTCCTTCACCCCTTCTCAAGAGGAAATTGATGAAGAAACAAAGTGCTATGTGGATCCTACAAAGAAGCATCTCTTCCAAAGAATTGATGAATTAAAGACATCATTAAAGGTAAGTGAGGAGGGATCTCTTTCAAAGCAAAAGGAGTTTTTTACTGCTGTCTTGAGGCATTTAAATGAAAAGGTTGATAATAAATTGCTATCTATACATTGTTTATATTCTTTGTTGTTAGATGCAATGAAGAATATTAATAGGGATCAGGAGGTAGTGATACCATTGATTGAAAATTGGATCCCTAGGGCCAGTGATTTGGATGTCATGTATAAGGCCTCAAGGTTTGATACAAATAATAGGCCCCAATCATTAAAGCCTACTCAAGTATTAGTTAAGTCATTGTAGGGTTTTTAGACCCTACCAGATGATTTGAGTAGGAAGATTAGGGAGTTGGTGAAGAATTTCAATGATTGGGGTCACACATTGTTACCTAATATAATTGATGAGCAGGGGAAAGTTAGGTCACTCTAGTAATGGCAGGATCAAACAAGTGAGGTCATCAATAATCAGATTAAATTCATTTGTGATGACTCAGATTATGATTTGTTGGTGAGTTGTATGGATAAGATTATTAGTACTGGCTCATTTTTGGAATCTTTTGAAAGGGATGCAAATCAGGTAGTGGTAAAGTACACACCTTATAATGCCAAGGTGAATGAGGTAATTAATTTTGACTGGCCAATTGATGAAGAATACCAGAAATGGGTAACTAAATATTTGACTGAGAAAGAGTAAAAGGAATGGACTACTAACACGTGGTAAATCAGATGCTGCAATTACAACGGTTCCAATTTTGTGTTGATGGCATTCTTGGCGTGGATTTCTTGTGGTTTTTTGTTATTGCATCAACTTTTCTCAATTGGCATGATGAACAAGAATATTCTCCAAGGTGATGGTGGTTGTAACAGATTTTTGGAATATCACCAGGTGTGCCATTTGGTTGGTGACATGTGTACTTTCTGGCCTGATGCTTGTTTTCTCCTTCATTTTCTATAGGAAGGATTTCAAGGCCAGAATTAGGGGTTAGCAAGTTAGATAATTTTTGTCGAGTCTAGGTGAAGTTGCAGAGAAAATTGTAAAGTCCAATGGTTTTAGAGAGAAATGCAATTTAGGTTCTGGGTCATTCTGTAATAGGTTTTGAGTTCATGGGGATTTAATGTTGTATAACAGTACTAGCATTTGAGTTGAAATGATAAATTCAAGCTCATGTCTCTGCATTGTACATGCATATATGAACTTTGAATAAAATAACTAAGGGTTGTTTTATCCATCTCATTGTTGTGGTGTGTATGATTCTATTTTAGCTTTAATTCAAGGAATTAATTAAAATGCTTGAATGGGATTGTAGGTGGATGTGTTCTGTATAAGGATTTGATAAGTAGTATTGAGTTAGAATACATATTGATGAGATTACAATGCAATTTCATCAAGGATTTCATATGTTATGTGTTAAATCTATCATATGCCTTTAGATACTTATGAATTTGACTCCTCTAATGGATATATGGCACTGATCTAAGTTATTATCTCATTGCCTAGAGCTTGCTACAAATTGCAAATCAATGACTATGTTATGTCGTGGATTGTGTAGTAATTATCTCATGCTCCAGATAGTTGATATTATCGATGAATAACCAATTCTATTCGGTATTATCCTATCATGTTGAGCTATTAAGTGAGATTATCTGTTATTGTTAGTGTTGTTTATAATAATGGTGCAGAGGTTGTAAACACATTAGGGGATCACCCTCCCAGGTCTTGCAGAGCCCGAAGTGTAGGAGTATTTTTAAATTCCTCGTCAGTTGGTCCAGGCCCTTCGAGCTGCCCTTGATTGGAATTGAAAATTCCATAGGTAGATTAGAAGACAAACCTAGTTACATTGTAAAACGAAATCAACACATCTATTTTAATTTCATTTCCATTTTGGATGCTCTTTCTTTTTCTTCTTTTACTTTGCCTATTTGTAAGTAAACTACTAAAAAATGATTTGTGTCTCCTTGTAGAAAATGCTGATTTATGAGCCATCCAAGAGAATCTCAGCCATAAAAGCAATGCAACATCCTTATTTTGATGATCTTGATAAATCTCAATTGTGATTTGAAGCCATTATAAAAAAACATGTGAAGATTAGCGAGGGATTCTCAAGTTATTCATTTGAAGTTAACCTCATCATGAACACATATGATGTAGACATTATAAGAGAATATCAAATGTATGAGTGACATTGTAAAAGATCTGTGAGAATGGAGTACCTAAGGCATTGTGCCTACAAGTACAACACTTGGGTTTAAAAATGGTGTATGAAGCATATTAGACAATTATAGCACAAATAGAAGAATTAGGATAGCCAAAAAATCTTATTTTATTGTAAACATCATATTATTGATATATTGAGTGTAATAACCATTGAGGTTACTAATCATTCTTTTTTTAATTTTATTCTCTCCCTATGATGTATAGCACCAATTGACTAACTTATTATAAAAACTTTATTTTATTAAAACAAATCAACCTAATGTTTATAAATCAATATCAATATAGCATACAGTCTATTCAAATAAACATTTTTAATGAGATTTACTACAATTTTTAAATTTATTGCTCCCCTCAAACATTTGTAATTCATGCAATGCAATCCCTTAATAGTCCAAATTGCAAAAAGGAAGAAATCTTTGACAGCCTGTTACCTGAATACCGTGTCAGTTATGGGCATTCCATTTGAGATATCTAGATCACGTAGGGAACCTCTACAATAACCTCTCTTGGTTTTTGTTATCTTGGAGTCTTTTTTCCGGGGTGTTCAATTTTGACTTGATGGAAAAAGTGTCAATTGCAAGCAATGCAAAATTGCAAAGTGGTGCAACTTTCATTCTGCAACTCGTGTGACCAAATGAACTGTTCCATGCATCTGAATGGGTATGTTTGTGCTAGGTATGGTCCTCTTTCACACCCAAATAGGAAAAATCACTCTGAGCTACGTTCAACTAGCTCAATCCCTTAAGGGTTAAAAGTGCATAAGGGAAACAATCTTTGATAGACTATTAAGTAGAAATCATGACAATTATGAACTCTCTGTCCAAGCCTAAAAAATTGTGTTGGGCCCCTCTACAATAACCTATCTTATTTTTTGTTATCTTGGAGTCATATTCCTGTGGTGTCTAGTTTTCACTTGATGGAAAAAGTGTCAAATGCAAACAGTGTAAAGTTGCAAAGTGGTGCAAATTTCGTTCTGCAACTTGTGTGACCAAACAAAATATTCAAAAGTGTATGGATGGGTATGTTTACACTAGGCATGGTCCTCTTTCACACCCAAACACATGGAAACGATCTGAGCTATGTTCAACCGACTCGATCCCTTAAGGGTTCAAAGTGCAAAAGGGCAGCAATATTTGACGGGCTATTACTTGGAAACCGTGATGTTTAAAAATGATTCATTTAATCCTACAAGATCATGTTGGGACCCTCTAAAATAATCTCTCTTATTTTTTTTTAATCTCAGAGTCATTTTCCCGTGGTGTCTAGTTTTCACTTGATGGAAAAAGTGTCAAATGCAAGCAATGTAAAGTTGCAAAGTGGTGTAACTTTCGTTCTGCAACTTGTGTGACCAAAAAAAAAGTCCTAACACATCCAAATGTGTATTCTTATTCTAGGAATGGTCCTCTTTCACACCCAAACATGTGGAATTGCTCCAAGCTACGTTCAACTAGCTCGATCCCTTAAGGGTCCTTAGTGCAAAAGGAAAACAATCTTTGATGGGATATTACTCAAAAATTGTGATGCTTACAAACTCTCTGTTTGAGCCTACCGAATTGTGTTGTGCCCCTCTACAATAACCTCTCTTAGTTTTTTTTATCTTAGAGTTGCTTTCCTATGGTATCCAGTTTTCACTTGATGGAAAAAGTGTCAAATGCAAGCAGTGTAAAGTTACAAAGTGGTGCATCTTTCATTCTACAACTCGTGTGATCAAATGGACTATTTTAATACATCTGGATGGGTACGTTTACGCTAGGAATGGTCCTCTTTGACACCCAAACATCCAAATTTTTTTTGAGCTTCATTCAACTGGCTCGATCCCTTAAGGGTCCAAAGTGCAAAAGGACAACAATCTTTGATGGGATATTACTCAGAAACCATGATGCTTACAAACTCTTTGTCTAAGCCCATGGGATTGTGTTGGGCCCCTCTACAATAACCTCTCTAAGTTTTTTTTATCTCGAAGTCATTTTCCCGTGGTTTCTAGCTTTCACTTGATGAAAAGTGTTAAATGCAAGTAGCGTAAAGTTGCAAAGTGGTGCAACTTTCATTCTACAACTTGTGTGACCAAACAGACTGTTCCAACATGTCCTGAAGGGTATGTTTACACTAGGAATGGTCCTCTTTCACACCCAAATATGCAAAATTTCTCTGAGTTACGTTCAACCGGCTTGATCCTTTAAGCGTCCAAAGTGAAAAAGGGAAGCAATCTTTGACATGCTATTACTCAGAAACCATGGTGCTTACTGATGGAACACAATGATCTACTAAGAGTGGGGTGAATCAATAGATACCAAAATTTATCCCTTAAAACTTCTACCCATAGAAAACTTATGCAAATTACTTTTTTGAACTCTTAATGTGCAGATGCTAATATGAAGAGACATAAGCACACACACACACACACGAACATCACATAACACCATATGTATGTGGAAAACCCACGATGGGAAAAACCACAGTGACAAAAGGCTACTTGAGTCTACTGCTCAAATCAAGCGTCACAATCCAAATCTATATTATAATTCTTTTAGGGCTACAACCCAAGGATGTATCAGCTACCTAATTTAGAAGCAGTCACTTCAAGGATGCAACAAAACTCTATTTTAGGAGAAACAACTCCAAGAAGAATACTATCCCCTAAGCTGAGCTACAACTCAGTACAATGAGGATACAATCTTTAAAGGATTACAAGTTCATATATGCATATAATTGGTTCTTCATAAACCTGAGATGCATCATTACATTCTATTATTTATTGTACATACTGCAACTCACATCTTATTGCTGAATCTACATTCTCAACAACAAACCTTTTCTCTGCACTCTCCTTTTCTATAGATAGAACAATCAATGTTCTATATCTCCGCTCTACACACACTCTTCGTCATGAATGCAAATAACTAGATGATGATTTGTATTACAGTCTAGGACTACCTTACATATGCATTCTCTATCTACACTTTCTATAATATACTCTATCAATCTTTCTCTTTTCTTGTAGATATCATTCCCAACTCATCTCTCTCTCTATAGTATATCTCACAAAGATGTAACTCTTTTCAATTCAACATACAGCTGTAGACCTCTCACACCTATTGCTGATTATTCACATCTAGACTATACTTATATTATCTTGTTTTTGTTTAACTCTTCCAATCTCCAATCTCTCTCCTCGAGATACTCATCACCATCCATATTGTCCAATATAGTTGCTCATCTCCTAGGTTTTCTCCTTAAAATTTTTCAATTCATCTTGAGCCTTGCACCATCATCCAACTCATCTGATAAAGTCCATTAGATATGACCATACCTCTGCATCGAGCCAGTTCCACATTTATTTCTGCTACAAAGAATTTTCCAAATTTTTCTCTTTGTTTGACCCCAAAATCTGATATGCATTCAATGTATTCTCCTTCATTCGTTCTAATTTGGTCTTGATCAATCAAGACTCCTTTTAGCTACCAACTAGTAGATCAAATTTCCTTCATTAAATGTTCATTGGGATAGCTGACCGATCTGATTCCATATCTGGTATCACACTCACCATGTCAAGGAGACATCTAAAGTTTTCCTATTGACACCACATGTTCTCAACAAAAAAAATCCATAGGCTTGTTATTGCAATGTTTAAGAGACATTGCTCAAACTCTTATCAACACCACATTGTCTTGCTGACAAGGTCTTCTAGGAACAGTCTTCATTCACGATCCAAATTTCTTCTTGCGGACCACAAAATCATGAACCATTAGAGATGGAGACACTTAACACCATTACAAACTTAATTCTAGAACCGAAGAACAAAGAACATAAATGTAGAGGAATGCGAAACATAATACATTCTCCCTGTCATCCCCAGATTTCCAAAAAAATCAATTTTCACTTTGGTGAACATAACTAACTCAAATATTCATACTAGAGGATAAAACTTGGAACATACCATCTTTGGATAAGCCTTTAGGTAACTTACAATTTGCAAAAAAGATATTTAATATGCAATAAATGTGGAGCAAGCTACTGGACTATTCTTACCAGAGGCTCACTCAAATCTTCATACCGGAGCACCAAACCATGCACACTCTTGAAGGGACATAGATAACACTATTATAAACCTTCTTCTAGATCCACAAGACCTGAAACACACCAACATAGGATTGTAGAGCAGATATATTTCTACCAGTCCATAGATAACCAACTCTATCAGACCATTTCACAAATTGATGACCACAAATTTCACTCTTCATCAGACCATAAGCTTAATCTAGGATATATCACCCATGGATGTCCTTAGACAATACTTCATATCTTCATAAGCATAGGATAAACATAGGAGAAATGTGGAGCACATATCAGAGTACATTCTGAACACATACCAAAGCATATTCTAAACCTACAATCACTTGTGTCCTTTCACTGCAACAACCTATATTGTGTTGAAATAAATGGATACATTAATGTAAACACCACCATATGCATTCATACTTGCAACACATCATACACATACAAGTACATCACTTGAGCACACAAGTAGTTAATCTATCGGGAATGCCAAAACCTTTTGCATGATTTGCACTTTTGACATCAATGATAGCTATATGCATTTTTGCATTGGATCAACACGTTTCTCCTCTTATCCCCTTTTGACATCAATAAAAACATATTCCAACAATCTCCCCCTTTTTCATTGATGGAAAAAATTGAATTCTCAAAGATACCAATTGATGAATTCAACACTTGTACCAGTATCATCTTTAGTTCTACTTGTGCTGCTGCTTTCACCAATGCTCCTCTTTGAGCGTTTGCATACTTTTTCCCCCTTTGACATCAAGGAAAAAGGGATCACTCCTTCTGAAAGAATTCTTCCCCTTTGACAAGCAATGCAAAGGGTTTAGTTGTCCTCTAATATCCTCCTTTGAACTGGCAAAAGGATTTTCCCCACCTTTGACTGATACAAATTGATATCAATTATTGTTCTTATGCTAGATATTGCTCTCAATCATTTCATCAATGGCTAAGCCATGTTCTCCAACTACTCTTAATTAAATACCTTTAACTAATGGTAGTTGAAGTTCCATTACATACTTTGACACAATTGAAGATACTCTAATTCATACCTTATAGGAAGTAGGTCTCATATTAGGACCCAAATTCTCCTTTTGTTCTACACAAATCACCTTTCTCCTTTGTGCAATAATTTGAGCATGCTTTCCTTTATAATCAATACCATTTTGTACTCCTAACTGCATTATATGTTGATCTGATGCCTATATCAACTCCCCGTGAGAAGCTTACTCCATTTTCTGCATGTATCTTAATGTACACTCCACCACAGTCTCTGCACCAATAAAAACTTTTCTTGACCACAATAGCATCTCCTCCTTAGGCTGTTCTCCATTATTTTTTCCTCTCTCAACTTTACTTATGCCCATGAGAACTTTCTTATCCTTTCTCCTCTTCTTCTTCTCAGGTCACCATACTGCTGTAGCCATCACTCCTAAGCAATAAAAAATAAAATTTTCTCCTCTTTGAATTAATACCAATTGAAAACAACATTTTCTCTCAAGCCAACTACTACATTCAACCTTTTAATGCTCTTCTTCAATCAGGTCTAATATCAATTTTAAATTTTTTGATTCATTCTCTATGCCAATTGAATAACTTACTTGACACCAACTAATGATATCATTCCCTGATACTAAGTATCAATTTGATATTAATTATGAATGTGTTCACTTTACTCTATAAACCAAATGATATCTAGACTGCATTGTATCAAGTATAACACTAATTCAATACCAATAGCAACCCCCCCTTAGACCTTGCTCCATGCACTTCTATTGGCCTACACATGCATTTTCTTCATGTCTTTACGTAGTTGTTCATTTCATCATTCATATCCTTTGCAAGCCTTTAAATCATAATCAAGTTGGCCTAATTATAAGGGCTAGTCAGATAACCTATAGACCCAGATAGGTTGAACTTAAACATAAGGAATTGCTCCACTGATGCTTAGATCTTCATGCAGATCCCCATGAAGGTTGGTCAGGTCCTATACTTCATTGAATGATGTTCCTTTAAGCTCCACAAGACATGTAATTTCTTTGCAAGCCAATTAGACTTTAGTCAACACTATCAACTCAAAATTGTGAAAAATAGGTATTCTTCTACAAGCTAGATCTCTCTAAAATCAAACCAAATGCTCTAGATTTTGGATACGCTGAAGATGATTGTGCCTTGATGCTAATTCCAACTCTAGAACTTTTGTTATGAAAATGAGGTAAAATGCGGTATTCTCCAAGGTTGCTCTCTCCAGTGCTCTACAACTGAATGTTCATTGTCCTAGCTGAGTTGAATCTTTCTAATGCTCCTGCATCATCTTCATTATGCAGGTAGGAGGTATTTCTCTTAATAGAGAATTTACACCATTTTTCTTCAAATCTGATACCCATGGTTGATATCAGTTTCTGCAGCTAACATCCACTTATGCTAATTTCTTGCACCTTGACAAAAAAAATTCAAGGAGCAAGAGTGTGATCATAACCCTGTAACCATCAAGTCATTAGAGATTTGTAAACATATTTTACGTGATTTGATCTCTCCTTCATTTCCAAGGATGAATGAAGTATCAATTTATCTCCCCTGAGACTCATGCCCTATTACTAACACTTAGTGACGTGAGGCATACACAACCACATTAAGTGCTACCTGTCAATCTTTATCTCTCCAAACCATCTTGTGCTTCTTCTCTGATATATTATCCTTCTTCTCAATAGCATGAAAACACATGTTCACTTTAGAGGACATATTCTTCTTTGTATTCTTCCTCTTTCTCTGTACTATAGGTTTTACAAGATCTAATCTATAGTCTTTAACTATGTGACCCAAGTTGTCACACTTGTAGCATACCACATGCATAGTCCTTACCGAAGTAGATGAATTTCTATTTACATATTTTGTACTCCTTCTAGGTGCAACTCTACAATCTCTATCTCTATGACCATAGTAATTACAAGCATGACAATAACCATTAAAACATGGGGAGTACTTGGTCATGTAGCATTCCTTTTATTTAACTTCTTTGTATATCTCATCCTACTAAATCTTTCTGCATCAACTCCCTTTGTGTACTGATATTTCTTCCAGTTTCTAAGAGTTGGTTTCTCCATCTTTTTATCTATTGTGGGATCCTTCAACTTGGAAGTATTATCCTTATATGGTTTCTTCATCTTATCAATGGTTCCTTTATCTAATCTTCCATTTCTAGAGGCACTTTCTTTGGAGCAACTTGTGCATACTTCCTCTATCTTTGTGCAACCTCTTTTATTTTAACCAACTTTGCTGAGGCAAAAGGACTCTTCCCTTTATCATCACCAAGGTCAACCTTCACCCTTGGTCTAGACCTCGGTCTAGATGGATTTTTTGATCTCACAAATTCATTTAGTGTCTTGAAGCAACCTTTCAACTTAACGCCTTTATCAATCCACTCCTTTCCTTTTTCTAATTCTTTTCTCAAGGCCACTATTTCTTCTTCCAATCTCATTCACTCATTTGACTTAGACTATACTTTTGATCTAGCTACATCATCTACCCTTCTTGCTTCTTCCACTTGAGTCTTCAAGTAGATCATCATCTGATTAGAATATTCAAGGATCTTATTCAATTAATCTATCTCATTATGAGAATGAAACTTTTGATCATCATTCTCCTTTAAAATTTCAATCTCATTTAGAGCACAAATGAGTTTTCCTTCAAGGTCTATGTCTCCTTCTTCATTATTGAAGGTTTCATCTTATTCATATCTATTAGACCTATCATACTCTTCATCAGAGGTCGTTGGAATGGGTCAACCCCATGGAAACTTCCACTTTCATCAATTTGATCTACCAAAACCATCTAATAACTCTTTTTCTTTACCAGCCTATAGGCCCTTCTTCTCATTTTCCTTAATATCCACTTCTTCCTTATGACTATCCTTTTTACTATGAAAGCATCTAGTAGCTCTGGAATTTATTCTACTAGAATAAAAAAATTTAGTGGATAGCTTACCTATGTATTTTCGAGAGCATCTTCTCAATATTTTGATGAATCAACTTCCTCTTCATCGGTCCCCCCTGATCCAGAAGTGGATGTTTCTTACATCACTTCTTGATATAGCCTCACTTGAGAACCACTTTGCATATTTTTGATCTTCACTTGTCTCAAGACTTTTTGATTCACTGTGACATCTCTCAATCATTGATTGCACCTCAACATCACTTTCTTCATACATCATCTTTAGCTTGTTCCATACATCTTGTGCATTCTAGAAATGCATGATTTTGACAAATATGGAACTTGACAACCTATTAAGTATTGCATCCATTTCCTTATCATTTTCATCAAATGCCTTCTTTTTAGCCTCAATATTTAGAGGTGTAGCAAGAGAATTATAACAATATTCTATTGACAGCCATACATCAAACCCTATGGATCCCAATTGTAACTTCATTTTGAAGCTCCACCACATATAATTTGATCCATTAAAGAGAGGTAATCCTACAAAGGAGCTTTCCTCATTAGCCATATTGTGTTCACTTACCAAGATCTACCCGAGCTGATTAAGCTTCTTCTAGGGAACCTATGGATTTGATACCAATTGAAGGAACATAATGATCTACTGAGAGGGGGGTGAATCAGTAGATACCAAAATTTATCCCTTAAAATTTTTTCCCTCAAAAAACTTATGCAGATTACTTATTTGAACTCTTAATGTACATATACTAATATGAAGAGACATAAACACACACACACACAAGAAAATCACATAACACCATATGTACGTGGAAAACCCAAGATGGGAAAACCACGGTGAAAAAAGGCTGCTTGAGTCTACTACTCAAATCCAACGTCACAATCCAAATATCTGTTACAATGATTTTAGGGCTACAACCCAAGGATGCACCAATTACCTAATTTAGAAGTAGCCACTTCAAAGATGTAACAACACCCTAGTTTAGGAGCAACAACTCCAAGAAAACTACTATACCCTAAGCTGAGCTACAACTTAGTACAATGAAGCTAAAACTTCTAAAGGATTACAAGTTCATAAATGCATATAAATGGTTCTTCATAAACCTAAGATGCATCATTACATTCTGTTCTTTGTTGCACATACTACAACTCATATCTTACTGTTGAATCTGCACTCTCAACAACACACCCCTGCTCCACACTCTCCTTTTTTGCACATAGAACAATCAATGTTCTATCTCTCTAATTTACACACACTCTTCATCATGAATGCAAATACCTAGATGATGATCTGTATTACAATCTAGGACTGCCTTACATATGCATTCTCTGTCTACACTTTATGTCTTCTACACTTTGCTAATCTCTCTCTTTTCTTATAAACATCATTCCCAACTCATCTCTCTCTCTGCAATATATCTCACAAATATGTAACTCTTTTTAGTTCAACATACAACTGTAGACTTCTCACACCTATTGCTGATTCTTCACATCTAGACCATACTAAAATTATTTTCTTTTTGTCTAACTCTTCCAATTTGTAATCTCTCTCCTCGAGATCCTCATCACCGTCCATATTGTCTAATCTCATTGCTCATCTATCAAGGTTTCTCCTTCAAAGCTGTCACTTCATCTTGAGCCTTGGACCATCATCCAACTCATCTAATAGAGTCTATTATATATGACCATACCTCTACATCAAGCTGGTTTCACATTTACTTCTGCTAAAAATAATTTTCCAAATTTTTCTCTCTGTCTAACCTCAAAATCTGATATGCGTTGAATGTATTCTCCTTCATTCAATTTTATTTGGTCTTGATTGATCAAGAATCCTTTTAGCCACCAACTAGTAGATCAGATCTCCTTCATTAAATGTTCATTGGGATAGCTAAGTGATCTAATTGAATTCATTGTTGGTCACCGACTTTGAAACCCCTATTCACATGGACTAGACTATTATAGATAATAAAGTTTGAACATTGGCTATCAATCTTCTCCTTTCATTCCTTGATCAAGTTTTTTTTTGCAACAAGGATGCAAAACAACAAATTATTGATTGTCGTATGTCTACCTTCACTATGCATGTCATTCTATTGGGTCCACATAGCACTTTATCACTTCATCGGGGGAACATTCATCTCTATTCTATTGATGTGCCTACGTCACACCGATGAAGACACCTCAACATCCTACCATGGTGGAGTCCATTAGGTCAAGTCACTGCCATGTGCATTTTTTCTATTCATCTTCCGACTGTATGTCATCCTCATCACATTGGATCTCACTTCCACGTGCACCTTATTAGGTTCCACATCCGGTATCACAATCACCATGTTGAGGAGACATTTGAAGAAGCTCTATTGAAACTACATGGTCTCATCAAAAAATCTCCTTAGGCTTGTTATTGCAATGTTGAAGAGACATTGCTCAAACTCTTATCAACACTACATTGTCTTGCCGACAAGGTCTTCTAGGACCAGTCTTCATTCACGATCCAAATTTCTTCTTGCATACCATGAAATCATGAACCATTGGAGATGGAGACACATAAAACCATTAAAAACTTAATTACACAACCCTAGACCAAATAACATAAATTCAGAGGAATACGAAACATAATACATTCTCCCTATCATCACTAGATGTCCAGAAAAAGAAATTCTCACTCTGTTGAATATAATTCACTCAAATATTCATACCAGAGGATCAAACTTGGAACATACCATCTTTAGACATGCCTCTAAGTAACTTCCAATCTGCAGACAAAGATATTCAATATGCAATAAATGTAGAGCAAGCTATTGGACCATTCTTACTGGAGGCTCACTCAAATCTTCATACTGAAGCACCAAACCATGTACACTCTTGAAGGGACACAAATAAAAATATTATAAAACTTCTTCTAGATATACAAGACCTAAAACACACTAGAGGAGGATTATGGAGAAAATACATTTCTCCTAGTTCACAGACAACAAACTCTTTCAGACTAGTTCACAAACCAGTGACCACAACTTTCACTCTTCATCATCCCAAAAGTTGTAATCTAGGATATATCACCCATGGATGTCCTTGAATAATACTTCAGATCTATATTAGCATAGGATCAATATAGTAGAAATGTGGAGCACATACCAGAATACATTATGAACTTATACCAGAGCATATTCTAAACCTACAACCACTTGTGTCCTTTCACTACAAAAATCTATACTGTGTTGACATCAATGACTACGTTAATGACAACACCATATGCATTCATACCTGGGTGATCCCACAATAGTGGTTTACAATTTTTGGCCAAGCTGGACACTGAAATTATTATTTTTAACTAAATCTTCACATTCGGGCACCTATAGCGGCTAAACCGTGAGGAATTTGAAGATGATGCAAACTAGAGTCTCATCACATTTTGTCTGTAGATTCTAAGAATATTTTTTTCAAAATTTTTGGAATTAGATTGCACTTCTTTTTCCATTTCCCATGAAAACTGGTGTTTTTCAAAAAACAACATTTTTAAAAAGTGACGCACACCGTATAATGCATAACTTTCTTTCCATGAAGTATAAAATTCTAATTCTTTTGAATTTAGATTTGTAACTCCGATATCTAGTGCTTCCACTTGGTTAGATAGTTTTTAATTGAATATTTTTTCTTTAATCAAGTTTTGAAGTCAAACCAATTACAATTCAGACATAGGGCGACTGTATAACGCGTAACTTTTTTTGTATATTTCAAAATTCTTTTTTTTTTTGTTGGATCAAGGACTTCAATATCTAGTGCACTCATATTTTTCAATTTTTTGTTTTTGATAATCTACTATTTTTCCACATGTGCAGAACAGAGACCTTCATTTTTGGTGAAGAACCTATGTTTAATAAAACTAAAAAAACAAATACATAACAAAATCAAAACATACAAAAATTATATTCGTTGGATAGCTCGTTCCAAGGACTATCTGATTCTAGAAGGGTTTCTGAAGACTTCTCCATTTTCATCCTCAACCCGAGCTCCGAAGCGTAAAAAAGTAGACTTTTTTTGTGTCTCAGGAGGGGGATGGGGGCAAGGGGGGTTTGAATGAACCCCTAGGGGTTCGAGCGGACCCCTAGAGGTTTGCTCGAACTAGGGTTCAACCGAACCATGGTTCGAGCGAACCTCTTCAAGGGGGTTCGCTCGAACCCCCTTTGCTATGCATTTTTTTTTTGTGGCCAAAATTTAAAGGGGTTCACTTGAAAACTAGTTCGAGCGAACCCATAATGCGTTCGGTCGAACCAGTAGGTTCGTACGAACCCCCAAAATCACTTTTTTTGCTTTGGGGTCATTTTTTGTGAGTTTTCCTTCCTCACTTGAATTGTAAACCACTATTGTGGCTTCACCCACCTGCAACACATAATACACATACAAGTACATCACCTGAGCACACAACTAGTTAAGCTATCAGGAATTCCAAAACTTTTTGCATGATTTTCAATTTTGACATCAATGACAACTATATGCACTTCTGCACTAGATCAATGCATTTCTCCTCTGATCCCTTTTTGACATCAATGAAAACATATTCCAACACTTATAAAATATTTTTCTAAGCCTACATGATCACATTAGGCCTCTCTCCAATAACCTCTCTCAATTTTTGTTATCTCAGAGTCATTTTCCCCTAGTGTCCAGTTTTCACTTGATGGAAAAAGTGTCAAATGCAAGTAGCGCAAAGTTGCAAAGTGGTGCAAATTTCATATTGCAACTTGTGTGACCAAAAGAACTATTCCAATGCATTTAGATGGTTACGTTTACACTAGGAATGGTCCTCTTTCACACCCAAATATGTGGAATCAATTCGAGCTACATTCATCTGGCTCGATCCCTCAAGGGCAACAATCTTTGATGGGATATTACTCAAAAACTATGATGCTTACAAACTCTCCGTCTAAGCCTACGGGATTGTGTTGGGCCCCTTTACAATAACCTCTCCTAGTTTTTGTTATCTCAGAGTCATTTTCTCATGGTTTCCAGTTTTCACTTGATGGAAAAGTGTCAAATGCAAGTAGTGTAAAGTTGCAAAGTGGTGCAACTTTCGTTCTGCAATTGGTGTGACCAAAAAAACTACTCCAGCGTGTCTTGATAGGTATGTTTATACTAGGAATGGTCCTCTTTTGCACCCAAACATGCAAAATCACTCTGAGCTACATTCAACCATCTCAATCCCTTATGATGGCATGTAAAACAATCGAAAAGAGAAACATACACATAATGGTAGAGAAGTCTGAGTTTTTCACACAAAAAGCATATGATCATCCTCAAGTCTTGCAAGCGCACAATATTTTTTAATTATCCTCCTTTCCCTTACAACAATATACAACCAATTGTAAATGCGTACAATGGTGGAACTTGGAAACATTTTATTTTTCCTCAATTAGCAACTTTGGTTGTGAAGCATTTTGTCATTTTCATTTGAAATGATTTGCTATGCTTGAAAATTGGAGTCTAAGAGAAGAAAGTGATGCTCTCACATACATTTATTATTTGGTGTGATAAATAAAGTTTCCACCCTTGAGTCCATTTCTTATTTGTATTATAAATTATAAAGCTTTCTCCTTAGTCCATTTCTTATACAAGAAATAATATTGAAAAAAGTTGACATTTACATCTTTTGACGTGTTTATATGGAAATGGATCAAGAACATAATAATTCATTATGTACTATGAGGATTATGCTATGAATTTTTTTGAATACTATTCAAGATAAATGTTTGTATGGTAATGTGTCAAGAAGTTAACTACTCATTATCTACTATGAATATTATGTTTTGCAAGTGTTGTGAAGATTATGTATCCTTTGTTTAATTGAGTTGTTCCAATCAGAATATTAATATACTGGAGTCTTTTTATGAAACATCTCATGGAATACCAATTGAAAACATTTTTTTTGCTTTTAGATAAATAATTTCATGGAACTCTTTAGATTAAACTAAATTGAGATATGTAAGAACAAGGGAGCATTAGGAAATACATTGCTCAAGGATCTTAAATAAGCCTTCTCTCCCATTGCAATTTTGGGTGGATTATGGCTTTCAAAGTATTGCGAATGCTTTTCCTATTTTCTAGTTGGCAGTTTCCATTCTAGAAGGCTTATCTCTTGATATATATTATACTCATTCTTAATAAATTATTAAGTTAATAATCAGTGCATTTATTTATAGTTAATCTTTTCTTTTTGATTTTAGCAATTTTGGAATTTGTAACTCTACTAGTATTCCTAGAAATATTGAAATTGTTTAGCATCAACTAATAAAGTTGTGATGCAGAGTGGCAGGGGAAGACAATCTCTTAAGAGCTCCTCTCAAATACTCTTAGATAGAATCCTTAATACACCATACAACTAATGAGCAACTTAAGCACTATTTTAACTCCACACACCCAAATCAAATCAGGAGGCTTGGAAATGACTCAAAATCTCTTAACATGGCTAAACTAAGCCAACAAATAAGACTTCTCACATGGGAACACTCTTTCATCTATCGCTGCCATATTAGGCCTTGTAGCCCTTGTAGCCTTGTCTAATGGGACAGTCAACATAAAATCCTTCTAATGACTCAAACTAGACCAAACTCACTGGTTTTTGACACTTGATACTATCCTCCACAAACCCTCAAAACCACAAGTTTTGAATCCAACACAAAAGACAACAAATGACCTATTTTCTAATGCTACAAGGAGGCCTAAAAGACATTTTTCAAAGCAAGTATGGTTACCTTGGCACACCCCAAAACCCCTAAGCCAATGAATAACTTCCTATACCTTCAAAAAAATCATTCCAACTGATCCCAAGCGCCACAAAACAGAAAACTCACAAATATTGACTCAAATCAGATTTTTGCAACAAATTTTGGCTTGTCACATAGAGATGCTAGGCCTAGGACATCAATTTACTCTCACTAAACTCCATATTCTAGTCTGAAACCTTTTGAATATTTAAGTATACTACAATCCCTTCCATTCCACCAAAAATCAGATTTTTCCTACAGTGGAATGGAGAGAAACTTGCATTTTATTGATCACACCCTAGTTGTGGAGGGTTTCAGACCCACTTGTAGTAAAATGCACATATCTCCCTTGATTCTTGATGAAAATGAGTCAAACCACTGCCAAAAGGAAGCTATCTCAACCCTATATCAAACCATTACATCCTTGTTTCCTTATAGTACGTATTATGTCCGTACCACATGAGTTAGCAGCAATTTTTTGCACATAAATATGGAAAACAGAGTTTTTTATATTGATTTTGCTTCAAAAATTCTTCATCAAACCTTCCTCGACCAAAAGAGGCATATTTAAACATTCATACACCTCTCCCAACATCCCTCAACTGAATTTTGAATTTGGAGGACCTTGGGAAACTAATCAAACACTAAATGACTCCTAATTGCCTAGTTAAGGCAACTTTGCACAACATTAAGAACCCGATTTACCAACCAAGAAAAAAGATGGCTAAAACACCTCCAAGACTATCAAATCAACAAGGAAAATACCCTCAATTACCTGGTTGCATCATGGCACCTTAATTCCTTATGTTGACCTAGATGCACCAAGTTTACATGGTGAGGAAGAGACCTTGTTATTACATCAAAATTCAACATCAAACCTAAAAACCAATCACAAAGCATTTCAGATGGTCCTTATGACCTTATTACATCATGATCATCATTGACACTTAAAAAAACCAAATAGAGTCTCAAAGAGGCATGGAGATCCCAAGGTGCCCCTGCACCAAGTTATTTAGCATCAATCAATAAATATTCAAGACAAACCATGGACAACAATGATCAATGCTAGGGATAACCAATTAATAAGTATACATGTGAATAAGTCAAGCATACATGTGAATAAGGGAAGCACAAGTACTCAAAAACACATAAGCCTTGAAGTATACATAAATTAATACAAAATATATGCATGAATACAAGGTATACACATGAAAACACACAAATCACAAAGTATACATTGGAATACATGTAAGTTGTCAAGTATACACTTGAATACATGCAACTCATATCTATTGAATCATGGATTTATAATGCAAATATGGACACCATTGATAAAAAATATTTGTATTAACCAAATAGTCATGAAGGAATACATTAATATATGTTGATATAAGTATAAAATATATACAAAATAGCCATATAGGCATACAATGTCAAATATATCCAATACAAAATATGTACAAAAATTCCATATAGGTATACAATAAAGGGCTTTTGAATTGAAAGTCATTGCTCTCCATGTTCTGAAAATAAACTCTTGTCCTTTTCTTTTTGATCGGATGGAGATAGGTTTGTCACTCATTTATTCTGAGGTCAAAGAGTGCTCCTGGTGCTCCTCCCAGGGTTTAATTCTTGGTCAAGTCTTATTTGTTACAATAACAAGTAAAGACATTAATATATAGAAATTACATTATAAAAAATGATATGTTTAACAAAATAATCAATACCACCATCTGATGATCACTCTCCAAAAGGGAAATATTCAAATGCCCATGCTGAGGCATGTTGAAGCCTTGTAGAAACCATCCAAAGAGAAATTAAAATATGAATCAATAATGGTTTGATTTTTCACTAACTAATAGCTATAAATTTTGGACTCAGGGAACACGAAGAGGTTGGTGGGTTAATTAGTGTTCAACAAATTTAAACTTTAAATCCAGATCTTAAACCATCCACAACACATAAACAAAAATAAATATGCAAGCACATGAACAAAATAATCAAAGCACCATAACACCAATATTTTTATGTGGAACCTTGTTAGGGGAAAAACCATGGTGGAGATTAATCCACAATTATGCTTTGTTAAAAGTATGAATAAAAGGGAATTCACTTGCATTTAGGCACACTGCCTAGAGCTCACTGATTAAAATAAGGAAGGATCACTACCTTACAAAATGTTTGTGATTACAACAAAAATTTGAACTGAGAGGATAGCATCTCCAAATGCATGGATTCAATTCCAATGAAGCTCAGTAGATGATCTTCAACCCTTTTGACTGATTTTATATTTCTGCTCTGCCCTGCTTTGCTCTACTTCACAAAAACCCTTCTTTTGCACAAAAAAATTGCTCAACAAATATTTTGATATTCACTCTCATACGTCTATTTTTCTCTTCACACACATTCACACCTTCTCTCTCACACAAAATGAATTAACGATCTCATATATATATCTGCTAACAAAAAATTCATCGCTTCAAGTTGACTTTAACAAAACATGAAATATCCTTTAATGGTCGGCTCAAATCACAAATTAAATTTAATGCACACCCACCAAAGTCGGCTAAGACATAGCTAGGACCCAAAAAAAATAACCAACATAAGAAATAATTAAGCAATTATTCCTTGTACATCTATGACATGTGACATTCACTAGGTTGGCCACAATGAGGAAATAAACAAAAAAACCATTCAATCGGATCTCCTAACTCATACAATGATCAATGCCATATTACAAAACTTAGAAAAAATATATTATAGATTCTTAAAAAACTCTCTCGGAGATCCACAACTCAAAATGATGATCCAGTGAGGCGTACAGATTGATATGCTAACTAGATACCCTGTTCTTCATACTTTATGCTGGTAAAACTCTAATCTTTATTTATCTTTCCAGAATAGATAAATCTTGGTCTGTAGACCAGAGGGATGACTTAGGTTGCCATCAATGACAACACTAGAAGCCACATGTCATCAAACAATTCATATGCCAACAATCTCCCCTTTTGGCATTGATGACAAAATTTAGAGAAAAATGACTAAGTGTCAGAATTCAAAATTTCAAAACTCAAACTCTAAACTCCCCCTTGGAATGATAAAGAATTTTTCACTGCTCTCCTCCCCCTTTGACATCAATGAAAAATATATGCTTCACTAAGCTCTCTCCTCCTTTCAAAAATTCAAAATTTGAAGTACAACTCCTACTTAAGTTAGAAAATTAACTTGTACTTATCTTTCATACTCGAAAGAAATTTCTTCCATGCTTCTACAAAAATCCCAACTCCCAAATCTTTGCATGGAAGCTTCTATGTTTTAAATTCCCCTAGTTGGCGAGAGACTTAGGTTTCTTCAACTGTAGTCTCACTCATGCTCATGCTACACTCACCCTGAGCATGTTAAACAACTCTAATGGGACTATAGATTTGCTCATTCCCATTGACATGCCATATTTAGAGATTTCCTAGCCATCTTTGGTCACCCCCTTGACTGGATGTAGAATTACTTCTTCCTCTTTTCCGTCCGGGGACTCAGCTACCATAGCTTCCTTGATACATTCAATCAATTCTTCTGGAAAAACATTATGAAAACTCTCCAAATCAACATTATTGTGAAAAAAGTAAGAACTCAATGTGTTATTAATCACATCTTGCTCATATGAAGGTCTCTCCAACCATAAGTCAACAATTTTCTTCATCCCATATTTTTCTTGAACAAGTTGTAATATCTTAGCTTTAAATAATTCATCATCTTCTTCACTTCCTTCTGCCATTTTTACATCTAGTTCAACTGATTTTGGTTCATCCCTAGGAGTATACTCATTAGAGTCCTCATCTAGTATATCCACAATTATTTGATGTTTTTCTTCAGTTCTTGGAGACTTGCATACCGAAGGAGTGAAAAAAATAATTTATTTTGCTCTCTTCTTCTTTCCCAACACTTCACCAGAAGAAGATCCAACTTCAAGCATCTTTACCAAAAGGGAAATACTAACTTCTCCAAACTTCCCTAGCAATTCCTTAAAGAAACTTGCACACACTTGCTCATAATTTCCCAAAGCATTAGAATGTTCAAATTTTTTCTTACAAACCAGCTCACTTTCCTTCCATACCACATTATCATTCTAAGGAAAGAAATTCAGGAAATACATCACGATGCATATGATCAAGGTACCAAACCTGAAGGGGTAATCTACTTCTTTCGTCAATTGCACATTTTCCATTAATTGATCCTTCAACAAACTACACTGATCAAAGTCTTCATATTCCATTATCATTTTGTGAGCAATATAAACTACACCTACCGAAGTTGCACCTTCCCTGTTTCTGAAGAAAATTTTGTATGAAATCCCATGTACACTGTACCAGGTTATTAGATCTTTGATCGTTGAAATTACTAGAGCCCTCTGATCTCCTATCACTCCAGTTAGGGTTTCAACTTCCTTGTTCCAAATTGACTTCTTTTTTCAGAATATCTCCAACATTCCATAAACCAGTTAATCTCTAATCACATCCTTTGAAATAAGATAGGGTTTATCTAGGGTTATAATATCCTCATTCAATTTGTTTAGGATAAACTTGACCACTTCTGTGTTGATGAAATAAGGAAACTCATTCCAAATGTCCAAACTCTTGTGTTTCACACCTTCAAGCCACTTTAATTCACTAGCTAGCAACAAATTTATCACACCCTAATCTTTCCACTACTATACTCATCCAAATTCACCATTCCTTTGATTTGCTTCATTTCCTTTTTGTACGAAACATGTTTTTCTACCGAGCACAAAATTCAAAATTCTACAAGCAACTAAAATACTTGATGAATTCACCACTGAATTTGCTTTACTCCCTTTTTGAAATTTCACTGTAGAGGCTCTCCTTCTATTCTTCTTCAATGCAAGGTGAAAAATGAGGGTTCTAAATACCCTTTTATAACTTCGTGCACCTAACATTTTTACCACATTAAATATTTTTCCCTAGGAGTTCTGGGTACTCTATTTTCTTAGACAACAAAAGAAAAATTTGTCTACAGACCTTCTACTTCTCATGTTTCTGCATAAGCGATCACTGATGCACTTGCAAACTTCTATCATAGCTATTGAAAATTTTCCACATTCTGGTGCTAGCTACTGATAGGGGGACAAAGGATTTTCTTAAAAACTCCCCCTAGGCGCATGACCTAAGTTCAATTTCTGGAGGAATTACCAGAGCCTACTTTCGATATAGGCTTATTTCCTTCATCATATTCACTCTTCTTTACCCATATTTTCTTCATTTGATTTCTTATCTCTTCCACAGTCACTTTTCCTTTTCCTTTGTCATCTTTCTATGAAATTCTTCTTTTATATACCAGACCTCTTATATCCATGTTTCTGTTCCTGTAGAATCTTGCAATGTGACCAAATCTGTTGCAATTTTAACACACCGTATTTCTTTGTCCAGACCATTTATTCCATTGATTTCCCTTTGATCTGCACTGATTAGCAATATGCCAAAATCTTCCACAAGTGTAGCAATTAACATTCCTTATACTGACAAACATGCTTCTACATTCAATTAGCTTATGACCAAACTTATTGCAACTAAAACATTGACTAGGAAATGATGGTCTTCTTGAATTTATTTTACTTCTACTCTGAGAAGCCATAGGACCAAATTTATTGAAAGAAAATAAGTAACCATTAAACTTTCGAGCATTGGGTTGTCTTACCAGATACCTTCTATCTTTGTTCATCTGATTTCTTTGTTTGGAATCCTTGTGTTTAGATCCACAACTTTCTCCTTTCTCATATCCAGGACCTCGCTTGTCTTTTGCATCCTTTTGTCCTTTAGTCAACTCATCAAGCTTAGCAGAACTGATCTTGAACTTCTCCTTGTATTCATTTGCAGTAGTGAGTTCGTCTCTAAGGATAACTATCTGTCTTTCAAGCTCTTTTTCATTATTTTTGGATTCTTGCAATTAAATATCTATCTGAATAAGTCCACTATTTACTCTGCTGCATTCTTCAGACTTTTCTTTTAAAGACTATGCCAGATTCTCCTCATTCTTCTTCCTTTCTTCAATCTCCTTAGTTAGCTTCATCGCCACAGATTCCATCTCAAGCTTTAGAGTAGCATTATTCCTAGCAAGTTTTTTACATTCTTCTATTATCTCTTTTAGGGTCTGATTCAGGTTAACATCTTTCAAGATTTTATTCTCTTTCTGCTTCAGCTGATCACAAAGTTCCTTTCTCTTTTCTCTTGACTCATTGATTTTATCCTTCAATGATTGAATGAATTTCTCAAGAGCCACAAGATTTTCTTTTAATTCCATGACTTCTGCTTTAGACTGATCAAGATCATCAAGTGCCACCATAAGCTAATGTTGAAGACCCCTAGAGTAATTGCAATTCAAGATCCACTTCAAGCTATTAAACTTTTGTAGAGGAACCTTGCTTTGATACTAGTTGTTGGACTCATGGAACACTAAGAAGGGGGGGTGAATCAATGTTTAGAAAATTTAAACTTTAAATCCATATCTTAAACCATCCACAATAGATAAAAATAATAAAGATGCAAGCACGCGAACAAGATAATCAAAGCACCATAACACCAATATTTTTATGTCGAAACCCTGTTAGGGGAAAAACCATAGTGGAGATTAATCCACAATTATACTCTATTAAAAATATGAATAAAATGGAATGCACTTGAATTTAGGTACACTGCCTAGAGCTCACTACTCAAAATAAGGAAGGCTCATTTCCTTACAAAATGTTTGTGATTACAACCAAAAGTTGAAATGAGAGGATAACATCACCAAATGCCTAGATTCAGTTCCAATGAAGTTCAGTAGATGATCTTCAACCCTTTTGACTAATTTTGTATTTTTTCTTTACCCTACTTTGCTCTACTTCACAAAACCCCTTCTTTTACATAAAAAAAATTCGCTCATTAGGTCTTCTGATATTCACTGTCATACATCTATTCTACTCTTCACACACATTTACACACTTTCACACACCTTCTCCTCTCTCACAATTTTTTTTTACTGATCTCATATATATATCCACCAACAAAAATTTCATCACTTCAAGTCTGCTTTAACAAAACATGAAATATCCTTCAATGGTTGGCTCAAATCAAAAATTAAATTTAATGCTTACCCACCAAAGTTGGCTAAGACATAGCTAGGACCCAAAACAAAATAACCAACATAAGAAATAATTAAGCAATCACTCCTTGTACATCCATGACATGCAACATTCACTAGGTTGGCCACAATGAGGAAATAAATAGAAAAACATCCTACCAAAGCATTCAACCGGATCTCCTAACTCATACACTGATCATTACCATATTACAAAACTTAGCAAAAAGATAGTATAGATGTTTAACAAACTCTATTGAAGATCCACAACTCAAAATGATGATCCGGTGAGGTGTACAAATTGATATACTAACCAATTACCCTATTCTTCATACTTTTTACCAATAAAACTCTGATCTTTACTTATCTTGCCCGAATGGGTAAATCTTGGCCTACAGACTAGAGGGATGACTTAGGTTGCCATCAATGACAACACTAGAATCCACATGTCATCAAACAAGCCATATGCCAACAATAAAACAAATGTAAATTGAAATTTAGTAATCTGCCTTATTCCTCCTTTGTCAGAGCCATCAAGGAGTCTATCACAGATGAAACACCGAGCTCCATTTCCCTATGAACATTGAAAGGTGTTGTGCCATAGAAAAATGGCCCCTTGACATTTTCATGGCCTTTTAGGTCTTGTTTCATGGTGTTTGATATATTTTTATCTGATTTTATGTTGTAACATGGCTTGAAGATGCATATTTAGGTACTAAAATTCAAATAATGATGTCTTGTGAAGGTATTGTGAAGTGTTGTAAGAAATTTCTACACTCTTCTAGAGTCTATTCATTACAATTTACCTAAAAAATGCCTTTCTATTCATAATCAAGTCCTATTTTGAAGTGTTGTAAAGTCTTGTAACAAGATTTCAAGCTTTTCTAGGTACAACTTCACTATTTATCCCTTTCTTATGCTTTATTTGGCCCCTTTATGCCCTCATATGACTTAATTAAGTATATTTTTGAATGTTAGCCTGACAAACAACATTAAATACAGCTTAATTCCTGACACCCATTTTCAGGTCCTAGGTGGGACCCATTCGCCATGGGTGGTGAATGAGTCCCCCTTGGCTCCAAATTCAAAAAATTTAAAATTTTCTTTTGGGTTTTTATTCAAAAACACTTTATGTCAGCCTCTGATGAGGTATGAATGGTTAACTAAGGAAAAAGTGTGAATAAATTAGTGATTTTCACCTCATTTTACATCTCCCATAATCTCCTACAATCTCATTCATTCAAGCATTCATTCACACATCATTCAAGCATCTTACAACATCTTATTAAGCAATACTCAAGCACTTTGGAGCATCCATTAACATTACTTCAGATTTTCATTATTAATGGTTTGGTAAGTTGATAGCTATTGCATGTTATTAGTTTATCATTCTCTTTCATTTCATTGTTTCATTAAGGGTTTGATTACCAAAAGTGGGGTTTGACCAAGGGAAACCCCTATTAGCTAACCCTCAATCATTTTTGCCCTATTGCATGTGTGTTTGCAGACCTAGGTATGCAGATTTAACAAGATTTTTGGTGTTGAAGATTGGTAAAAGAGTCAACTCATTCATATTTCAAGCTTGGAGAAGGTTTTCTGTCTGTTTCCTACAGAATTGACTTTGACAACCTGACAATTAGAGATTTCCAGATCTAGTGTTGCAGATTTGTCTCTTGATTTTTTAGAATTTTGGGAGAGGATTGATTCACCACTAGTGGTGAATGAGTTCCACCTTAGGATTGAAAATCTAAATTTTGTCAGATTCTAGATCTCGACAGTTAGAAAGCTATTTATGACACTTTTTCACCAGTAGGAGGACTAATTCGCCACCTTGGGTGAACGAGTCCCATTGTGAAATTTTAGTGATTTCAGTCAGCATCCACAACATTATAGAACCATCAAACATTGTCCAAGTGCACTTTGTTTTATCTCATTTCTTTTTGTTATGCATTATTTCTTCATTAAGTTCATTGCTTGCATATCACAATGTGTTTTCTAGCATAGTTTAAATCTTAGTTTTGCATTCAAATTCATTCATTTAAATCACTCAATTGCATTTAGTTTTCTTCATTTATCTTAGATAACATCACACATACAATTAATTTGAATGAATCCTTAGCATTTTTGGGCTCTATCTCTCTCCTTATAGGTGAAAAACCGTAGAAGAGCTAGAGAAGTCCATAGGAAACCTAGAAATCTATGGTTCAGGTGTATCTTCTTGCAACATTTGAAAATAAAACAACAAATTATTTAATCATGAAAACTACAATAGCGATCCACATCATGGCTTGTAATGTATGAGATAATGAATATAATTTTGAGTAATTTTTAAAGTATATATTTTTTACTATGATGCTTACTATTTTCCCTATCCATAGCTTGTTCGAAAGCACCTATTTTTAGGATTTTAGCCATTGTAGGATGGTGGTGAAATATTTTATAAAATTATTTCATAGACATGTACGATAACTGTGGTGGCACAGAGAAGGCAATGAATTGTTTGAAAAAATGCCTCAAAGAAATGGGGTCTCATGATGATGGAATGCCATTACAAACAAATGTGTCATGACATTCCATCACCATAAGACTACATTTATTTAAGGAATTTTTCAAACAATTCATTTCCTTCTCTTTGATATTATGCTAAGATGGGGTGGATGGTATAGTGTGCTCTTGGTTATGAGATGGAGGGTGATCATGACATGAAGAGGGAGGGGTGGGGACATGAACAAGTGGAATAAAAGGTGGAAGGATCCATGGATTGGTAAATTGTGGTTGAGTACCTTGAAAAGAATTTGGAGGGGAATTTTGGCTAAAGGGTTGGTTTCTATTTCTCAAGCAGTGGGCTATTTGAAAAAATGCCTCAAAGAAATGTGGTCTCATTGTGATGGAATTCCATTCCATTACCATGAGACCACATTTCTTCAAAGAATTTTTTCATAATAATCACTGCCATGACTATGTCATTGCTTACTATTATGCTTTGATATATTTTTTCAAAGCATCCATAGTTTTTTGGAAAGCACAAGCTATTTTAGGCTTTTAGCCATAGCAGCAAGGAAGTGAGTAGTTTGATAAAATTCTTTGGTAAACATATATGGAAAATGTGGTAGCATAGAAAAGGTGGTGAATTGTTTGAATAAATTCCTTAAAGAAATGTGGTCTTATGGTGATGGAATCACATTCTATAACCATGAGACCACGTTTCTTCAAGCCATTTTTTCATACTAATCACTAGCTTGTCTATGCTATTGCTTACTATTATGCTTTGATAGATTTTTCCTAAGCATCTATAGTTTGTTGGAAAGCACCTTTTTAAGGATTTTAGCCATAGCAGCAAGGAAATTAACTGTTTGATAAAATGCTTTGGTAGACATGTATGGAAAATGTGGTAGAATAGAAAAGGCGTTGAGCTGTTTGAAAAAATGCCTCAAAGAAATTGGGTCTCATGGTGATGGACATCACCATGAGACCACATTTCTTTGAGGAATTTTTTCAAACAACTCATTTCATTGTCTATGCTATTGCTTACTATTTTTCTTTCATATATTTCTTCCAAGCATCCATAGCATAGACAAGGTAGTGAACTATTTGAAAAGATTCCTTGGTAAAAAGTGGTCTCATGGAATGCCATGACAAGCAAATGCAATTGGAAGCTGCTCCAACTTATTACTTATGCTATGTGAAGTAATTGCATCTTTCTTATGTTGACTTTCTAAACAACTATATTGTAGTTGAAATTTTGTCATCTATCAACATCTAGTTATTAGTTATAGAATGTGAAGTGATGCTTTGAGTTTGAAAGATGTGCAATGCAATGTAATCAATGATATGGATATAAACTACAAAAATCTATTAAGTAAAATTCATTAGTTAAACTATTTATTCTATTACCTGCATGTAGGTTTGTCTAAATCCATTGGCACTAGGAGGTGTTCCCTTGAAACCTCCAATATTATCCTATTCAACATTGGTGCAGTCAAGGATGGAGGGTCTAGGAATAGGACTGTCCAACCTTGTAGGAAGAGTAAACTCAATGGAAGCTCAATGAAAAAGAACACAATCACATATGGAAATATAGATAATGATCAATTATTCACTGGAAACATGCCTTGCCTTCCAGCTTACAAAATTACAAAATTACAGAATGATCTAGCATTAAAGCCCAAAATATAGTGCGGGTCGAAGCCCTTAACTATTATCTATCACTACTAAATATGATGATGATAATGATGATCTCTAATACGACTACGTAATCCTTATTTATACTAATTCCTAGCTCTAGAAAAGGTCTGCGTTAGCCTCAGGAGGTCTTAAACCCTGAAATATATGAAATGTGTGAAGGTTGGCCAACACAAATGAATTTCCTTTGATCCTTGTAAAAACATGATGCGAATTTGAACTGAGGTTCCTCGATAAATGTTCATCCTTATGGAATGATCTCTTAAGCTCCACAAGTCATGGAATAGGTCTGCACCCTTGAAAAGCCAAAACTGGTCGGTGAACCCTCTCTGTCCAAATGCAATTGATATTCTATTAGCGATAACTTCGTTCTGGAATCTCCAAAACACTTGAGTTCTGGATATGATGTAGATGTTGCAATGAAGGTCAAATATCCTACTTAATGAGCTCTAATGTTGCAATGTGGTACAATGCAATATGAAATATTGAGACTGGGTCTGACAGAAACTACTCAAATGTAAACATGAATGCACATATATTTTTTTGGTTGATGCAAGATTGCCTGAAACCTGGGATGCTCTTACATCAAACATCCAAAATCACATATTAGAATAACATTCATAAAACAATGCTATTAACATGTAATAAATTTATAATTGTTTACTGGTTACATACCTCAACGGTAGATGCAGTAGAGTAATAAGCGGGTGTAGGGCTGACGTATCCGATATCAACACTGCAACCCTAAAATTTTATTAAAATCATAAAACTAAATTAGTCAATCTTGCATTTCAAAATTTAATAAATTAAATTCAATGAACATGCTAATATTTACCTGAGTATCGATGCCATTGGCCTCATTCAAAATGTTAGCTACCCTTGCCATCTCCATAGCTACAAACATATCTTGCATAGAAAACTCTTGAGTGTCAGTGGGGTCATATGAGCAAGTTGCCCTGCAAGCCTGACACAAGTGGGATCGAAGCCCACCGCTCGAAGACTCCTTTGGATGGTATTGTAGTATAGGGATGGCATGCTAGATGACACGCTGAGTCAAAGAGTTGATGGCCTACAAAGTGTCTACCTTGACACTCTCCTTCATAATGGAAGGGATAATGTTGTGCTAATGAGGTAGCCTAGCGAGAGGTCATCTCGCTTGCCGCCTAGGATCTTGATGTGCACTGGGTCTATCTTGAGTTGACCCCCCACCTAGATCCCTTCGAAGTCCTAAGTTATATCAAAATAATTTAGGATTTTATTTAGGATGAACTCATAGTATAGTTTCCTTAGGAAATATTGTCAGAATTCACAATTGTTGCATGGTGGGTAATAAAAAACCATGTACCACCTATCCCAAAAAAGTCCTAATCTATTGATGGTGGCACCAATGGATAGGAAACCTCTTCGCATTGAGGCTAAGATTTTCATTTGTGTGTGGTTCAATGAATAATGAGCACAAATCAAATTTTGTAATTTTTAGATCTTTTACATGTCTTATATGATAATTTATCCTGGTAAAAATTCCTAAATGCTTGCCTCCCATCTTTCCAACTAGTCAATTTTTTGTTGATTGAATCTACATGGTTTAACATTTCTTTCAGTGAATTTGCAATTGTTTTTCTTTCCACGGTTGAACTGTTTGGATCATTCAACCTCATGATTAACTTAGTTTTTTTTTATTGTTTTCAATTTTACTCATTAAATTTTGTTGAGTTCCAGGGTGATGTTGAGGGATTGGTGGAGGAGATTGTTGTTGTGGTTGTTGAACTTGAGGATTTTGTTGATGTTGTTGTTGCTCTGCTTGTTAAGGATTTTTATCCTGTTGTTGTTGCTCTATTTGTTGAGGGTTTTGGGGAGGGTTTTGAAGAGGGTTTGTAGGTTCATTAACATATCCTACAAATTAAACAAATAAACATAAAAATAACCTAAAACTAACAAATTCACAAAGAAAAAATCCTTACCTCTTAGATCTCCTCATCAACGTGGCAACATCCTGGTGACGATACAACAATAATTTGATGAAAAACTTGCAAGAATCACTCCTCCTAGAATGTGAACACACAAAAGAAGGGATTTTGGCCACAAGAAGAAAAAACAATCACAATGCAAATGAATTTGATTTCCCTTTTTTTACTTTTAATTGCTCATAATGAGAGCGCATTATAATGTGAGCATTGTATAACGTGCTCACATTGTAGGCTCGATGTGGCTGAGCCTTAGGCTCGACACACCAAGCCATAACACAAGCACATTATAACACACTTGCGTTATGAGCTATCAAAACTTTTTAAAAAATTTGGCCACAAATTGCCCCCCCATCTTTTTGCACCCACCCACAAATGTCAAGAACATAAAAAATTAATTCATGCTCCTACTTCTGAGCTTCATGCACAAGTTCCTATTTGGCCTTTCTCAATATGGGGATGGATATTATTGGAAATATTTCACCTCCTTCCTTTGTTGGACATACCTTTATAATCATTACAAAAGATTACTTCATGAAATGGGTGGAAGTGACCCCCCTTCATTCAACAACTATCGACATAATATGTCATTTCATATTGGAACACATTATTGCTCACTTTGTACTTCCTTCCACTTTAGTTTCAGCTAATTGGGCACCATTTAAGAATAAATATGTGAAGAAGTTCTTGGAAACATTTAGCATTCAACATCATTTTTCAACACCCTATTACCCGCAATCTAATTTTCAAGCTAAATCAACTAACTGAACCCTCCAAAAAATCTTAAGGAAAATAGTAAGAAAACACAATAAGGATTGGCATACACATCTAACATATGTGTTATGGGCTTATTGTACAAATGAGAGAGAATCAATAGGGACTACCCCTTATAACCTTGTCTATAGCACTGAGGAAATAATTCCCTTGGAGTTAGACATCCCTTCATTAGGAATCACTCTCCAAGGAATTATTGATGATAATACCTACAAGGCACAATGTTTGTACATCAACTTGAAATGATCGATGAACAATGCATTAATTCTCTTGAGCACCTTCAAGCTTAATTCCTGAACAATGCAACGTAGTTACATTGATAATGTCATCCCTTGAGTATTTGATAAAGGTGATTTAGTCTTATGTGAGAATAAACATAATGTCAATGTTGCCCCGAATGAAAAGGGAAAGTTTAGCCCTAATTGGTTAGGACCCTATATAATTGATGAAAATTTTGGGTCTAGAGCAGATATGTTAATAGAAATGGATGGTACACCCCTTAAGGAACCTATTAATACTGTGCATTTGTGAACATAGTACTATATTTAATCTTCTTGCATAGTGCAAATGATAGAGCTGTGGCGTTAGTGTTAGTAGATAATATTCTATGTACTTTCGCATTGCTTCATTCTTGACAAAAAATAATTTCGGTCTATTGAATACTAAAGTAATTATCTAAATTAATTTTTACATGATTACTTTAGGTTTCATACTATTCAACTCCATCTTAGGTGTTGTCTTAAATTAGATCCTTATATGCATTTAATGTTCTTTAATTAGATCATATGTGCAATTAATTTAGCATAACATACTTAGTCATAATGTTGCATCCAAAAGAAACTAGAGTAGTTTTAATTAGATCACATAAAACAAGTTAAATCATGGAGACATTTGTTAAATAGTTTTACAAAGATTATTTTATAAATCACATTTCCAAATTAAACATAAAAACATATAAGCATCAAATATCAAATGATCATATATATATAAAAGTTTTGAGTACATGTCATCAGATATAAAATGTTAGGGTGGCATGTGGATGCTAGATCCCTCAGGATCTGGTGATCACATCTATCTAGATGTAATCCATCAAGATACGGTAGTATGCGATCATGATCGAGAATTGATAAGAGCATCAAAAGCATATTGTAGATCCTGTGATCGTCCAATAGTTGTAGTCTCCCATCCAACACTCTCACTCTATGTGGTCCCTATCTACCTCTAGCCTAGATACCTTTGCATGGAGTCTTTCGACCTCCTCTACAACTTGAGATGATCGAATCTCCTCATAAGCAGCCTTGACTTGATCAACACGCCTTGTGGCACCCTCATATGCTACCTTCAATTTTATATAAGGCTCGAATAGCTCCATGTCTTGCTCCATGATGGATGGGGGCATGTAGTTTGTACCTATAGCTTGATTGAAGATTGACAAAGGAACTATCTCTACAACCACCTATCGATAGAGATCATGTAAATATCTCACATCCCTTGCAAGATAGAAATATTAAATATAATTAGTACACATCATGATATATATATATATATATAAATTAAAAGCATAATCACAAAGCATAACAATAAATAAAATGTCATCACCTAGATCCCTGACTTCCTATGTAAAGAAAACCTCATCTTGTGTAGGAGGCATGGAGGATGCATGCTAGCCTCTCCATGCTCATAGGTATTGGCATGTACCGTGGTTGGCAACTATGATTTGGTAACATGAGTAGGAGATGGATCTCCCAACTCATGGACAACTAGACCCTCATCTGTCATATCACTTCCCTCAATCATCAGATGCTCC
Source organism: Sequoia sempervirens (assembly GCA_007258455.2). Taxonomy (NCBI): domain Eukaryota; kingdom Viridiplantae; phylum Streptophyta; class Pinopsida; order Cupressales; family Cupressaceae; genus Sequoia; species Sequoia sempervirens. The sequence goes on from VDFB02373365.1 coordinate 268,018,798, forward strand.
TCCTCCTCCTCCCTGTCCTTGTCCTCCTTATCCTCATCCTCCTCTCCCTCATAATAAAGTTATGATCCCTTGTCATAATCCTCATCTATCTCATCTACAAATAGATCTGATGCCCTGAGCCCTATATCCTCACTTGTATCATCCTCCTCATCCCTCTGCTCTGGAAGTGGTCCTACAAAACCTATAGGCTAATCCATTGGGAATACAAAAGCTATTCATGTTATTTCCCACCACTCCTCGTATGCATTATTAGCACTGATGTCATCAGTGTTAGAGGCTTGGGGCATGTCAAGATTTTTTTCCTCTGAATCATTGGATCTAACATCATCCACTGTTAGTCATCTAGTATCTCCTAGCCTCTAGGCACTCTGCATTGATAACCTGTAAAAGGGGCGTGCTACTAGTGGTACCTGTATCTAACCAAACTACCACATCACATGATCATTGTAGAATGGCCTTACTACGTAATCGTATTTCCCTCAAAGAAACCTATCCTTCTACATCCTCCTTAGTTGCTAGGTATCATCTAGCCACTGTGGTATCAACTAGTATGGTCTCCAAAGGACCTCCTCCTAATTTAACAGTCAAATCAAACTCTCCAAAAGTGTAAATATCCATACTGCAAAGAATTCCTTAGTGGATAACTAAATGTGCATGGATATCCTATTGATAATATAGATGGAAACCCTATCAGCCTAGTACATGTGATATGCTCTAGGCACCAAACCTGTAGTAGCGTACAATGTACCACATTTTATTGACCTCATGGTACACAAACCACCCTAGATCATAATATAAGTGTGCAAGGATGCTACAACCCCAAGCATATACAGTCATGTGGTGCTCCATCTGTCTGATCATATGAATGAGACCCCCATCTAGGTGTGTTCCTCACCCACCAAGGACAAGTATTAGGGCCACTATGAAACTCATAATCCATCTCAAGACTGGCCATCATGCATAGAGTAGCCACGCTAAATCAATACGTGGCCCTACAATCTCCACTCGCACCATTCCTCCCAAGAAATACCCTATGTCTACTCACATCTCTGCATATGTACAATCCCTAGAAAACTACATGGTCTCACCTCAAATAGGGACTCAAAGGATGCAGTGTACATCCTCCAGTGTGATCATCATTTTGTTGGTAGATAGGAAAAATGTGTAGGTATCAACATCCCATCTCTCAGCAAGCACCATCAACATAACATCATGGTACCTCATGGCAGGCATGAGGTACACCTAGTATAATCCAATGCTTTGTAAAGGCTGGGTATCTACCTTTGGTAATGTCAAGAATAGGTCTCATAAGTGAAAATATTATCTACCACCGAGACGTTGTCATGATCAGGGTGGAATCTAACAGAAAAGAAAAAATATCGCCTATAAGTATTCTAAAATCTTAAATCTATACATCAACAGTCAAAAAGTGTGCTAAATTTGTTCTAGGAAATATTTCTAATTGTTCTAGACATTTTATTCTCTATTTGGGACACTTCAAGAAGAAAAATGACACTTTGCAAAAAGTGGGAAACTTTGCGAAAAAGGGGACACTTTGTGAAAAAAAGGGACGCTTTGTGAAATTTTCTTCCAAGGTCCTAAATCAACCTAGAAATGCATAAAAACATAAAATAAATGTGTAAGGACAAAGCTAAGGCACAAAAAAATCAACTCATCTGATGCTACAACTTGCCTCGAGCTACCTCCTCTCGCGGGATCTCGAGTCTCGAAGGCATGTACTCTCATTGGCTTATCATCTTTAATCACTCTCCAACAAAGTCAAGCTAGAAGAAGGTAAAAGATAGAATTGTCTAAGTTACTTCACTTTCTGCTTTTATATATGTTAAAATTAGGTTTCTACTATATTAGGGTTAAATATACTTTTTCCTTCAAAATTAGCATATCAGGGGCTAGCAAACTCCATTTTCAATACTTTTTGTTGCATTGGAATTGTGATTCCACTCAGGCTGTCCTCAACATACATCTATCATTATGTGGTATGGTACTTGGAAATACCCTATGATATGACTTATCTAATTCAATGTGGTTGTTAGAATGCTACTTTGATTCCACCTCCATAAAGCAAGCGGAATCAAGGGGGCGCATACATCTACCCTCAAATTTAATTTCTATGAGAAGTTAGATAAGATGATTTTTGGATCGACTAATGAGTTAGTGTTGTAGGATGCGGTTCCTAACATTGTGGTTTTGGAGATAGCTATAGTGGGGCCTTCATTCTCCCACATTATGAATGAATCCATATGAGTATCCTTTTATGAAATGAAGCTTAGTTTTTGGATTCCTTTAGCTTGCATATGCACGTAGAGTCATATGGGCGCTAGATTGGGGGCTAGATGTAATGACAAAAATTAAACTCCCTTCTTGGAGATCTAGTACAATTTCTCATTTAATGTGGACCTATTTAGTACCCTTGCATTAAATACTCTTTAAATCATCACTAATAGGCCCCTAAGACCATTTATTTCAGATCTCGAGGCTTATTTCAACTAAAATCTTCACAAAATAAAAATAAAAACATTAATTTTTCTAATAACCCATCATTGGCCCACCCCAAAAATATAGGGTGGGACTTATACGCCACCTTGGGCATATGATTTCCCTTAGGTAGGAACGATATGCTACAAGTGGTGTATGAGTCTTGTGTCGCCTATTTTTAAGGTTTGAGTGGGAAATTCAAGTTTTTAATTCAAAATTCTAGTTGATGTTGGCTTTTGAGATCTAAATAATAGTAAATTAGGTGTAATTCCTATATAAGAAAGCTTCTAAGTCATTATTTTCAATTTAGAGAAGGAAATTCAAAGTATAAGCATTCACAAGCACTCAAGCATTCTTTCACAAGAGCATTCAAGTTTTTAAGAGCAAGAAAAGTTGAAGTCTTGGAGTAGTATTATTGTGTTTTTTTAGGTCTTCAAGCTCACTTTCATTCAATATCTAACATTTTCAAGGATTGATTATGGTTGTTGGAAAAACAAGGATAGACAACTGAGAGGGGGGTGGGTGAATCAATAATAATTAAACATTTCAAACTTTACTTAACTTAATCTTAGATCTGATGAATGAATAATAAACCAATAGACAATCAACACATCAGAAACACAGAGAACACCAATATTTTTATGTGGAAACCCTATTAGGGGAAAAACCATGGTGGAGGTTAGTCCATAATATTATACCCTATTAAAAGTATAAGAATAATGGGAATGCACATGCATTCATGAACACTACCTAGAGTTCACTACTCATATACAAAAGAGGACTCATTGTCCAAAGAAAGGTTTGGATTAAGACCATCCAAATTGTGAACTAAGAAAATAGCTTCTACACAAGCCTAATTATAGTTCCAGTTAAGCACATAAACTCTGCTCTGCAATTGAATGATTTGGACACTATTCAAACATCTACACTTTCTCTAGCATACATTTACTCTTATGCACATAGTAAATTCACTCAAACAATTGATGATCTTATATATCCGCAACATGAGATTACGTCAACAACTTAGTCGGCCAAAAATATAAAACACATTTTCAATGTCAGCCCAAATTTACAAATAAATTTGCAATACGAATCCACCAAGGTCGGCCAAAACATAGTGGAGACCCAAATTAACAACTCCAACACAAAAAGGCTTCAAATAATTTCACCTCGAAGATCCACAACACGGTACCACCATCATGTGTTGGCCAAGAACATGAAAAACAAAACATACAGAGAAAAATCTTTGGCAACGAAAACACCAATCAATGTGGACATACCATAAGGATAGAGCATGATATAGAAGCATCCAAGAGAACCAAGAAACAATAAAGAAACATCCATAGCAATAGAAACACATAAGCTTCATTCAAGAACATTGATAGAACCCACAAAGATACTGTCAAAACATAATTATTCATAGCACAAATAGTTCTTCATGCGAACCTCTAAAAATTTCAGAGGATGGACTAGATACACTCAGTAGAAAACCCTTTAATCCAAAAAAAATTATCTTCGACATACAGAACAAGACACCTTCATGACCTTCACAGTTCAACAGGGAACCTGCAACACTTGTTTTAACAATTTTTTCAATATCCTCGACATATACAACCTTCAATACAAGAAATGCTAATAGTGTTAACATCAATGAGAACCACATATCAGCAACACATCCACAAAATCCAACAATCTCCCCCTTTGGCATTGATGGCAACACATGATCTGTTAAAAATAGGATCTAGGTAAATTCACCGCCAACAATTCACTGATGGAAAATTTACCATCAACAATTCACTGCGGGAAAATTCACTGCCACCAGCGATTCACTGCCATGGAAAATTAACCACCAAAAATTCATGCAATTATTTTTTTGTGCGGTGAATTGTCATGGTGGTGAATTTTCCTATGGTGAATTGTTGGCGATGAATTTTCCCTCAGTAAATTGCTGGCGGTGAATTTTACATATGCCGAAAAATACTATCAACTCAACTCTCAATCAACACTTACTCCTTAGATTCTGACTTTTCTTCCTTAACCTCTTCTACATGATCTTCTCCCCAAAAGACTCTTTTCTCTAGATAAGCAAAAAAATTTCACATGACTCTTCTCCCCCTTTGACATCAATGGAAAAGATAAGGATTATCTTCCCACATACAAGCTCTAAACCACATATTTGCACATCTGATTACTCCCCCTGAGTAGTAGCCACAAAAACATCAATCCAGATCAAAATATGATCATGAAATGCATGGATTGATGCAAATTAATGCATCACTAATTCATATTAGGATGGGTAATCACCCCTAGCATCCCTTTGAGATACTCAAAAGTATCCTTCGGAAATGATTTAGTGAAAATATCTACAATCTTTTCTTTGGTAGGCACATACTCCATTTTGACTTCTTTCTCACTCACTTTCTCCCTCAGAAAGTGGAACTTGATTGATATATGCTTGGTCTTAGAGTGTTGCACTAGATTCTTTGATATGTTTATTGCACTTGAGTTGTCACAGTATATGGCAATAGGTTCATCATATACTACTCTGATATCTTTCAGCATTTGTTTCATTCACATCACTTGAGTACAGTTGTTTGCAACAATAATATACTCTGCCTTAGCAGTAGATAGAGAAATGGAATTCTACTTTTTGCTCAACCAAGACACTAGTTTCTTCCCTAGGAAGAAGGAACCGCCACTAGTACTCTTCCTTTCATCTACATCTCCTGCCCAATCCGCATTAGTATATGCATTCAGAGTAAGATCATCATCCTTAGGATACCAAAGCCCAGAATCAATTGTTCCTTTCAGATATCTGAAAATTATCTTAACATCAGTCACATGGGATTCTTTTGGATCAACCTAAAATATAGCAACCATACACACAACATTCATAATGTCTGGTCTGGTATGAGTTAAGTAGAGCAATCCACCAATCATTGATCTATACCTTTTTTGATTTGCCTTAGGATAATCATCATTTTGTATTAATTTGCATCTAGTTACCATGGGAGTACCAATAGGTTTTGAGTCATCCATGCCAAAATTCTTTAACAAATCTCACATATTTGGATTGAGATATGGAGATCCCCTTGTCTAACTGAGTAACTTGCAATCCTAGAAAGAATTTCATCTCTCCAATCATACTCATCTCAAATTTATTGTTCATTTCATCAACAAAATTCATACATAGATTATCATCTCCTGCAAAAATAATGTCATCAACAATGACCTCAATAATTAACGCTTTATCAAGATCCAACTTGAAATATAATTTGCTATCAACAGTACCTTTATTGAATCCAAGCTTCAATAAATATTTGTCTAGTCTAGCATACCAGGCTTTGGGGGCTTGCTTGAGTCCATATAGAGCTTTCTTCAATCGGTCGACCATGTTTTCCATCTGACCAGTCAGTTGAAATCCATATGGCTGATCAATGTAAACCTCTTCTTCTAGCTCACCATTTAGAAAAGCAGACTTTACATCCATTTGATAGACTTTGTAGTTCTTATATGTAGCATAAGCAAGAAATAACCTTACAACTTCAATTCTAGCAACATGGGCAAAGGTTTCTTCAAAATCAATACCTTCCATTTGTGAACACCCTTTACATACCAGTCTTGCTTTATTTCGGACTACTTCACCTTTTTTAATTCAGATTATTCGGAAAGACCCATTTAGTACCAATCACATTTTTGTCTTTAGGCCTAGGAACAAGTACCCATGTATTATTATTTTCAATCTACATTAATTCTTCCTTCATATCTTCCATCCAGTGTTCATCATTGCAAGCTTCATTGACATCTTTAGGTTCAATCTTGGACATTAGACAATACTCTTATGCAATCTTTCTTCTAGTTTGCACACCTTTATTTTTGTCTCCTATAATTTGATTTTTAGAGTGATTTAGCTTTACATACCTTAGAGTTTTAGGTTTCTCAAGAACTTCTTATTCTTTTGATATTTCTTTTGCACTTGCACTTGTCTCTACTTCCTGACTGCCTTGATTTACCAGTACACATGGAACATATGGCACAATTTGAAGTTGATTGTGTCTGAAAATTCTTGCCTTTGTTTGTATTGTTTTCATCTGAATCATATCCACAAGATCTGGATGATTTAGCAAAATCTTCATCAGCTCTGACATTTGCACTCTCAACCATTTTTCTTAGTCTTCTGTTATAGCACTAGTAGGCCTTACTCTTAGTAGAGTATCCTAAAAATATTCCTTCATCACTTCTTGAATCAAATTTGTCTATATCATCATCTCTCTTGATGTAGCATTTGCTTTCAAAGAGCTTGAAGTATTTAATCGTAGGCTTATAACCAAACCATAATTCAAAAGGAATCTTACCGGAATTACCATTTACATTTACCCAGTTCAAAGTGTACACAACAGTGCTTACAACTTCACTCCAATATATGTGAGGCACATTTCCTTCAATCGTCATTGAACTCTAGAAGCATCTAGAACTGTTATGTTCTTCCTCTTTGCAACACCATTTTGTTGAGGGGTTTGAGGAGTAGATAACTGTGTTCTAATTCCATGCTCTTTACAGAAAGAATTAAACTCCCTGGAGGTGAACTCACCACCTTTGTCTGACGTTAAGCATTTGATTTTTAGACCTTTTTCATTCTTTTCCATAGGTTTGAAAATTTTGAACTTTTCTAATGCTTAACATTGTTCTCTTAAGAAAGAAACCCATATCATTCTAGAATAATCATCAATAATCAGCATAAAGTACCTTTCACCATGGATACTTTTGAATCTGGAGGGACGACTTAGATCAGTATGTATCAACTCCAAAAATCCATTTGAATTATGCTATTTGCTTCGAAAAGAAACTCTAGTCTATTTTCCTATCTAACACTCCTTGCAAATTGTGCTAGCAGGATTTACTAGCTTAGGCAGATCTCTTACTGCTTGAGTGGAATTTATTTTAACTATGTTATCAAAATTCACATGACACAACCTTCTATGTCATATCTAGCTTTCATCTACTTGAGCAATTAAACAACTTTCACTAGCTGCATTCAGGTGAAAAATATTACCTTTTGTCTATTTACCTGAAGCAATTAAATTTCTAGAGCTTCCATATATCCTGCATCTTCCATCTTTGAACTGAAGATCATAACCCTTGTCCACCATCTATCCAACACTCAATAGATTGTGCTTTAATCCTTCAACATAAAGAACATCATTAGTGTTATGCTTACCACCAAGACAAATAGATCCTCTGCCACGAATCACACAAGCATTGTTATCACCAAATATCACAACCCCACCGTCATACTTCTCTAGAATTACAAATTTTCTTTTGTCACTAGTCATATGATGTGAGCATCCACTACCAATGACCAACTTATCCTTTTCTTCAATTTAGGTTGCAAGAGCTTTCTCATCTTTAGCAGATTCAATAGCCTCAAGACTATTTTCCTTGATAGCAATGAAAACCCAATCATCTTCATTTCCATTCTCCTTTTCAAACTCATCATCAGTCACTCCTTTAGAAAAATAACATTTCTTTTGAAATCTAGATATGTAAGTCTTAGATCTAGGGACTCTTTCAGGACACCTTGAAGCAAAATGACCTATTTTATTGCAAGAAAAAAATTTGATAGGAAATTTTCCTTTATACTTACCTTGTCCTCTACCTTCTTTCTTCACAATTAGTGCTTCCAGCTCTTCTACTTCTCTTTCTTCATCTTCAAGTTGTTTCATTTCTTCCTCATACTTGAATGTCTTCCTATAACTCTCTCTTGGATCATATCTTTGCTTGTTTCTTCTAGATACATTAGCTTTAAATGCAGTTTTAGTCTAAGGAACATAATCACCAAATTTTCTTAGCTCAAAGGTAGCAAGTTTACCAATCAGTGTGTCCCTTGTCACATTCATCAATGATCTAGTTTCTTCAATAGCATGTGCCTTTGCTTTGTAGGAGGGATACAATGATCTGAGCACCTTGGCCACAATTTCTTCCTCATTCAGAATACCACCAACACATCTAATACCCATCACTAGTTCACTTACTTTCTGCATAAAAGAAGAAATATTCTCATCTTCACCCATTTTCATATTTTCATACTTGCCTTTCAAACTCTATAGCTTATCCATCTTCACATGCACATCTCCTTCATACAAAGTTTCCAGCTTCTTCCACATCTCATGAGTTGTCTTTAGAACTAACACATTTTTCATTTTTGAATCTATTAGAGCACTCAACAAAGCTTCCATAGCCCAAACATTATTCTCAACATATTTAATCTCATCAGCAATGGAGGGACCAGTCATAGGAATAACATATATGTTCTTTGTAATTCTTCAAAAGGGTTAACCAATACACTTCAAATGACACTCCATCCTAGGTTTCCACAGTGAGTAGTTCATTCCATGAAATCTAGGACCCTCCTTCTTGTATGATGCCATATTGGATCACCTGAAGCTTTTAAACTTTCTTCAAAGGAACCTTCTCTGATACCAATTGTGGGAAAAAAAAGGATAGAAAACTGAGAGGGGGGGTGAATCAGTTGTCACATAATATTTAAAATTTTCAAACTTTACTTAACTTAATCTCAAATATGATGAATGAATAATAAACCATAGACAATTAGCACATCAGAAACATAGAGAACACCAAGATTTTTACGTGGAAACCCTATTAGGGGAAAAACCACGGTGGAGGTTAGTCCACAATATTATACCCTATTAAAAGTATAAGAATAATGGGAATGCACATGTATTTAGGAACATTGCCTAGAGCTCACTATCCAAAGAAAGGTTTGGATTAAGACCATCCAAATTGTGAACTGAGAAAATAGCTTCTAGACAAGCCTGATTACAGTTCCAGTTAAGCACAAAAAACCTTCTTCACTGTTTGCTCAAACTTCTTCTCACTCTGCTCTACAATGAAATGATTTGGACACTATTCGCACATCTACACTTTCTATGGCATACATTTACTCTTATGCACATACTAACTTCACTCAAACAATCGCTCTTATATATCCGCAACATGACATTACATTGAAACAACTTAGTCAGCTACAATACACCAAATGCTATTAGTGTTGACATCAATGACAACCACATATCAGAAACACGTCCATAGCATTCAACAATGGTTTTCTACAGGTGAATCATGATGGATTCTAGGTTGGGGAGATGCAACTAGCCATCAAGCCAAGCCTAATGACTTGCTTCCTAAGTGATTCCATCCTCCATGATCACTCTACATTGAGCCTAAGGAAGGTATATGCATTCATTATGACTTATTAGGGTGATTGAGGATCTCCTAAAGTGAGTCATTCATCTCCACTTTTCATTCATGCATCTCATTCTAGCACATTAGAATAGGTTTGCGTTGTATTTCAGATTTCCTAATCTTAGATGCACTTAAGATTAGGGTTTGTCTTTATATTTGCATTCAAGATTTATTGTTTCTGTCAAGGTTTAACTACCAAACTAGGGGTTTGACCGACGCAAACCCCCCATATAAGCAAATCCATACTCTATTCTATTTTGCAAATATTTTTATAGGTTTGGATCTAGAAATCAAGTTGAAGTAACAAAGTAGAGATTAGAGAGCAGATCGAGACTTTGAATTTTCAAAAAGCAAAGTGGGACTGCTATGCTAGAAGTGGCGTATGAGTCCCACTATAGGAAATTTTCTAGATTTATGAAGATCCTCAATCAACATTGCGAGAATCTTGTTTCTGCCTAGAAACCCTAATATAGGACTAAATCAACTAGACTGGCGTATGAGTCCCAATAGGCATTAAATTCATCACTTTTAGCATTTCATGTTTTCAATCAAGTTGCTATAGGTTTATGTAAAGGTAAAATATAGGATCCACCAAAATGAATCAAAGTGATGGACCACTAATTTTTCTAAGACCCTAAACACCTTAATTTATGTAAAATAAGATGCCAATAATAATTAGAAACACTACCTAACTGTTATAGAAACTATGGGGGATATTTTTAGAGCATAAAAAGCTTTGTACCTGGCCAAAAAGTTGTTGTTTTTGAGCTATGGAGGACTCATTCACCTTCAATAGTGAATGGGTCCTTTTAGGGTTTTAGAAAACTGATTTCAGGATCCTATTCCTTGATGTCTACACTCTTAAATTCCCTATTATTAAGTTTAGGAAGTCTGTATGCAATTTTGTAGAGCTCTTTCCGTGATTTTGTACTTTGAATGACAACTTTAGCAACTTTGACAATTTTGCTCCAAATCTTGCTCTTCAACTTGTAAATCTACAATCACACACTCAACGATAGAAAAAATTGTTGTTTGTTAGTGAATGGGGGTTTTCCTCAGTCAAACACCTTGTAGGTAATATAACCAAATTATGAAATAAGGAATTGAAGCATGAACATGAAATAATGTAAATGATGTCACCTTGGATGATGTCTTGTGAAAAAAATATACAAACTAACATGTAGTGGCCATGAAGAATGTAGATCTATGATCCTTGTAATTAATGAGAACAATAGTTGTAAGTATATCTTCACTACTACATCCACCTCTTAGCTCAACAACATGAATGCATGCATCAAACCCTTGAAATGATGATATGATCTAGAATTGTTGCAATAAACACTTGAAATCTGCCTTGAAATGCCTTATGAATTCCTTTCAAAATTCTCTATAATGCTCTTTCTCTTGATCTCATGAAGTCACATAAGTTTTCTAGGAGAAACAATGTGAATTAACCCCTTATTTATACTAAATTAGGAGATTAACCCCAAAATTCAAAGAATTAAGGCCGACACCAAATCTGGAAAGAAACATAATTAAATTTCTGCCAAAATGAAATTCAAAAAGGGGGGTCTCATTAAGGGAGGACCCATTCGCCACCTAGGGTGAATGGGTCCTAGCTCAGTTTACTAGGACCTAACCCCTGGGGATTGAAAGAGGATTAAAAACCCATTTTGAATCAGCTGAGAAAAGGGGGGTCCTGTTAAGGGAGGACCCATTCACCATCAAGGGTGAATGGTTCATGGCTCAACTTGCTAGGACCAAATTTTTTCCTAATGAAATAATTTACTAATCAAATATGATTGTCAGGATAGATCTTCGAGAGGTGTCAAAATTAAGGCCTAAATTTGAATTAAAAGAGGGTTAATAACTCCAATTAACCACAATTAATTAAGACCACCTAGCTAAGTGTGAAAGTACCTTAAAAACTTTACAACACTTAAACAAGGTGCACATTATGTACATTTTATTCAAAAAGAGGCCCATTAGGCTCAATTAATCAAATACATCCTAGAAAAGTGTGAAAGTTTGTTACAACACTTTACAACACCCTTGCAAGGGATCAATTAAGGCATGTTTTAGTTAAATAAAGGTCCTAGAATAGTGTGAATGTGTACAACACATTACAACACTACTCCAAGACATCATGAATGCAGTTTTAATGTCAATTATCAAACCAAGGAAAAGGGCTACTTTTTTCGTTACTATAGTTTCCAGGTGCACATCTCTAGTTTTCTAGCTTTCTATTCTATTTTGCATCCATTTCTAGATCATTCATTTTAGTTTTGCATAAAATTAGGTTTAATATTTGATCTTGCACGTCATTTGTCTTTCCAAGACCTAGCTTGGTGGTGAACCCCTCTTTAGTCATTTGTTATACCCTAGAACACCCCTATTGTAGATCTCTTTCTGTCATTTCATCCCTAAGCTTGAGATCTTTAGGGGTCCCTTTGAATGTTATGTTAGCAAAATAGGAGGGTCTCATCCCCCTTGTGTTCCATCTTCCAAAAATATGGAACCCTATTTCCAATATTACACTTTGAAATTAAAAATCTATTTTAAAAAGTCAAAAAGAATACAAGAGAAGTGAGTTGGAAAATATCAATGAAGAGATTGTGTTAGATAAGATTCATGATGATGTAGTTTAGGGAAAACTTTAAGAAACCCCCCCCTCGGCGAAGGTGTAAAATCCTGGCGAATCTTGTATACTTCTCGATAAAAATATTAATTTTAGTGGCAAATTTTTTCATTTTTCATGAAAAGAAAAATAATGTCCATTGTTGAATCTTTTCTAATCGCTAGAAATATGTGGAAAATCCTTGTGAAATGCAAATTTTTTAAAACCACTAATTTTTTTACTTTTGCAATTAAAATCTATTTTCAAACCAATAAAATATTTTCATTCGTGAATTAAACTTGTTTTCAAACCAGAAAAAAATAATTTTGTTGGTGATTAAAACTTTTTTTCAAACTAAAAAATAAAATTCATTGGCGAATTAAACCTATTTTCGAATGATTAAGAAAAAAAAAATGGTGAATTAAAAATTGTTTAGTAAGCCAAGGAGGCACAAATGTTTCTGTAAGAAGTGAAGCATTGATGAAGCTTTTTTTGTCGGAATTGGACGTATGTTCGGGAATCGACATTAATAGAGATGGGTGATAAATTGAGATGTATTAAAGACACATCTCATGTAGCTGGTTGGTGGTGGGTGGTTGTCTAGAAGCAAGTGAACCAAATAAATAATGGAGGCCAGTTTCACTTTGACATCAAGGAGGAAGTTGGACCCTTTCATTGGAAAAGCGTCTGTGAAGCGGCTATGAGGTTTATTTCTCTTCAAGGATGTGCTGGTGGCACAAGCAGTTCAATTTATTTTGGGTAATGGCTTTGAAAAATTAAAGTACAGATACAAGACCAGTATGGATATTTATTTTTTGGTCATGGCTTGGGGTCTGGACTTAGGAGAGCTAGTGGATGTAGTGAGGAAAGTCATGAAAACTCTAGTTCACAAAGATTTTTTAGAGGATGTGGAAGGAATTTTGGAATGAGTGATACCAGGAGTGGGGCATGTTAAGGTTGAATTCATGGAAGGTGGAGGCCTAGAGCTCATGGATTTAAATCATCTCTTTATCAGGTGGCTAGAAGGATGCACCAAAGCTTTATGGCGAGAAGGTGCAAAGCGTGGGTGGCAAGCACTCAAAATCCACGGCGAGTTAATGGAGGTCAAGGAGGTCATAGAGAATCTCAAAGACATCACCAGAGCAGAGATGCATGAAAAGAAGGGTATGTGTTCAATAAAGAAGATGAAGCCATTAACGAAGATAGAGCCATTCGAGATGGGTAATTCATCGAAAGCATCAAAGTAGTACAATTTTTTTTTTTTAGATTACTATACTAGATCTTGTTTGTGATTTTTTTTTTGGGGGGTTATTCCTGGATTTGCATTATAATTGTAAAACACTTTGGGGCACAAAAAATGGTTGGAAGGGTAGATTTCAAGCGAGTATGATTAGGGATAATTTGATATGTTGGAAATGGAAACTGTGTTGGTTAATCAACTTTTTTGAGAGTTGATGGATGAAGATAAATCTGAAGTATATTTTTAGGGATAATTTGATATGTTGGAAATGGAAACTGTGCTAGTTAATCAAAATTTTAGGTAATTGATGGATGAAGATAAATCTGAAGTATATGTAACTTTTGCTTTATATAATTTAATAAAATAAACTATTATCATCGATTAAAAAAAAATGTAGTGGTGAAGTGTCAATCCAAATCAATCTAACCACGACCGTTTGATGAATTTTCAATCTAACTTCGCTAATCAAGCGCCAAGAGGTAATAATTTTCCAAACTCCACACGTACCGATCTTAATTACCCATCGATCATCTAGTCATGTCGACTTGCTAAAATTTGCTCGTGATCTTCACTTCATAAATGCACTGTCCTTGCCACCTTTCCTATCTTAATCCACCAAAGTCGAGGTTTTGGTGCTTTTCCTAACCTTAGTTGAAAGTATTTCTTGGTCATCTATGTAGTCGATGGGTTAGAAGTTTTGAAAACTTTGAAACTTTAGACTTTGGTTCTATGGTTCCAAGTTTTAGCAAACACAAGACATTATGGACCACTACCATTCAATGAATTTTTCATGGACGACTATAGTTGCATCCCGAAAGTATATCTCTCAAGCAGTAGATTTGCAAATTGAAACATACAGAATTACACTAGAACCATTAGATGCAGAGACATGGGGAGATCAAGGCTCATCATTGTGGTAATGATTAAATGAACCTAATGGGTTGGATTTTGGTGATGAGTGATAAAAGAACTTAAGTGGTAGAAATACGCATGTGCATAAAGTTTGTTTTAAAAGAGGGACCACCTATGAAGAACGTAAGACCAAGGCTTAAAAACTTAAGAATGTTTAACATAAATGATGTAAAGGAAAATCAATAGACTTGCAAATTGAAACCTCCAGAATAACACTAGAATTGTTAGATGCAAAAACGTGGTGAGATCAAGGCTCATTTCTCTCTTTTCAATGCTAGACATATTACATTCCATTTAATTGAAATTCTCAATATTTTGAACATCCGAAGCAATTGATTGGACAACTCATAGCTTTAATGAAACAAGATTTGTAATGATTTCATATTGTTTGAGTGGCCTTGGTAGTGCTGACTGGAGTTTGGTGATTTTGACAGCTTGTCAGATTGAGGTACAATTTGCATGTAGCCAGACATCAATCAAATTAAACATTTTAATTTTTAATTGTACATGTAAGGCTTAAGATACATGAATCGACTAAGTTGGTTTTTTGGTTTGCGCGAATTAGGTCGGTAGCGGCACTAATGGCCCATAAATTATTAAATAAGGTTAGTAATAGTGATAGTAATAATGTGACATTGTAATTCAGTTGTAATAAAATAAATGGTTATAAATTTACAATAAAGAGTTATTTTCTGAGTTCAGCATCTATGAATCTATTCAAATCAATTTTTTTTTTTCCTTTGAGAAATTAAGTATTATCTATTTATAAAATAATTGCATGTAGATTTAAAAGTAAAACATAAAGCAATACAAATGAAAAAAGAAAGTTGCCATCAAAGAGTTATTTTCTGAGTTCAATGTCTATGAATCTATTCAAATAAGTTTTTTTTCCTTTGATAAATTAAGTATTATCTATTTATGAAATAATTGCATGCAGATTTAAAAGTAAAACATAAAGCAATACAAATGAAAAAAGAAAATTGTCATCAAATTGACAAAAAAGCATTATAAACACTAAAATTTGTCACTCTTGTAACCTTGTTAGGGTTTACCAAAAATTAAAATGTTATTGATTTCTAATTTTTCGTTGACCTTCTCCCCCAGTTCCTGGTATCATTATTCATTTTATTAAGTCCTTTGCAACGTTAAGTTACCGGCCCCTTGGCCTTGATATCAATCCTAGCACGTTCAAGTTTAAAACAACTTTAAAACACATGTTTATTATTTATATCATAATTCATAAATTACTCAACCGTTCAATGAAAATTTGATGTATGATTGTAGTATCATTCCAGAATGAAATGAATAGAGCACTAGTCTTGCGAACTGAAACCTCTAGAATCACCCTTTAACCATTAGATTTACAATGATCAACAATTTAGAATTTGCTACCAATGTAGGACTAAATGGCTAGTGAAACAAGATTTGTAATAATTTCATATCATTTGAACTTTGTTGGGCTCTGGTGATTTTGATGATTGTTAGCCTATTAGAGTCCAGATGCCAATCAAATTAAACATTTAAATAAATGTAAGGCTTAAGTTACAAAAATTGATTAAAATTTAAGTATGTTTTTTGGTTTGTGCGAATCACGATTATGATTCATGAATCATGATTATACCTAACCTCACACATGACACATGTGAGGTGTACATAGGGACCAGGCTGGTAGTGGCACTATTGGTGGCACTGGTGCCCATAAATAAGGATAGTGAGCACAACTAAAAATTGAAATCATTTGTTGAAGGCTAAAGGCTTTACTATTGCTAATTTGAGGGCAATGTTGAAATTATCAAAAGGGTTTTCATTTTGTAGGGTTAATAAGGAATAGGATTTAGGAAGAAGATGATGTGGTATTATTGGGATACTCTAAATTATCATGCCTATAGTTATGTAGTTACAAAGTAAAAGACCAATTTCCTTCAAGTTCAAAATGGGTGGAATTGGAAAGAGTTAATTTGGTTCACCTGACTTCTCAGACAGGTTTTGAGCCAAGATGAGGAGCTCTGATGGAGATAAGTGCTCTCCCAATGCATGGAAGCTGCAAGTAGAAGATGGAAGCAGTTTTACATGGAGAGGGTTCATCAAAGAATGGGGTTTTTATAATGCAAAAAGTGAATGGCTACTTAGAGAGATGTCAAGATTGCTCGATTTTGGTGATCCAACTGAACTCAATAGTTGAGGATGTGATTTATTTGAGAAACCATGTATTAATTTACAAGTTTATGGGGATGTGAGTCTCCCTCCCATTTTTGGAATCGTCGGTATGAAAGACGTGGAATCTTGTGGGTGACATAGAAATTGTGCTAGTGGCTAATAATTATTTCATGGTGGATTTTTCTTGTTTGTCAAACAAAAACAAGGATTTTGAGGGAGGGCCACATTTCTACAATCAGGTGGTCCTCTTTACTAAACCATGACATGCAAGATTCAATTTTGTGAAGGACCTCCCCTCTAGAGTTCCTATTTGGTTGTGTTGCCACATTCGCCTCTAGAGTTTTGGAGAAGTGATATTTTGCAAATGGTTGTTCTTCTAATTAGGAAGCTTGTTGGAACTTCTTAGAACACATTGAACAAAAAGGTAATTTATTTTGTGCATGTTTGTGTGGAAATTGATTTGAATAACCCGCTACTAAATTTTGAGGAAAAGTGTATAGGATCATATTCCTCTTGGAACCATTAGTTGGACTATTAGGCTTTTCCTTTCTGATGTCAGATATTCCATGAGTATGGCCACCTTCAACAGAATTGTCCTAGAATCATGTACTAAACTTGCTTTACTCCCTTATTTTGAGTCTACAACCATACATCAAATGTTCATCGAATGATTAAGTAATTTATGATATAAATAATAAACATGTGTTTTAAAGTTTTTTTATTTTTACACATTAATGTGCTCAGATTGACATCAAGGCATTTATAAAATGAATTACAATGTCACATTAATATCACAACCATTAATAGCACTAAGCACAATAACACTTAACGTTGCAAAAGAATTAATAAAAGGAATTACAATGTCAAATCAATAGCACAACCATTTATTTTATTACAGCTGAATTACAATGTCACATTATTACATAGTACAAATACAAATGTAACCGCAAGCGCCAAGCTTCTACTGGATCACTGGTGAAAATGTAAATGTAATACATGCGTGTCTAAAAATAAATGGGACTTTTTGGGTCAACCATGCGCTTTGAAATTAAACACCTGGGACTTCCGGGATTAGCCATGGTGTCTGAAAATAAATGCATGGGGAAAGGCGGGCAAATCAAACCAGGGAAATGGGAGCTGTGAAGATACAAAATGTACTTCTCCCCTTTGAAAATCAGAGTCATGCAGAAGATGAGGGGTTGTAAAACTGCTCCCATCTTCTGCATGACTCTGATTTACTGCTCCCATCTTTTGCATGACTCTGATTTTCAAAGGGGAGAAGTACATTTTGTATCTTCACAGCTCCCATTTCCCTGGTTTGATTTTCCCGCCTTTCCCCACGCATTTATTTTCAGACACCATGGCTAATCCCAGAAGTCCCAGGTGTTTAATTTCAAAGCGCATGGTTGACCCAAAAAGTCCCATTTATTTTTAGACACACATGTATTACATTTACATTTTCACCAGTGATCCAGTAGAAGCTTGGCGCTTGCTGTTACATTTGTATTTGTACTATGTAATAATGTGACATTGTAATTCAGCTGTAATAAAATAAATGGTTGTGCTATTGATTTGACATTGTAATTCCTTTTATTAATTCTTTTGCAATGTTAAGTGTTACTGTGCTATTAATGGTTGTGTTGTTAATGTGACATTGTAATTCCTTTTGTTAAGTCCTTTGCAATTGCAACGTTAAGTGTTATTGTGCTTAGTGCTATTAATGGTTGTGATATTAATGTGACATTGTAATTCATTTTATAAATGCCTTGATGTCAATCTGAGCACATTAATGTGTAAAAATAAAAAAACTTTAAAACACATGTTTATTATTTATATCATAAATTACTTAATCATTCGATGAACATTTGATGTATGGTTGTAGACTCAAAATAAGGGAGTAAAGCAAGCTTAGTACATGATTCTAGGACAATTCTGTTGAAGGTGGCCATACTCATGGAATATCTGACATCAGAAAGGAAAAGCCTAATAGTCCAACTAATGGTTCCAAGAGGAATATGATCCTATACACTTTTCCTCAAAATTTAGTAGCGGGTTATTCAAATCAATTTCCACACAAACATGCACAAAATAAATTACCTTTTTGTTCAATGTGTTCTAAGAAGGTCCAACAAGCTTCCTAATTAGAAGAACAACCATTTGCAAAATATCACTTCTCCAAAACTCTAGAGGCGAATGTGGCGACACAACCAAATAGGAACTCTAGAGGGGAGGTCCTTCACAAAATTGAATCTTGCATGTCATGGTTTAGTAAAGAGGACCACCTGATTGTAGAAATGTGGCCCTCCCTCAAAATCCTTGTTTTTGTTTGACAAACAAGAAAAATCCACCATGAAATAATTATTAGCCACTAGCACAATTTCTATGTCACCCACAAGATTCCACGTCTTTCATACCGACGATTCCAAAAATGGGAGGGAGACTCACATCCCCATAAACTTGTAAATTAATACATGGTTTCTCAAATAAATCACATCCTCAACTATCGAGTTCAGTTGGATCACCAAAATCGAGCAATCTTGACATCTCTCTAAGTAGCCATTCACTTTTTGCATTATAAAAACCCCATTCTTTGATGAACCCTCTCCATTTTTAGCCATATTTAGGTGATCCAAACCTTCACCAAGAAAGGAAGAAGAAAGATTTGGCCTATCGACAACCTCATAGAGCACCATGCATGGAAGAAATCAATCCCCCACACCTGCACCACAAATCCCTAAGAGGAGCCAAAACATAGTTTAAATCCATAATGGATCCCAATGAGTAGCAACAACAACCAAAATAAATGAGAAAACACACCTCCAAACCAATCAACTGCCCAACAAAAGAGAGAAACCACACAAAACATAGCATAAAATAAAGGTAAATTTGAAGCACTGTAGAATGTTAGCATAAATTTATTATATTACATTGTTTAGGTGGTAATGAGAATTTAGTTAGTAGTTTTATTAATTATGATAAGGGTACATTTACTCCATTGTATAAATATACCTCTATACTTTGAATAATCAATCAACATTTTTATTATCAAAAACACATTTACTTCCACAAGCACTACAACTGAAGAAGATGGAAGTATCAGTTGACTTTGAGAATGTATTAGATCTAGTGTAACTAGGTATTATAGATTTAGTAATAAGTTGAAACCAATACTTTATCTTATTATATTATATTTTAGATCATTAGTGGAATTAATTTATTCATTCAATTCAATATAAGTGATGTTTATGCAGTTATTATTGATGAGAATAATGAAGAAGGAATAGATTATTATTTGTACTATTTTTGCTCGAGACAAAAAATAAACTAATTGTAAAATATTTATGGATTCGATTGTTTGTTAATTTGATGCAAAAATTAACACAATGGAATCCAAAAATCTTTTACAATTAACTATATGGATTGTAGAAACTTGTTATCTTTGAAAAAATAAATTGACTACAACAAGCATTGATGAAGTGGATGTTGATTATTCTATAAGGCTTGTTATTGTTATTGGAATGTGGCTTAGGAGGTACTCGATGAAGAAGTATTTAATATATGGTTGTTTGATGACTTTGACACATTAAAAGATTCTTCATTACTCTAATTTTATTATTTCATTAAATGTTCATTTGATCAAATATTAGAGTCAACCAAAGAATAAGAATTTGTAGAAATTTTGAGTTTTACCATGAAGTAATACTTGAGACTATAAAAAATAGAGATGAATTGCATTGTTCATTAAGTTGAATTGGTGCCCTAGAACATGCTTGTTTTTTGCAAATTGCAAGTATATTGTTGAATTTTCTTAATTTTATGTTTTGGTAACTTTTGTTTATTTGAGGTTCACCTTTCAATTTGAATTGTTCATCATTTAATTCTTCATTTCATATTTGTTAGAGTAATCATGCAATAACTAATAATTAATTACTCTTTAATCAATTATTAGTCTAATTTATTCTCATCCACTTAAGCTAAACTTAGGAGTCCTTTATTCAGTTAACTAAATGCTTTTCTACGTTAAATGAAGTGAGCTATTTTTAGATCATTCTGTCTCATCGCATGCGACGTTGACACTTGTCCTGATCTAATCCCTTTACCATTTAGGGTTTCTCCTATATAGCACTCAACCCTCATTGTATTATCACTCTAAGATTTATTCTTTTGATCTCTCAAACTCTCAACCTTTGAGGACTTTTGTTTTCCTTGAAGATTCTTGAGGTTCATTCCATAGCTTTTTCTTGTTGAGGAATATTGCACATATTGTTTGCAAATCTCTTGTGTGGAAGGTTTCTTTGTTTGTTGTTTGATCCCGTGGCTCATTTTTTTCTAAATCCTATCAATAATGATTAAGTTCCAATAGTAATGATGATAATATAATATAATTTATAAATTGAATCCCTTTAGAGAATTCACTACATTAGAAGAGACTCCATGCATTGTATTAGAAAAAATCTTGAAACATGATCTTATTATTTTGCCTCTAATTAAGCAAATGGATAACTCTAAGCTTAGACCACACACAACTAAGTAATTATTTTCATATCACTGCATACATAGACATTCAATAGATAAATACATTATATTTAGGAAAAATCTTCAAGAAATTATAGACAAAGAGAAATAATAATAATAATAATGATGATGATGCCCCCACGGGTTAGAGTAGTTGGTCTTAAGTCTTGGGTTTGCTCCCCGAGGTCTTGGGATCGACTCTCTGGCTCGTAATCACCCCGCCACAGACACTTGGGGGCTATGCTGGTTATCCCATGGCCGAAGGGACTAGTCTCACCTCCCGCTCACACCCCCCTGAACCAGTGTAAGGGGGGGGGGGGCGCTAAGCTGGGGCCGCAGGGATACCCTTCGAGACCAAAAAAAAATAAAAAAAAATAATGATGATGATGATGATGATTCCACAACTTCCTCTCTTACTAATATTATTCATGGGAAAACATATCATACATGTCAAAAGGTTAATCTTGCTCACCACATCACATCTTAAATTGAGGTTATACTTGACATATAAAAGGAACTACTTGATATGAGAGATGAAAAATTTATTGCTTAGGCATTCTTATTTACACCTCTTATTTCTAGTCACATTTTATTTATTTTTTCTTTATTTTCTTAGCTTTAAGTTATCATTTTAGGTTTAGGATTTTCTTTATGCCTATCCATTACCAACCTTTACCTTTGTTTCCCACTTGGTTAGATCTTTTACCTATTGTTTTCATATTTTAGCCCCACATCCTTAAGTGTATAGGGATTTTTTTTATTCATAGTTTTATTTTAGTCCTACCCATTTTGGTTTCTCATTTACCTTAAAGTATTATTTCTTACAATAATTTTTGTCAAATATTCCCATTCCTAGTATGATTCTTTGCTTATACTTGTCCAAATTTATTATCATACCTATGTGTATGAAGTATACCAAACTATGTGTTGGATAAATGGTGCTAGCATATATTTCCATGCAACATGTAGTTCACTCAAATTTCATAATTTGCAGGAGCATTCTTTTTAGATGCATGCATTTTAGTTTTCCATACGAAATGCATGGAAAAACCGGTTATATTTTTTGTCTATTTTTAGGGGCTATGATTTCTATAAAGAGTTCCCTTTACTATTCATAACGTAAGTTTGTAAGCCTTTTTGTAATTGAGGAGAGGACATGACCTTTATATTGAGACATGGTGTAATTTGTTTGAATGAAATAGAAGCTTTTTTGTGTGTTGAAATAATTTGTGTTTACTGTTCACCTTTGTTTATTGTTAATGTATTAGAATCTACATTGATTGTCATGTCTCATCATTTGACCATTGATTTATTGTAATTGATCCCACATTATCTTATGATACTTTTAGAATACATTGACATATCATACTTTATATTTACCACATTAGACCAAAGGCATCATTTGTTGCCCCTTGCATCTTATGTTTTGATCGACCTCATCAAGTTAGTCGACTATGATTTATGGTGATATCTAATAACTAAGACTATGTGTGACATGACTATTTTGCATGACTTTATGCACCTATCCACAAGAAAGCATGCAAAACATGGGAATGCCAACCTTTCTGGATTTGCTCCGTAAAGGGCTTACTTTCTAAAGCTATTGTAATATAGCATTTGAGAGATTGCAGGGTATGTTAGAAATATTGGTAAGAACAACCCATGGCTAATTTATTAAACATATAAAGTCGAAGTACATAAAATCTATGCCATTTTTGAAAATTTAATTTCTTCAGAACACCAAATACAGCCTAGATCATGATGATGTGAGCAGATCGATACAGATCTGAAAAAAAGTTGTAATTATGTATCCGACCCCATCCTCCCAACTTCTTTTCCTGTCTCTCTTTAATGAGAAGATTGGGTTCAGATACTTGTTCTCCATTATTTTTTCCAACTATTTAAAACTGGTAGATGGATCCTCCGTTCAATGGGAACAATAACTCATTTGATAATCTGTTTTCAATTATTGATCTCATTGCTATCGTTGTTTGAATTATTCAATATAAATTTAAGTTTGCTCTGGACGTTTTGAATTATTCTGATTCTCTACTCTGTTAAAAAAAAATGATGGAAGAATACAAACTTTATGTAAGTCAAATTTTAGTTCAGGCTTGCTTTGCAGGCACGAATATCATAGTCAGAATTGCTCTGGACAATGGAATGAACCATTTCGTATTTGTAGCTTATAGACAAGCTGTTGCTACACTTGTCATGGCCCCTTTTGCTTATTTTCTAGAAAGGTATATTCATTACAAGTAGTGCAAGCATAGCAAATTCCAGATGTGAGTTGAACTTTTAATCTTTGTAGCCACGGCAATACATATAAAAAGGTTTGGATGAATCCTAGAAATCTGAGTATGACTGGAAAAATTTACGTTGGTTTAGTATAATGATAGAATATAAACATCTCCAAGCCATATGCATAATTCCAATTTACTGTGCAGAATAGAACGTCCTCCACTGACTTGTACTATTTTCTGGCAGATCTTTGTTCTTGCTCTTTCTGGGTAAGTAGAATAAATCATCTACTCTAGATATAATAATTAGCTTCGAATTCTGCTTAATTTGATCATTTGGCGTTCGTGTAAGGAGACTAACTACTGTAGTAGTATTGCAGGATTACTGTGAGCCAGAATTTGTTTTTCATTGGCTTGGCATACACTACGGCTACCTTTACAACTGCAGTGACAAACCTCATTCCTGTTGTCATATTTGTGATGGCCATAGCTTTTCGGTATTGATTTAAACCTAACCATTTTTTAATCTCATTTAGTTGTAGTATATGTGGGTGAGTAAATCAATAATAGTTTGTGGCATTCTCACCAAATATAGCTTGTTAGTGCATCTCCTGTAAGACATTGATCCAGAAAATATTATTAATATATGAAAGTTGCATTAGATCATACACTTTGTAGCAAAGCTTGTGGGTCAGTATAATATATAGTAAGCCAATTTACAGACTTTGTCCTAGACAATAGATTTTTAATCAGTACATTTGCATTTACTATTACACTCGGTAACAAAAGTTTGAGACACTTTTTTATTAAATAATTCTCAGTAATAATATAACAATATGCCCACATATTTGTATAAGAGCAATATAACCAGAAGGGATGCTATATGAAATTGTCCATAAGAAAACATAGCCATATGAAAATATTAGAGCAATATAACGAAATTTCTGTTACATAATACAGCGCCCGTGATAGATGTTACAAGCTTCCAGCACTATCAAATAATCGATCATTGAAATAACCAGGAGTTTGATTATTTTAAGCATTCTGACTTTTCAGATATGAGGAAGTTGATATCAGAAGTAAGCGTGGACAAGCAAAAATAATAGGGACTCTTATCTGTGTGGGAGGGGCTATGATTATGAGATTATACAAAGGCTCTACGCTTACTGGGACACTTCTCCTCCTAAAACTGAGTACATGGTTGGTGGGTGCAGTTTCGTTGTTCGCTTGCATCCTCCTTCTGTCGGCATACCTTACTTTCCAGGTATTCATTGTCTCCTTTAATCCATCTGCACACTAAAAAAAATAAAAAATTATTACAGTAATCATATGTATATAGAAAGAAAATTGATCAATATTTCCCGGACAGGTCTCTGTTTTGAAGAAGTATCCCGCTCAAAAATCATTCTTAGCATTGGCATTCCTGCTAGCCACATTGCAGAGCACAGTAATAGCCTTAATATTTGAGCAAGATATCTCTTCCTGGAAACTAAAGTGGGACATGGAACTTCTGAGTATTGTGTACTCTGTCAGTATATCAAGCTTTATTTGCCAAAACTTCTAAATGTTTTCAATATTTACACAATAAACATTCATGTTAACTGATATTGATGCAGGCAGTATTGAGTTCAGCATTTACATTCTTTGTGCAAACGTACTGCATCAATGAAAGAGGACCTGTCTTTCCAGCACTCTTCAATCCATTATCTACAATCTTAGTTGCAATCTTGGAGCTGTCGATCTTTCATGAGAACCTTTATGTGGGAAGGTTAGATAATTTCTTGCACATAGAATTTTAACTCATAAAGAGCGAGCAGCCAATACACTATCTTTAGTCATGCATGCATGCCAAAAATTATTACTGTTATCTCGAAACTTTTTGTTACTGGCTTTCAACTGTTGTGTAGCTTGGTAGGAGGAGTTTTGACAATCGCAGGACTTTACACTGCTCTGTGGGGAAAAGCAAAGGATAAAGAAGAAACAAAGCAATCAGAAGATGGGGTGGAAGATGGATCTACCAACAGCATTGGAGATTGTACAGTTGAAATTAAGCAGCCTCTGTTAAGATAAGAATCATATCATCAACACCAATCTCAAACAGAAATTTCTCACCAGCAGACTCTAAGAAATATATAGTAACATGGTAGCCAACTACATGCTGGAACTTAAATATGGAAGATATTAAATTTTAAAGGTATCTATTATTGGATAATGACAAGAATAAAATAGAAATAACACAAAACCTTACTTTTGAAAAAATAAAGAAATTAAACGATAAAATATAATTAAAAAAACAATAAAATAAAGTTGGGTTTTTCTAAGTTTGATAGAGGTTGTTATCTTGAAGATATTCTATATATCTTTTTGTCTTGTAGGAAAAATCATTGTGATAAATTGTAATTGAATAGCAACATCTGTGTAAAGATTGTAATCAATTTCTTGAACAATAAGAATATTGATACTTTGCCCTGCTGATGTTTCCTTGACATATTGCCAAGGTCTTACCACTCAAATCTGTGTCTTGTCTATTATTTTCTTTTTGATAAGGAAAAACAGGTTTTGAAGGGACCTTGAAACTCTTTAGAAAGGCGAAAATCTGCAAGAAAGACTAAACCTAAAGTGCCCGCAGCCCAAAAAAACCAAAATACCCCGTCGACAACCCAAAAACAAAACATCAACAACAAGGCTGATCAAGCAAAACAACACAACTACATCATCTTTTCTAGAACATTAACCAAGGCCAAATTTTCATCAATGACCCCCTCGTGCACCTCCATAACATTCTCGAGCTCCTCAAACGAAATAGCAGCCCACTTCTTAGTCTTGCTCCTCATTCTCAAACATGGGCCAACATCCACATCATTTTTCACAATTGGAGCATTATCATCATTCTTCTCCACCATATTTGAGCAATTCACATCCTCCATAGCCTTCTCAATATCAACCAGCTTCAGGGGTTTACCAATCCATTTAAAGGCTTTCTCATTTAAAACAACGAGGCCCTTAGCAGTCAATTTCATGGAATTATTGCTAATGTTCACTACAGTCTTCAAATCATCAGACAATTTGCTAATTTTTTCCTCTATGTTAACTAATCTCTCCTCAAAAGTCTTATGGACTGCCAATTCCAAAGAAGAAATTCTCTCCTCACGAGTATTACCAAGGCGATCAACATCCACAACAAGTTTATCAAGCATAACATTCATGGTTTTGACCTTACCTTTAATCGCCCATTCCTTCTGGTTACTATGCACCAACGCCACACAAACATCTTTCCAATTATTCACCTAGACATTGAGCTCCTTAACTTTTGAGAAAATCCATTTAACCAGAGAAAGCAAGTTGCGAGTTCCATTCTCAGTCATCCTACAGAACATGCCCATATTAACCTCATCCCAATTAATAGGAGGCACAACTTTAGCATCAAAATTTTTAATAGGGTCATCTCGAGGATCCTCATTATCCTCCTTATCTTCCTTAATAGGGGAATCCTCAACTTCAATAATTTCAACTTTAATACGGTGCTTATCTAACATATTTGGCAAATCTTCCAAGACTTCCAGCCACTCCGCCTTCACAACACTCCCTCTAACCTGCATAGTACCAATAGGAGTCTAGAGGAACCTGGTTAGGGTCAACCCCCTTTGAACACTCAAAACCATCAATCCCCTAAACATTAATCTCCATAGGCTGCACGGACCTAGGGAGGTCTTTACCAACACCATGACTATCCACCACAGCAAGGGAGCTCTCCACAACACCCACCTTACCAAGGCCCAGAGAAGGATTTTCACCAAAAGCACCCACCTTCCTAGGGCTCGGAGAAGGTTTTTCACTAGAAACAGGGGACTCCTCCATGTTAGAATTGGCTATGGCTGCCAAGACCTTGAGGCCAAATGGAAAGCACAAAGAGAGAGAATGAAATGTGACAAGAATAAACTATTTTTTTATCAATATGATTCAATGATATGATTGTGATATACAATGTAGTAGAAACCCCTTGGTTATATAGCCAAGGTGAGATGCAAGATGTCATAGGATTATGAGAAGTGTCTTAATCATATGACATGAGACAACTAATCACACTTACCTCGGTTCACATGTGTTACAAGTCAAAATATAAGATAACAACTAATGACAACTAACACCTTCTAGAAAGATTTCTTCCTATGACCTAAGTAAACTTAAAATGTGTAAATGAGTCCCCCAGTAATGGATTAAATAGGTACACGACATTATTTACACCAACATCCCCCCTTAAGTGTAACTTAGGGAGTAGAAAATTATTATGCAAATGACACAAAGATGGGTCTCGGCTACTAGGCCATATTAGGTACCCATTTACATATGCAATGCAATCTCTCACAAACAGAGAAAAGGAGAAATCCCAATGGGACAAAACTCCTCCCCAAAAGAGAGATGAAATACAATAAAGAAATGTGAAATACTCTCAATGATGCATGAGAAGGTTAAAACCCTATGCGAGGAAAAAAACCCCCCATAAGAGAGAAGTAGAAGAGAGACAAGGCAACCCCCCCTCAATGTTGAGTCTCTTGCAATGATGGTAGAAGCTCGACATTGAATGCTGAATATGATCCAATCTCATCGAACAATGTTTCTACCCTTAGGAAGAAACAAAACCATGGATATATGTAGGATATCAAGAATATAGATGATGTATGATGTCTCTGAAGCATGCTCAAGTGTCTCCATGTCGATGTTGAAAGCTAACACACTCTAGATAGGAGTTCTAGGCCACACTGCTAAAGAGGACAATCCAAAATCTAGTAGAGATGAATGTAGAACATGATTCAAAGACAAGGATATCCCCTCTGAAGACAAAGAAGCCTCCTCCAAATGCTTGTAGAAAAATACTTTGGCACCCTAATCCTTTCTAGCACTTCTAGGGTTTTTCACCTAAAAGGAGAAAGAAGGGCCAAAATGGGAAATTGTCACACTCAAAGCTAATGCAAGAGTAAATGAAATATGAATGAAGTATGCCAATATAATGATATAAATGTAATACACTGAAAAAATAAATGAGTTATGAATGCAAAACCTAAGAAATGTAACTTGTTTGAAAACACATTGTGATATGAAAAAATGAGCTAGAAACATAAACAAACTGAAACAATACTTAGTGAAATTGAACAGGGTACACTTGGAGGTTGGAAAGTGATGGGATGGAGGTTTGGAATGTTGTAGAAGACATTGGAAAATACCACTGAGACTAATTCACCACTATGGGCCAATTAGTCCACCTCTAAATTTTTGAAAATTCAGGGTTGGAAACTATAACCTTCAGTTTTCCTTTTTGTTCCTGATAGGTTGTCAGATAGAAAATCATAGAATCTAACCTGTAAGTGTTCTCCAAACTTTTTTTTATGGATTTGACCACCTTGAATAGCTTTGAAAAATTGATGAAGACTTTTCCACCCTTTTTCTTTGCCAAATCTACATACAAGACCTACAAATCACATGTAAAGAGGGAAACCTTTTTGATTGTTAGGGCATGAGGGTTTTCCTTGGTCAAACTGATTTTAGGTAATTAAACCAAAATGATGAAACAAAGTATTGAAAAATGCAACTATGGAATAAAAACCTTTGCTTGATGATTGATCTTGATTTGCTATAGTAATGGATGGAGAATCTTCCCTTGAATGTCTAAAAATGCTATCTCAATGAATTGGAATGATAAAACCTTAACTTGCTTGACTTGAGGAAGAAGATAGATGATGAATAAGATGAATATGTTAAGAGATGTAAATGAGGGTTTATAGACTTATATTTATAGGAAATTCACCTTATTTTCCTATTAATTGGATCCCCAAGGCCGACATGAAGAAAAATAAAACTTAAATTCCAAAATTTCACACTCAAAACTCATAAATGACCCAAATGGGACTGATTCACCACCCTAGGAAAATTAGTCCTACCTGGCAGGGACTCATTCGCCTAGATGGGCGAATTAGTCCCAGAGGGGTCCTTTTGACAGTTGGAATGTCGGGGAATGAAGAATTTCAGTTTATATGATGATTTTATAGGGTCTTTAATCAAATTATGCCTTGGGATGCACAATATGGGGTAATAGGGGCTTATTAATGATGATGTAAAGGTCAATTAGGGCTCGGGACACAAAATTCAATGTGAAAGTGTGATTAAATACACTTTACAACACTAAAATGAGGTCCACTTAGCCCAGAAAGGCACAACATCCAATGTGAATGTGTAAGACACATTACAACACTAGATTAGAACTATGTTTAATTTACAAGCCTTCTAGATTGATGTGATAATGCAATCAAATATATTTTTACAATGTTGAATTAAGGGAAAATGGATTCATTAAGACTAGTGAGGTGTGAAATTATTTTACAACACTTTTCATCACCTTTACAAGACATTGATAAGTGCATTTTATTCAATTTGTAAGGGTCACGGACCTAGTGTGGATGTGTGAACCAAAGATTTTAGTGGTTAGGAATGCCATGACTCTCTTTTGCTCAATTAGGTTCTTTCACCTAAAGGAAAGACATAGATCCCACACCACAAATCTCTGTGGTTCACTCAAACTAAGGAATGTATGATTGAATTATGCCTAAATGCAATGATATAGAAGCAGGAAACTAGTAAAAGCTATTGATTATCAAATGAAAACTAAAGAAATGCACCTTGTTTGAAAACACATTGTGTAATGCAAAAACACCTAAGAATGAATGCAAATTGCAATAGAAATGCAGGAAACTGAAAGTGTGCACCTGAGATATTGATGAAGGCTGGAATTGACTTCTGAAATGTTGTTGATCCTGATTTTTAGGCCTGGTGGGACTCTTTTGCCATTCTAGGTGAATCAGTCCCAGTTATATGAAACTGTTCTGGAGCTCATTTCAGACAAATGGGTATCCAAAACTGTAGAAAACCCTATTTAGGTCTGGTAGTGGGACTCATTCACTACCCATGGTGAATAAGTCCACTTTTGAATTTCTTAAAATCCAAAAGTGGAAACTGAAGTCTTTGATTTGCTCTTCGACTCCTAACAAGTGTCTGCTTTCGAAAGTCTGATTTCCAAACCTGAAAGTGACTTTTTGTTGATATTTTTCCTTGGTCAATAGGAAGGTGTCTTCAAAAAATTTACAACTTGATCTTCAATGATTTCTAAGACTTCAAGATGCCTAAATCTGCAAACACACAAGACAAGAAAGAAAAATGTTAGATGTTAGGGCATGGGGGTTTGCCTTGGTCGAACCCTTGTTAGGTAATTAAACCAAAATGAGAAAATAATGTAATGAAAAATGCAATAATGGAGTTATTACCTTGCCATGATGATTGATCTTGAATTTCTGTAGCAAAACATGAAGAATTGACCCTTGAATGTTTGAAAATTGCTATCTTAATGACTTGAAATGATGAAACCCTAACTTGTTTGACTTAAGATGGAAGAATGATGGATGAATAAGTTATGATTTAGGGTTTAGAGACTTTATTTTATACGTAATTCACCTAATTTACCCATAAATTGGATCCCCAAGGCCAACATGAAAACTAAAACTTAAATTCAAAATTTCCTACTCAAAAGTAAAAAATGGGCCAAATGGGACTCATTTGCCACCTTGGGTGAATCAGTCCCACCTGGCAGGGACTCATTCACCACAAGTGGTGAATTAGTCCTAGTGGGGCCCATTTTCTAGCTGATATGTTAGGAAGTAAGGAAATAACATTTTTATGGTGACTTTGTCCAGTATTCATCAAATATTGCCTCGGGACACACAATATGGGGTAATAGGGGCCTATTAATGATGATTAACATTAAGTTTATTTTACAAGCCTTCTAGATTGATGTGAGGATGTATTTAAATATATTTTATAATGTTTAATTAGGGGGAAAATAGGTTTATTAAGTCTATAAAAGCATGAAAGTTTTTTACAACACTTTACAACACCTTTACAAGACATTGATAGATGCATTTTATTCAATTTGCAAGGGTCCAAGACCTAGTGTGGATGTGAAAAACATCTCACAACACCAAATCAAGGCCTCATTAAGTCCAATTTATCATCAACTATTCCCAAATCAAGCAAGTTTAAATTTTTCTATGGGTATCTACAGGATCATCATGGGAAAAACAGACCCTTAAGTGGCAATGAAATTCAAAAAAAATAGAGTTAGGCAACTTGATGTAAAAATTTGAATAAGTTATCTATATTATTTCAAAAATATGTAAGAATAGAATATGTAGAAAATTGAATATAGTTTCTAAAATACTAGGTTTTTTTTTAAATCTATTTGGTGAAAAATTAAAATTTCAATGTTGTAGTACTTAAATTTTAGGGAAAAATAAGAAGTAGGTTATGGTCGACCACCCTAACCGCAATAAAATGATAATTATTTTTTATAAGATTTTAGATATAAGTAGAGGACTCATGTCTCGATGTGATGCATAATTTTTTATAATTTTTTCCAAGTAAATAATTAATTATGAATTTTTTATTATAACTTTTAAAAAATATAAAAACTTGTATGTCTGACCACGTTAACTTGGTCAAAACTTCATGAAATTCATTTTTTTTAATCCTATAGTATGTGAAGCATGGAATGTGATGTATGTTTTGGATTCAAAAAATGTGATACAGTTTGAAAGCTATAGGTGTTTTTCAATCAACCTATCAATCGGGACTTTAGTCGTAATTCAAATAGAAAAAGAATAATAATTATTTATAAAATTAAACGTAAAGCATAATTTATATTGGTGGAAAGTTGTGAATCTCCTTTAAAAACATTTTTTGTTTCATGAATTTTGGGTAAAAAAAAGTCGTCAGCCAAATACCCTACACATACCCATCATATCGCCACTTTTTGGCCCATCATGATCCTGCACATAACCCTATGGTACATTTAGCCCCCACTTTAGTGAGAGGATGAACTTGATTCAAACTCACACTAAAGTAGATATTCAAGAGAGATTTGATTGTACTAATGTGGCTAACAAAGGATAACAAATATCAAAGGAGGTTGTGTAAGCCCCCAAGATCCAAGATCCTAAGTCAAACCAACATAAGCACAAAAGGACATACACAAGGTAAAAGAAATGTAGTGAAACAAGATACAGGATCATGCAATGGAAAAAACTAGAAGAGAAAAAATAAAAAGGTGGATCAAGCTTCAACCATTTGTCCAGCTAGTTGTGGATTAGATCTAGGATGTTTGTCCAAAGAGAAAATGTATACTCACTCTAGGGTGGCCGAAGTCTTGCATGTCCACCTTGTGAGAAATCCCAGAAGGTGAGAAACATACACTCGATTGGTATGTGCTCACAAACACATAGGTAGCTATGGGGAAATTCGTGCCTCAGAATGGGCTTCCTGCTCAACCATACCAAAGTTATACCTCTTAATAACTTTAATAAGGTGCCACAAAGGAAAATGATTTTTGAGCTCTATGAAGTAAGCAAAACTTCGTATGCTTGACACTGATAGACTTTGTAAATGCAAGGTAGTGCAAGGAATGTTCAAAGGGATTTTGCTTAGTTCATGCAAGGTCTCATCTTAGGGAAAATCATCCTTAATGTTTCCAATAAAGGATGTGTCAAAAGAAGTATCACACTCTTGGAGGGAATCAAGCCCAATGACTCCACTAAGAAAAGGACACATTGCAAGAAAAAAGAAATCGCACAATGAAATGTGAGTGGTGATGTATTCCCCCACTTTAAAGTGGTTGCGAACACCATTACTATGAGCAATTGCTTTAAAGTAGAAGAAGGAGAACATGAGAGATTACTCGGAAAGCCTTATGCCAAGTCATATGTTTCCGATAAGCGACGGCATGAAAAAGGTAGCATGTAACATGCGAGCCAACTTAAGGTATGTCATCCATATCCCAAGCTTGGTCTTATATGTTCATGAAAGCTTAATGAATAACCAAAGGAGGCAATGGCAAGTGACATAGGAGGAAAAGGTTGTCTAACCCCTTGCCCCCACTTAGTACAGGTCAAAGGTGAGCCAAAATGATTGATGAAAGGAATGGTGGAGTGAAAATCAGTATCAATTAGAGGAATTAGGTGTCCCCACATGGGGAAGCATACCAAACTCCTTAAGATGTATAATTTTATAACTCAAATCCTTACATGCATTGGTGGAATGACCATGAACTCTATGATAGACCCAAAATGAAGTCTTGTAATAACATTTCTTTCAAGTTCGTGAAGGGAGCGATATCAAGTGATCTTGGAGGAGTCTCGACAAGATACCCTCTTGATCAATGGTAGAAGGTGGTATTATAGTTTTTGATAAAGATATCTCTTGCTTAGATATACAAGATGTCATATCTACATAAGACTCTACAGATTACGAGATTTTGTTCCCTCCTTGGGAGGAGGGTGTAAAATATAATGAATTCAATTTATTAGTGTTTTGCGAAATGACATTGACATTAAGCGAAGATATCTTTGTTTGTTTGATTTCTTGCAAATGAGAATGATCAAGACCACTAGTGTTGAGCAGTCTAGGATTCTTTACAGTTAAGGTTGAAGTAGAAGAATGTGATGTGAGAGTGTTGACGGTGATTGAAGGCTGGAAATTTCTATCAAAGGGCAATAACCAAGACCATGAGTGGTTTGTTGTTTGATAGGGTCTATAGGGTTGCAGATACCTTGTTCATTAGCAGCAAAACCTCTTCCGCTATAGTCAAGTTGTTTCATAAGCTCATACCCTTTTCCATAAAGCTTTTTCATTGCTTTCTAATCAGTTGGTGGTTGGTGATAAACGTCATCAAAGGTGGTTGTGTAGTTTATTTCATTGTCTAAAGTGGTTGAAGTGGATGCTTTTGAAGGTTCATCTACTTTTTCATTTAACCCTTGTGATTCTTTGTGTATGATCTTGTACTTGCCCATGAATTCATGTTCGAAATCTAAGGAACCCCAATCATCATCTAATAGCTTTGTGTGTTGTTTAAGTTGTTGTTCGTTGTCGTTTTGGTGTATAGGTGGAACTTGTGTAGTTGATGTTGATATGTTAAAGGTATTTTCTTTGTTTTTCTCAAGTTGTAAGACACTATAAGGCTCAGCATCAGCATCAAGTGTGTATACTTTGTTGTTGTAAATGTATTTCATTTTTTGATGAAGAGTGGAAGACACACCTTTCATTACAGGAATCCATGGTTTGCCTATGATAAGATTAGATGAAAGTTCATAAGGAATAACATGGATTGGTGTATTCAAAGTGGCCACTCCAATTGTAAGAGGTATAATGACCACACCGAGTGATGTCTTTTCGACATTTTCAAATCCATTAATAGAGAAAGAATTGAGTTGAATGGTCAATTGATCAATGCCAAGTCTATCCAAAAGGCTTACACTACACCCATTAAGGGCATAACCAATATCTACAAGAGTTCCCTTTATCCATTTTCATTTGTATTGCGCTATGATCATGAAAGGATCTTTTTTTTTTTGCACTTCCAAAGAGGGGAGTTCACTTTGGTGGAAAACAATGTCAACATTTATTCCTTGGATCATGGCTGCTATGTCTATTGGTTGTGCATTAGAAGGGATAGGAACTTGTTCCAAGGATGCTTGGATTATGTTGTGATAGTGAGGGGATGCTTGAATAAGATCCCATAATGATATCTTAGTAGAATTATTCTTAAGTTGCTCGACAAGATCATACTCCTTGCAACCTAGTAAGAAAGGGTTAGGTGAGATAGGATTAGGAAATAGTAATGGTGTCAGGGTTGGTTGTGGTGGTTGCAGATTGTTTTGAGTGTTATATGTATGATCAATAGTATTGTGAATCAGTTGTTGTGAAAAATTATTCTTAGGAGGGTAAAGGACAAGTTCATGTTTATTTTGAGTTTGTTGTTTGTGTGAAGGGGGGTAAGGGATGAGTTGAGGTTGAATAATATTGACATCCCTTGGTGAATGAGAGTCTATCATGGGATTTTCACTGTCATGTATAATATTATTATTGTCAATGTTAGCCTTTTCTTGTATCATGATATCCTCCATAGAAGGAGAGTTTTTAGGAGAACCACAAAGCACATGTTCCTGACATTCAAGGGTTAGTTCTTCCAAAATAACTTCATCGCAACTAAGGGAGTTATTAAGGGTGGAATGTGTTTTATTATTGATAGTGTGGAGATTAGGGGAAGACTCTATTTGATCATTCATTTTTTGTAAGGTCTCATTATCTTGTTCTGTATTATCTACCCTACTAGGAGAGCTTGTAAGATGTTCATCTAAGATTGAAATTTGCAAAGTAGCTTCATCACAAGTGGGAGAGGCATCAAGAGAAGGACCATTATGATTTCCAAATAGATCTTCTCATAGGATAGGTACATTAGGGTTCAGGGAGGGGAAATATGCTCATGATCTTGAATAGATATATCTTCTAACACCAACCTATCCTCTTTGCATCGAGGAGGGATATTAGGAGAAGAAAAAGTTGGATTATCATGATTATGGAGACTAGGTAAGGTAATGTCCATAAATGTTTGTTTGATCTCATCTTCTTGTTGTGTTGTGTGATCGTCATGATTACTTATTGTGATGTCCTCTTCTTTAGTAATTTTATGTCTAATAGGAGAGGTAAGAGGAGAGAAACAACTCGGATTGTCAAAACTCTCATAAATTGGTTCTTCTAGCACTAAAATATCTACTTCACAAGTGTGAGAGATAATAGGAGAAGAAAAAATGTGATCGTTATGATTTTCCAAGATTTCTTTCACTAGACTAACCTCATCCACAAAAGGGAAACTAGGAGAGGGATCTATGACGAACAAAAAGAGAGGGGAAAGGACCTCATATTTATATGCACTTAACAAAATTATCTTACAACAAGCAATAAGATGTAAAAAGAGAACATGAAAGATGATAACTATATAAATTTGTAATGAAAACATGATGTAATGATTATTCTACAAACTTGAAATGAAACTATGCTAAAGGAAACATGCAAAAGAGGAATGCAATTTTTTAGATTTTAAGGATGACAAGTAACCAATTATGCTATGTAATGATCTATGAGAATGAAAACTTGAATTTTAAACCATGCATGAAATGGGATAATTTAGGCTAGATATAATAAAATGCATGTTATAGAAATGCAGCCAATTGATATAGTTAGGTAATGGCACCAAACAAAAGCTTAAAAATAGGGTTTTCAAATGTTTTTGATGGATTTTGATGTTTGCTGGGATTTAAGATGCAGACCTAATATGAAAATGCAAAATTGCAAAAAATTTAAATGAATTTAGATGCCAAAATTGCAACCTAAATGCACTTTTCATGAGTGCAAAATTTGGCAACTAGCATGCAAATTAATCCATGTGAACCCTACTGCAAGCTAGATCTAAGATGAAGGACTCTAAATTAGATAAGAAAATGATTCAAAAAACAAGTTCACCCAAATGAACCATAGATTTTATAGTCAGGAATACTATGAATTTCTTTTGCTCAATTAGGGTCTTTCACCTAAAGGAAAGAGATAAATCCCACACCACAAATATAGGTGGTTCACTCAAACTAAGGAATGTATGATTGAATTATAACTAAATTCAATGATCTAGATGCATCAAACTAGTAAAATCTATTG
Organism: Sequoia sempervirens; assembly: GCA_007258455.2. Taxonomy (NCBI): domain Eukaryota; kingdom Viridiplantae; phylum Streptophyta; class Pinopsida; order Cupressales; family Cupressaceae; genus Sequoia; species Sequoia sempervirens. The sequence goes on from VDFB02373365.1 coordinate 268,055,822, forward strand.
ATTATTAAATAAAACCCAAAGAAATGCATCTTGTTTGAAAACACATTGTGTAATGCAAAAACACCTAAGAATGAATGCATATTGTAATAGAAATGCAGGAAATTGAAAGTGTGCACCTGAGATATTGATGAAGGCTGGAATTGAATTCTAGAATGTTGTTGATCCTGATTTTTAGGTCTAGTGGGACTCATTCACTATGCTGGGTGAATCAGTCCTAGTTCTATGAAATTGTTTCGGAGCCCGTTTTGGACAAATGGGTATCTAAAACTGTAGAAAACCATGTTCAATCCTGACAGTGGGACTCATTCTCTTCCCATGGTGAATGAGTCCACTTTTGAATTTCTTAAAATCCAAAAGTGGAAACTGAAGTCTTTGATCTACTCTTTAGCTCCTAACAGGTGTCTGCTTTCGAAAGTTTGATTTTTGAACCTAAAAGTGACTTTTTGTTGATATTTTTCCTTGGTCAATAGGAAGGTGTCTTCAACAACTTTACAACTTTATCTTCAATGATTTCTAAGTCTTCAAGATGCCTAAATTTGCAAACACACAAGACAAGAAAGAGAAATGTTGGATGTTAGGGCATGGGGGTTTGCCTTGGTCAAACCCCTTTTAGGTAATTAAACCAAAATGAGAAAAGAATGTAATGAAGCATGCAATAATGGAGTTATTACCTTTCCATGATGATTGATCTTGAATTTCTACAAAACATGAAGAATCTGCCCTTGAATGTTTGAAAATTGTTATCTTAATGACTTGAAATGATGAAACCCTAACTTCCTTGACTTAAGATAGAAGAATGATGGATGAATAATGAAGAATGGTTACGATTTAGGGTTTATAGACTTGATTTTATAGGAAATTCACCTAATTTACTCATAAATTGGATCCCCAAGGTTGACATGAAGAAAAATAAAACTTAAATTCCAAAATTTCCCGCTCAAAAATAAAAATGGGCCAAATGGGACTCATTCGCCACCTTGGGTGAATTAGTCCCACCTAGTAGGGACTCATTCACCACAGGTGGTGAATTAGTCATAGTGGGGCCCATTTGCCAGCTAAGATACTAAGAAGTAAGGAAATAAGGTTTTGATGGTGACTTTGTCGGGTATTTCATCAAATATTGCCTTGGGATGCATGATATGGGGTAATCGGGGCCTATTAATGATGATGTGAAGGTTAATTAGTGCTTGGGACACAAAATTCAATGTGAAAGTGTGATTTAAATAAACTTTACAACACTAAATGAGGTCCATAACCTAAATAGGCACAACCTCTTATGTGAATGTGTAAAAAACATTACAACACTAGATTAACATTAAGTTTATTTTACAAGCCTTCTAGATTTATGTGAGGATGTATTTAAATACATTTTTTAATGTTGAATTAGGGGGAAAATGGGTTTATTAAGTCTAGAAAAGCTTGAAGGTCTTTTACAATACTTTACAACACCTTTACAAGACATTGATAGTTGCATTTTATTTAGTTTGCAAGGGTCCAAGACCTAGTGTGGATGTGAAAAACACCTCACAACACCAAATCAAGGCCTCATTAAGTCCAATGTATCATCAACTATTCCCAAATCAAGAAGTTTCCTTTTTTCTATGGTATAATGTGTAAAACATGTCACAACACTGAATCAAAGCCTCACTAAGTCCAATTCATCATCAATTATTCCCAAATCAAGCAAGAAATACTTTTTTTTTATGGTACAATGTTGTCCAAAAGTCTCCACACTCACACCAAAATGCAAGGAATGATCATGTAGAGAATGAACAAGAGGGTCAAGGTGTTCCCTCACAAAAATTGAAGATGGAACATCTTCATCAAAGAGAAGATGAATGCTATCAATGATGTCCCCCAAATATGCAATATGGGACTCCACAAACAAGTCTGAAACACTTGTCAAGAAGTCATCCAAAGTAGCCATATCTAGAAGACAATTAGGATCGTGCTACACTGAATCACAAGGAACTAAAACTATGGAATCACAAGCATCATCAATTGCAGCAATGGTTGGAGGAGATGAAATGCATGACTCAAGAATTGGATATGATGAAAGAACTCCCAAGTTCAAGAAGCCAAATGTCTCCTCTGAATTATGGTTCATATGATCAATAGTCAAAGGAACAATGTCACCATCAGAAGAAAAATGTGCAAAGGTATACACTGAGATGAATGATCAACCACCCCCATTAGCAATGATCTCTATACTCTCCAACTCTCGAATGATGACTGAATCAGGAGTGAACTCCATAGATCTCCCATCTCCACCATGTGTAATCTAATATATTGATGTGGGAGCATTGGATAGATGTTCATAATTTACATTGTTAGTTGATTTTTGGGCGGGTGATAGGATGCAAGCTCCTGGTACCATACTGATAGAACCTTGTGACAATGAATCGGTTGAAGAAGTCAAATAGTCAAGGAAGTAAATAGTGGGAACTAAAGATGAAATGGTTGAGGAGGTCGATGGCTAGCAGTTGAAACTAAAGGATTCTAGACTGATGTCAATGGAGAAAACTAAACGACATGTGGATGAACAGTTCCAGAACGCAAATGATTGGTGGAAATTGTTGGTTATTGTTGATATGTGGTTGTCATTGATGTCAACACTATTGCCATTGATGTCAACACTGTTGCCATTGATGTCAACACTATTGCAATTGATGTCAGCATTGTTTCCATTGATTTCAACACTATTTCTATTAATGTCTTTAAGGCTGTATATGTCAAGGATATTGAGAAAATTGTAATAAAATAAGTTACAGGTTGTCGATGGTGCAGTGAAGTTTAGTATGAAGGCTAGCTTAGTATATTGATGATAAGAGGTTTTGGATCAAATGGTTTGTTTTTGATTATATCTAGTTTATCCACATGAATTTTCATAGGTTCACATGAAGATTTGATCGAGTTATGAGTATCTATGTTCTAACAGTTGTTTTGTTGCTTCAGCTGGTGTTCTTGAAAGAAGATAACATGATTCTAGTAACGTGAAGTGTTGTAGATACTTTTGTAGTGATTCATAATGCTTGTGGATGTTTCTAGATCATGCTTTATCTATGTTGTTGATCTACATTGATTGTTGTGCTCAAGATTGGTGATTTTCTTCTGCGTGTTCATGTTCATGGCCAATAGGGTGATTATAGTGTGTTGTGGATCTACAAGAAATAATTTTTGAAGGTGTTCCAAATTTGAGGATTTTTTTTGGATCTTTATTATGTTATGGCCAACATTGTTTTGGTTCACATTGTAAATTGTTTATTATTTTGGGCCAATAGTTTTTACACATTTCATATTTTGTTAAAGTCGACATGTAATTGAAGTTATACCTAGTTGCAGATATATATGATCGATTGTTTATACAATTTGTATGTATGGTGAGAGAAGGTGTCTGAAGTATGCTTTGTGCTAAGTGTGAATAATTTTCTAATCTTTCGAAAGTAGAAGTAAAGTGTGAAGAATAGTGAGCAGATGAAAGTGTGCTTAACTAAAATTGTAATTAGACATTAGCAGATGCTATTTTCTCAATTCAAAATCTTCTGGATGTAATCTGAATATTTTTTCTTCCCTTGGGAAGTAAGCCTTTTGTATTTGAGTAGTGTTCTCTAGGTATTGTGCTTGAATGCATGTGCATTCCCCAGTTATCATACTTTTAAGAGAGTATAATCTTGTGGACTAACCTCCACCGTATTTTTTCCCCTAACAAGGTTTCCACATAAAAATTCTAGGTGTTGTGTGTTTTTGATGTGGTGATGATTTATGCTTTCATGTTTATTTATCAGATCTGAGAATAAGTCTAATAAGTATAATTTCGATGACAACTGATTCACCCCCCTCTCAGTTTTCTGCCCTTGTGTTGCCAACATTTGGTATTAGAGCAGGTTCCTCAGAAGAAGTTTGATAGCTTGAGGTGATTCAAGATGGTGACATATAAGAAGGATAGTCTAAGATTTTATGGAACTAATTATTCTATGTGGAAGGATTGAATGGAGTGTCATATGAGATGCATTGGTGAAACTTACTGGACAATTACAAAGAATAGGTATATCATCCCATAGAATGGTCCTTCTATTGTAGGAGAAATTAAAGATGTCGAATACAATATCAAGGCTAAGGAAGCATTGTTAAGTGCTCTAACTAATACCGAGATGACAAATGTAATGGAGTTGAAGACTGCTTATGAGATCTGGAAGAAGTTGGAAACCTTGTATGAAGGTGATACTCATGTGAAGGTTGCTATGTTGCAAATCCTAAAAGGGAAATATGAAACATTAAGAATGGGTGAATATGAGAACATTACTTCTTTTATGCAGAGAGTGAATGAAATTTTTTGTAGTATCAGATGTGTTGGTGGAACATTGGATGAATCAAAAATTGTAGCTAAAGTGATCAAATCCTTTTCTGCTGCATACAAACACAAAGCTGCTACTATTGAGGAGATCCAAATTTTGACAAAAGTAACTAGAAACATGTTGATTGGTAAGCTTGCTTCTTTTGAGTTAAGTGAGTTTGGTGAATCTCTTCCTAAGAAAAAATCTGCATTCAAAGTTACTATCTCTAGAAAAATATAAGTAAAGTTCTAGAAAAATGTCCAATTATGAGTAGGAAATGAGAGAGATTGAAGAAGAAGAGAGAAAACTAGATGAGCTTGAAGCGTTTATTATCAAGAGAGTACCCAGAGGAGAAGGTAAGTATAAAGGGAAATTACCTCTTAAATGTTTTTCTTGCAATTTAAGATACATTATTTTGCCTCAAGGTGTCCTGAAAGAGTTCCTAAGTCAAAACCTAACATGCCTAGATTCCAAAGAAAGTGTTATTATGCTGCTGATGAAGGTGTGATAGATGATGAATCTCATAAAGAGAATTTAAGTGAGGATGAATGGGTATTTATTGCTATCAAGGAAAATGATCCATTACCTACTAAATTTGCTAGTTGCATGAATGTGGAGAAAGCTCTAGCTGTTAGAGTTGAAGAAAAAGATGAATGGGTGATTGACAGTGGATGCTTTCATCACATGACAGGTGATAAAAGTAAATTTGTGAGTTTTGAAAAGTATGATGGTGGTGTTGTAAGATTTGGTGATGACAAAGCTGGTGTAATTCATGGTAGAGGATCCATTTCTCTTGATGGTAAGAAAAATATTGATGAAGTTCTATATGTGGAAGGTTTGAAGCATAATCTCTTAAGTGTTGGACAAATGGTTGACAAGGGATACAATCTTCAATTCAAGGATGGAAAGTGTATAATATTGGGGAATTCAGGAAATATGATTTCATCTGGTACAAAAACAAAAGGTAATATATCTTTCACCTAAGTGCCACTAGTAAAAGTTGTATGATTTCTCAAGTTGATGAAATTTGATTGTGGCATAGGAGATTATGTCATGTAAACTTTGACAATATTATCAAGATAAGTTCTACTCAGGCAGTGAGAGATCTTCCTAAGTTGGTAAAGCCTACTAATACTATATGCAAGGAATGTCAGTTAAGGAAACAAACTAGAGTTTCATTTTGGAGCAAACAAAATTGTTCGAATGAAGTGTTGGAGCTTGTACACACTGATCTATGTGGTCCTTATTGAGTCAGAAGTTTACAAGGAGACAGGTATTTCATGTTACTAATTGATGATTATTCTAGATTGATGTGGGTTGCTTTCTTAAGGGAAAAATCTTAAGCTCTAGAGAAATTCAAGATCTTTAAGGCTACGGTTGAGACAAAGATAGGTCTAAAGATTAAATGTCTGAGATCATATAGAGGTGGTGAATTCTCCTCCCATGAGTTTAATTATTTTTGTGAAGAGCATGGGATAAAGAGACAATTATCTGCCCCACAGACCCCTCAACAAAATGGAGTTGTGGAAAGGAAGAATAGGACAATTCAAGAAGCTGCTAGGACTATGATGCTGGAAAGAAATGTTCCTCATATCTACTGGAGGGAAGTTGTGAGTACTACCGTTTACACTCTCAACTAGGTACATATCAAAGGTGATACCGGTATGACCCCTCATGAGCTATGATTTGGTCATAAGCCTACTATTAGATATTTCAAGATCTTTGGGAGTAAATGCTATATCAAAAGAGATGAGGATATATGAAAGTTTGATGCTAGAAGTGATGAAGGAATCTTTCTTGGTTATTCTACTAAAAGTAAATCCTACTGGTGCTTTAATAAGAGGTTGAGGAAATTTGTTGAAAGTGATAATTTCAAGGTTGATGAAGACACAGTTAGACCATCCAGAACCTATGGATATGATTCAGATGATCAAAATGACAGTTTAGTTCAGACTCAGAATCAAGTGCAGATCATTTCAGAGGAAGAAACTCATTAGGGGAAATTTACATAAAAAATGGGCCTCCTAAGGAACTCTAAAAAAGCAAAAAATATCTCATATAATACAAATTATTTAAATATAAAAAATATAAATTATTAACTACATGAGTTAATTGGGGACACACGTTTCTATAATAATTCCTTAAAAAACTGAAGTCCATGATTTTTTAAAAGTGGTAACATATATTTCTATTATAATTTATTAAAAAACTCAAGTTCACTTTCTTCATTATTTATTTTTTATTTAAAAACTTTTAAACTCAAGTTTGGCAACTTATATTTCTATTATAATTTATTTAAAAAGTCAAGTTCACTTTCTTTTCTTCATTATTTGTTTTTTTAAATTATTTAAAAAGTGGCAAAGTAAAAGATAACAAAAATTAGCAAAAAAGAAAGTAATTTTTTAAACCGTCTTTCTTTCAAAAAAATTTAAAAATATATTTAAAAGTTTAAAATATATTTAAAAAATAAAATAAAATAATAAGGGGGCCCACGAAATGTGAGTACTCCCCCTTAAAAGGAGGAGTGCATCACATAATGTGAGCACACCCTTATAAAAGGCCATCGAAAAATTTAAAATAATAAAATTTTGATATTAGAATATTTAGATGCTAAACATTTAAATATTAGAATATTTGAAATTATTATAAATAATTAAAGAAATTTAAAATATTTAATAAAATTTTGATACTAGAATATTTAGATGCTTAACATTTAAATATTAGAATATTTGAAATTATTAAAAATAATTAAAGATTTTTTTTATTTTTGGAGCACTTCATAAATGATTTTTATGAATTTTAATTGATTTTTATATTTTTTTCTTAAATAATTTTTTTTTTTTTGAAAATATAAAAATTTCTATAATAGAGATTAATAGAACTTAAGAATATAAATCTAAAAACAAAAAGAATATTTTAAAAATTAGAAAGATGAATGAGATAGAATAGGATATGTAGAGTTAAATTAACCATCATGAGTTAATTCATAAGATTTTAGAAAGTTTTATTTTATAAAATAAATAATTTTATTTTTATTTTGGATGATGTCACCGTATAGGTTGATGTCATCTTTTAGTTGATTTTTAATAACTTAAAAAGCTAATGATGTCATCCTTAGGAGGCCCATTTTTTATGTAAATTTCCCCTAATGAGTGAAAGTGTAGAAGTGAGATCACAAGAGCCTGAAGTTCAAGAACATCAAGTAAGACTCTAAGGTATGTAAGACTAAATCATTCAGAAGATCAAATTATAGGTGATAAGAACAAAGGTGTTCAAACTAGGAGAAGAATTGTAGAAGAATATTGTTTGATCTCAAAGATTGAGCCTAATAGTGTCAATGAAGCATGCAAAGATGAACATTGGGTGGAAGCAATGAAAGAAGAACAACAACAAATTGAGAAGAATGATACATGGATTCTTGTTCCTAGACCTAAGGGAAAAAATGTAATTGGATCTAAATGGGTCTTTCAGAACAAATTGAATGAGCAAGGTGAAGTTGTTAGAAACAAAGCAAGACTTGTGTGTAAAGGATATTCTCAAATGGAAGGAATTGACTTTAAATAAACTTTTTCCCCTATTGCTAGGATTGAAGAGCTGTGAGACTATTTCTTGCTTATGATGCTTACAAAAACTTCAAGGTTTATCAGATGGATGTGAAGTCAACATTTCTAAATGGTGAACTGGAAGAAGAAGTGTATATTGAGCAACTTGATGGATTTCAATTGATTGGTCAGGGAGATATGGTTTATTAGTTGAAGAAAGCATTGTATGGACTAAAGAAAGCCCCAAGAGCATGGTATGCCAGATTGGATAAGTATTTGTTGAAGCGTGGATTTAATAAAAGTATTGTTGATAGTAATATGTATTTCAAGATTGATCATGGTAAAGATTTGATTGTTGAAGTCTTTGTTGATGATATTATTTTTGGAGGAGATGATAGTTTGTGCTTGAAGTTTGCTGATGAGATGAAAAGTGAGTTTGAGATGTCTATGATTGGAGAAATGAAATTCTATTTGGGATTGCAAATTACTTAGTTAGATAAAGGGATCTTTATATCCCAGTCCAAGTATGTGAAAGAATTTCTAAAGAAGTTTGGTATGGAGGATTCAAAGCTATTTGGTACACCTATGGTGATCGAATGTAAGTTGACACAAGATGATGAGACTAGATACAGATCCATGATTGGTGGATTTCTCTATTTGACTCAAAATAAACCTGATATCATGAATGTTGTATGCATTGTTGCTAGATTTCAAGCTGATCCTAAGGAATCTCATGTGACAACTATGGATAGGATTTTTAGATACTTGAAGGGGATAGTTGATTTTGGCCTATGGTATCCTAAAGAAGATGACCTTACTTTGAGTTCTTTTACTGATGCTGATTGGGAAGGAGATGTGAATGAAAAAAAGAGTACCAGTGGTGGTGCATTTTTCTTGGGAAAGAATTTGATTTCATGGTTAAGTAAGAAGCAAAATGTCATTTCTTTATCTATTGCAGAGGTAGAATACATTGATGCTGCTAATAATTGTACTCAAGTATTGTGGATGAAGTAGATGTTGAAAGATATTAGAGTTGTGTATGATGAACCTATTGCTATATTCTATGATAATTCAAGTGAAATTAACATTTCTAAGAATCTGGTGTTGCATTAAAAAACAAAGCATATATCTATCAAGTTTCACGTTTTGAGAGAGAAGGTGAGTGAGAAGTCAAATTGAAGTATATGCCTACTAAGGAACATATTGTAGATATATTTACCAAGCCTTTGTCTAAGAATAATTTTGAGTATCTTAGAGGGAAGATAGGGGTGATTACCCCTCCTAATCAAAATCAAGATGCATTGACTTGCATCAGTTTGTGCATTTCATAGTCATATCATGTGATCCAGATTGATGTTAAGGTGGCTGCTACTCAAGGGGAGTAGTCAGATGTTCAAATGTGTGATTCAGAGCTTGTGTGAAAAAGATAATGTGTATCTTTGTCATTGATGTCAAAGGGGGAGAAGAGTCTTGTGAAAAAATTTGAAAGAGTTAAGGAGAAAAGGGTCAAAATCTAAGGGGGAGAAAGTGTTAAGAGAAACTGTCATTGATGGTGTTTTTCACATCATGTGTTTCCATCAATGCCAAAGGGGGAGATTGTTTGATATTTTTGATATGTGGTTGTCATTGATGTCAACACTATTGCTATTAACATGTCTTTAGGGTTATATATGTCGAGGATATTGAGAAAATTTTAATAAAATAAGTTATAGGTTGTCAGTGGTGCAGTGAAGTTCAGTATGAAGGCTAGGTCAGTACATTGATGATAAGAGTTTGTGGATCAAAGGGTTTTTTGTCAAGTATATCTAGTTTATCCACATGAATTTTTAGAGGTTCGAATGAAGATTTGATCAAGTTATGAGTATCTGTGTTCTGACAGTTGTTTTGTTGCTTCAGCTGGTGTTCCTGAAAGAAGATAATGTGATTCTAGTAACATGAAGTGTTGCAGATACTTTTGTAGTGATTCATGATTCTTGTGGATGTTTCTAGATCATGCTATATCTATGTTGTTGATTCACATTGATCGTTGTGCTCACGATTGGTGTTTTTCTTCTGTGTGTTCATGCTTATCTTGTTCATGGCTAACAGGGTGATTGTAGCGTGTCATGGATCTTCGAGGAATAATTTTTGAAGGTGTTCTAAATTTGAGGATGTTGTTTTGGATCTTATTATGTTATGGCCGACATTGTTTTGATTTGCATTGTAAATTGTTTATTGTTTTGGGTCAAAAATTTGTACACATTTCATATTTTGTTAAAGCTGACATGTAATTGAAGTTATCCCTAGTTGCAAATATATATGATCGATTGTTTATACCATTTGGATGTATGGTGAGCAAAGGTGTGCAAAGTATGCTTTGTGCTAAGTGTGAATAATGTTATAATCATTTGAAAGCAGAAGTAAAGTGTGAAGAAGAGTGAGCAGATGTAAGTGTGCTTAACCGGAACTATAATCAAGCATTAGCAGATGCTATTTTCTAAGTTCAAAATATTTCAGATGTAATCTGAATATTTTTGTAAGACAATGTTTCTTCCCTTGGGTAGTAAGCCTTTTGTATTTGAGTAGTGTGCTCTAGGCGGTGTACCTGAATGCATGTGCATTCCCCATTTATCATACTTTTAATAGAGTATAATCTTGTGGACTAACCTCCACTGTGCTTTTTCCCCTAATAGGGTTTTCCACATAAATTTTTTTGGTGTTATGTGTGTTTCTGATGTGGTGATGATTTATGCTTTCATGTTTATTTATCAAATCTGAGAATAAGTTTAATAATTATAATTTTCGTGACAACTGATTCATCCCCTCCCTCTCAATTGTCTTCCCTTGTGTTGCCAACAACAGTTACAAGCACGACGCCGATAAAGAGAGGCCATTCAAAGCAAAGAGAGGCACAACCAACTGGTGAAAAAAAGAACCCCAGGGAAAAAGAAGAAAGAAAAGGCCGAACAGTCATAGGCCGAACAATAATAGAGAACACAAAGAATGTTGAATGGTGAACGTGAGAATGATAGGAGGATATGGGTACAAGAAAGATACAAAGGCTAGAAGTTAAGTAAAACATTAAAAACTCTGTAATCACCTTATGGAACGAATAAAGGAGAGTTTTGAATTATTCGGGTCTTGCTATGTATTTAAATTTATGAATTTCCTATCATTACTATTCTTAGTTACTGTCATAATTTTACCAGTAAGCTATTAAAGTTTGAATGGTGTTTTAGGACAATGTGTGTCCCTCGATTCGTTTGTGAGAATGAAGGATGCAATAGATTCTTGGTTGTTGGAATAAAATATATTTCTTGAGATCTGGAAATAATAAAGTGGTTGTTTATCTGCAAGTTTGAGGCTCTTGTTGTGAAAAAATTAATAATTTGACACAAGTTATTGTCAAATTTTGGTTCAATCGTTATTGAGTCCGTTGTAATCTAGATTATGTGGGTCTATGGTGAGTTGGTAACCTGATTTGGTGATTGTGGTGGTTTGTAGCCCTAAGAATGGCAAGTAAATTTGATGAAAGGATAATGGAATTTTGAGTGATTGTTTAATTTGATCTTCTCTAAATTGAGTTGGGTATTGAGTACCCTAATGGTTGGTGTTTTTGATAGATTCCCTTGCATCAATTGGTATTAGAGTGAGCAAGATTCTGATGGTTTGGTTTGTTGAAGTTGTTGTTGCATTTGGTTGCAAGTGCCTGATCCATCTAAGCTATAGAGAGAAGTTGTGAGTTTTTTTTCTGAGTTTGTGCAGGTTGAGAAGATAACCTAGTTGCTTTCGAGAAAAGGTAGAAGAAAGTTGAGAGAAGTTGGAAGCAAGGAGGAACTTGCTTGGTTTGCTAAGTTTCTGAGTTGTGTTGTGATGTAGTAAGAAAGAGATGGATACCTATCTAAAGAGGTACTTGAGTTTGCAGCCATGCTGAAGAGTACTCCACTGATGGGAGTTGATGAGAAGATGAAAAGACAAGTTGGTTAGAGAGGGTCAAGGATGAATTGTGGGAAAAAAGGAAAATTTGCAAGGACAATCCTGTGTCCTTGGTTGAAGGTTAGTGGAAAGTTGAGAGCTATGGAAGGATAGTCCTATGTCCTTTTGAATGAGAAAAGTGTTTCTAATATTGATAGGTAAAGAAGAGAGATGGAAAAAGAGAAAGAAAAAGTGAAGGCATAAAATGAAGGTATGAAGAAGAGTGATCTACAACAACACATTTCCAAAGGGACTTGGAAATTTTTTAGGCTGATTGTTTTATGTGGGAGCATCCACTAGATGTTCAGAATTTACGTTGTTAGTTGATTTTTGGGTTGGTGATAGGATGCAGGCTCCTGGCACCATAGTGAGAGAACATTGTCACAACAAATTGATTGAAGAAGTCAAATAGTCAAGGAAGTTGATAGTGGGAACTAAAGACAAAACGATTGAGGAGGCTAATGGCTAGTAGTTGAAACTAGAGGATTTTGGATTGATATCGATGGCACAAACTAAACGACACGTGGATGAACAGTTCTAGAACATGGATGATTAGTAGTTACAAGCACTATGCCGATAAAGAGAGGACATTTGAAGCAAAGAGAGGCATGACCAACTAGGGAAAAAAAGAACCCCAGGAAAAAGAAGAAAGAAAAGGCTGAACAGTCATAGGCCACACAATAATAGAGAATGCGAAGAATGTTGAATAGTGAGTGCGAGAATGATAGGAGGATACAGGTACAAGAAAGAGACGAAGTCCAAAAGTTGAGAAAAACATTGAAAACTCTGTAATCACCTTATGGAATGAATAAAGGAGTGTTTTGAATTATTCGGGTCTTGCTATGTATTTAAATTTCTGAATTTCCCATCGTTACTATTCTTAGTTACTGTCATAATTTTACCAGTGAGCTATTAAAGTTTGTATGGTGTTTGCAGATGATGTGTGTCCCTTGATTCATTTGTGAGAATGAAGGATGCAATAGATGCTTGGACGTTGGAATAAAATGTGTTTCTTGAGATCTGAAATTAATAAAGTGGTTGTTTATCTGCAAGTTTGAGGCTCTTGTTGTGCAAACATTAATAATTTGACACAAGTTATTGTCAAATTTTGGTTCAATCATTATTGAGTCAATTGTAATATGGATTATGTGGGTCTGTGGTGAGTTGGTAACCTGATTTGGTGATTGTGGTGGTTGGTAGCCCTAAGAATGGCAAGTAAATTTGATGAATTTTGATGAAAAGATAAAGGAATTTTGGGTGATTGTTTAATTTGATATTCTCCAAATTGAGTTGGGTCTTGAGTACCCTAATGGTTGGTGTTTTTGATAGATTCCCTTGCATCATATATGGAAAGAAGATTTTTCATCAAATGAGGAACACACAAAACATCCTAGAAAGTGTTCTCCCCAAAACTAATAGATCCCTTCCTAATTACACTCATGTATGTATTGTTTCCCATCAAGATAGGAGACATAGTACAAGGCTGAAATGAAGAGAATATTAAATGCAAAGATTCCATATGATGTGATGCTCCTTAATCTAGAAGCCATCTCCCTAATCCCGAGCCTGAAAGAGAACAAAGAGCTTGTCCTTTATTTCCTAATGTAGATGCTAGACCTTTGTCCTTTTTAGTTTGTTTTGAAGGAGGAGGAGATTTAGACATTCTAGAAGGAAAATCAATGTGATTCTTTTTTAGAAGATTTTTCAACTCATCAATATCCTTCTTATAAAAATAGTGTTCTTCATGTCCATCCTTCTTGCAATATGCACAAAAAGGACTCTCCTTCGTAGATGTTTCCCCTTTGGAAGAGGATTTTTTCTTTGATTGATCTGAATGTGGATTATCCTAAATGCTTTTTTTTGTTTCTTATCACAATCTGATTCTTTCACCTGACTAACCAACAATGCCTGAGATTTAGAAGTCTTGATGAGACCCATTGAGATAAGCTTTTGTTTCTCATGTATCAACATCTCAGAAAATGATGCAAATGAAGGTGTAGTATATGGTGAACCCATAGTCAATCTATGAGTATGAAAGATAGAAACAAAAGAATTATAATTAGGACCAAGTTTTTTCATTATATTGTAGACCAATTGAATGTCTTTCTTATCAATTCCACATTCTTTACATGGGTATGTGTAGGATCATCATGGAAAAAATATGACCTTAAGTGGCAAAAAATTCAAAAAAATTAGGGAAAGGAAACTTGGCATAAAAATTTGAATAATTTATCTATATTATTTCAAAAATGTGTAAGAATAGAATTTGTAGAAAATTGAATGTAGTTTCTAAACTACTAGGTATATTTTAAAAAATAAAAATCTATTTGGTGAAATTTTGAAATTTCAATGCAATAGTACTTAAATTTCAGTGAAAAATAAGTAGGTGTCTATCTAACCATCCTAACGACAATAAAATGATAATATTTTTTAATATTTTAGATATAAGTAGAGGACTCATGTCGATGTGATGCATATTTTTTGTAATTTTTTCCATGTAAATAATTAATTATGAATTTTTTATTACAATTTTTGAAAAATATAAAAACACTGTGTTTGACACCTTAACTTGGTCAAAACTTCATGAAATTCAATTTTCTTTTTTAATCCTATAGTATGTGAAGCATAGAATGTGACACATGTTTCGGATTCAAAAAATGTGATACCATTTTAAAGCTATAGATGTTTTTCAATCAGCCTATCAATCTAGACTTTAGTCGTAATTCAAATAGAAAATGAATAATAATTATTTATTAAATTCAAAGTAAAGCATAATTTATATTGGTGGAAAGATGATAATCTCCTTTAAAAACTCTTTTCGTTTCATCAATTTTGAGTAAAAAAAAAGTCGTCAGCCACATGGGCCATCATATCACTTACATATCGCCACTTTTTGGCCCATCATGATCCTACACATACCCACATTGCTCTCTTAGATCACCAACCTTAGTGATGTAGTCTTGGATGTTGTCAAAGTTCTTAGGATCAAGGCTCATCATTTCATTATCAATTTGATAGCCTCTTACTTCATATGTAGTACCATACAATTTTTTCAATTTTTCCCAAGCTTCATGAGAATTTTTACATGATTCAATTTGGAACAAAATATCTTGAGAAACTAGTCTACGAAGACACCCAAGAGCTTTGGTATGTTTAATAATCCATTTTAACTTTTTATCTACATCTGTATGTTAAGGTAACTTATCTTCAATATATAGAGAGTGACCTTCTGTTATTAGAATACTCCATGCATCTTGATGCCATGTTGAATAATTATATGATGTGAGCAAAGGAACCTTAAAATGATCTATGAAAATGAGAGAGCACAAGAAACAGATCAAAACAATGCACCAAGAGACACCCTCAAAATCACTCAATCAAGAAACCCCCCAACAAATATTTGATTTGGTACTTTATATGTAGTGCATTTACAGTTGCTAGATGCCAAAAACAACAAGCTAGACTTGATCTTAATGCTTACAAATGCCAAAATAGGCCATATAATCAAGTACAATTTTTGGTACAAAATGAGATCAATATGATCATACCACTAAGAAGTGCATAAAAAATTATGCACTTTCGAAAAAAATTGCACCCAAAAATGTTACTGTAGGAGCAAGATATGAGCTCCTAAAGTTCCCAAAATGAGGATGAAGCAACAACACCTATGAGAATCTAAAAATTCTGGAAAAAATAGGCCTCAAAACCAAAAAATTATTGCACCACTATGAAGAGCATGAAAAATAATCCCAAATAAATAAAAATTGCTCAAAAAAATGAGGTCATGAGCTCAAGTTATGGCCTTTCAAAGCTGAACTGCAAAACTAAAAAACCCATCTGTGAGGGGGGAATTTTTTTTTAAGGTGCTGATGTCAGCACTCCGCATGATTAAAATTGACGTGCTACCACCCAGCAAAAAAGAATATTCCTCTAGGCAGAATATTAACTACCAAAGAATATGTTGAAATTGACTGATTAATTTTGATGTTTGTGGGCCTGTCATGGAATCATCGGGATCTTTGACTAGAAGAATACACCCCCGATGGAATTGAATGTGGTCGATTTAGATATTTTCACTGGCTTTTTGGGAGAGTGGGGCCACTGTGGGCTAGTGGTCTCTTGCCACATGGCCGTGGAGGTAGCCTTCTGGTATGCCTGTGTACCTGCCTGCAGCAGTCTGCGTACGTAGACTTTATGTGTACGCCAATTTCTTTTTGATTTTTTAATTTATTTATTTTATTTTTAAATAAAAACTTTATAATAAAATTGCAACTGATATAATTAATTTTCATAAAATTTTTTGAATAATAATAAAATATATTTTCAAAAAAGTATTGACAGGTAATCATGATGACTTGGGGACGGTATGGCTCCTTGGGCAAAAAAAATTTGCCTCACCGAAACACTGCTCTGATTTGGATGAATTGACAACTGATCTTAGGGGTTTTGGTCCTTTTGGACACGATGGCAAGGTCGAATTTGACCCAAAATGATCCAAAAAATGCAGCTACCTTCTGGATTTGGCAACCACACTTCAACTTTAAACCCTCACAAATTTGGCCTCATATGTTCGACTTGGATGAAACAAAAGAAAATTTTGACTTTCTTGAACCTTCTGGATGCAATGGTGAGCTTATATTTTTACCAACAAGCACCGATTAGAACCTACAATAAAGAGCCAAAAATGGAACACCCCCAAATCTAGTATCTCGCTTACAAAAAAGACTTTCCAATGGCACCCAACCTGCTTTGATACCATGTTAGAATTGGCTATGGCTGCCACAATCGTGAGGCTAAATAGAAAGCACAAAGAGAGAGAATAGAATGTGACAAGAATAAACTATATTCTTATCAATATGATTCAATGATATGATTGTGATATACAATGTAGTAGAAACCCCTTGGTTATATAGCTAAGGTGAGATGCAAGATGTCATATGATTATGACAAGTGTCGTAATCATATGAAATGAGACAACTAATCACACTTACCTAGGTTCACATGTGTTACAAGTCAAAAGATAAGATAACAACTAATGATAACTAAAAATTTATAGAAAGATTCATTCCTATGACCTAAGTAAACTTAACATGTGTAAATAAGTAAAACCCTAGTAATGGATTAACTAGGTAGAAGACATTATTTACACCAACACTCCACAACATTAGACATCTCCACCTTCCTCTTGATAGAATACTTTTCTTTCCTGGGGCACCTTTTCTTCCCCTTTGCACTCCTAGATTCCCAGATGGCACCACAACTTCCTTCAACTCAAAATCCATTTCATATCCTTTGGACTAGTATCCAAAAGCTTCATAGCCCTCCTCAAACTCACCATCCTCAACTAAAATTTCCTCAAAATATGAATCCTCATTGTCATAATTCCCTTCCTATTCCACCGCAGAATCACCAGCCTCATAGCTAGAATTTTTAACACCCTTTTTGAGGGCTGGGGTCTTAGGAGAAACATGAATCAACTTCAAATTTATGTGAACAAACATGAGATTCATAAGGCCTTCATGGAGAATGGCCTTCTTAGGGTTCTTCTGGTGATCCTCAATACTATTCTTCATTGACAACAAAATATAAAATGGAAATGAAACCAACACTTTGTGGTGGAAATGATCCAAAAGCATGAAATGGTAGCTATAAAAAACAAAAAACCTACCCTCCAAGGTGAAGCAATGTGTAATTTCCAGAGCTAGATCCTTCAAACGTAGCTTGAGAGACTTGTGGGAATACCCACCACTCCCAAATTCCTTGAGCTTATTCTTCTCATCATATTTAAAGAAATTAGCAAAGGCTTTCTTAGTTGCACCTTTGTCTCTGTAGAATTTCCTTCCAGTGGAAGGAAGCCCAGCCACCTCCACCACAAAATCTTCATCAATATTAAACTCTACCCCTTTGTAATGCAGAATCCTACTACTCCACCCTTTCATGAAAACCTTCGTCACTTCAGGGTCTTGAACTTAAAGCTTTAGAAAATATGGGCTAACCCCACCCTTTTCCAGATGCTCCCACATAGTTTCATTACTATGGAACTCCTCACAAGAGCTCGACTCCACTCTGCAACGAGCTCCACCCATGGCAGCATGTAGTGAATAAGAAACAACCAACACCTTAATTTTTTGAAAAGACAAAATTAGGAAAACTAACAACAAAAAAATGCAAAAAAGACCCACAAAATGTGTGAGCATGCCATACCAAGTACTGCAAACCCTACATAGCCAGGCCATAATATCATGGAAATCTAAAAGGAAATTATGAGAAGAGTAGGGCAAGGACTCTACGTGCAAAATCAAACTCAAAATAATAACAAAGAGCCTTTCCATCTATACGGGTATGTGCAGGATCATCATGGAAAAAATAGGCCCTTAAGTGGCAAAAAATTCAGAAAAATCAGAGTTAGGCAACTTGATGTAAAAATTTGAATAAGTTATCTATCTTATTTCAAAAATATGTAAGAATAGAATTTTTAGCAAATTGAATGTAGTTTCTAAACTACTAGTTTTTTTTTTTTTTTAAATCTATTTGGTGAAAATTTGAAATTTCAATGCAATAGTACTTAAATTTCAAGGAAAAAATAAGAAATAGGTATCTGTCGACCACCCTAACAACAATAAAATGATAATATTTTTTTTTTATAAGATTTTAGATATAAGTAGATGACTCATGTCGGATGTGATGCATATTTTTTTGTAATTTGTTTCAAGTAAATAATTAATTATGAATTTTTTATTACAACTTTTAAAAAATATAAAAAACTTGTATGTCTGACCACCTTAACTTGGTCAAAACTTCATGAAATTCATTTTTTCTTTTTTTAATCCTATATTATGTGAAGCATAGAATGTGACGCATATTTTGGATTCAAAAAATGTGATACCGTTTGAATGCTATAGATGTTTTTCAATTAGCCTATCAATCGGGACTTTAATTGTAATTCAAATAGAAAATGAATAATAATAATTTATTAAATTCAAAGTAAAGAATAATTTATATTGGTGGAAAGCGGAGAATCTCCTTTAAAAACCCTTTTTGTTTCATCAATTTTGGGTAAAAAAAGGGTTGCCAACCACATATCCATCATATTGCCACTTTTTGGCCCATCATGATCCTACACATACCCATACCATAGAAAAATGTATCATTGACATTTTCATGGTCTTTTAGGTCTTTCTCTTGTGATTTTTGACTTATCTTGCTTTTATTTAATGTTGTAATGTAACTTAAGCATTCATATTAGGTCCTAAATATTCAACTTATGATGTCTTGTGAAGGTGTTGTGAAGTGTTGTAACACATTTCTACACTTTTCTAGACTCTTTTCATCCCAATTCACCAAAAAATCATCTTTTTATCACTTATCAAGTCCTATTTTAAAGTGTCGTAAAGTCTTGTAATAAGATTTCACACTTTTCTAGGCTTGTTATCACTATTTACACCTTTCTTATGCTTTATTTGACCCCTTTATGCACTCATAGGACTTAATTAAGTGTATTTTTGAATGTAAACCCGACAAATAAATTTAAATGTGACTTAATTCCTGACACCCACTTACAAGCCCAAGGCGGGACCCATTCACCAATGGTGGCGAATGAGTCCCTCTTGGCTCCAAATTCAAAATAATTCAAAATTCCTTTCAATTTTTTATTTAAAAATACCTTATGTCAGCCTGTGATGAGGTATTATTGGGTTATTAGAGAATAAGTGTGTATAAATAAGTGTTTTTCTTCTCATTTCAACCCCCATTCATCAAGTTCACTAATTCACTCATTCAAGCATTCAAGCATTTTACATCATTCAATCAAGCAATTATCAAGCATCTTGGAGCAGCCATTGACATATCTTCAAACTTATTCAACAAGGTTTTGGTGAGTTTAGGACACTTGCATGTTGTTAATTCGTCATTCCTTGCTCATTTCATTTCATTTCTTCATTAAGGGTTTGATTACCAAAGTAGGATTTGACCAAGGCAAATCCCTATACTCTAACCCTTAAACATTTTTCCCCATTTGCATGTGTTTGTAGACTTTTGTATGCATATTTATCAAGAAAATAGGTGTTGAAAGGTGGTCAACAAGTCAACAAAGTGTTTCAAGTCAACTAAACCTTATTTCAAGCTTGGAGACAACCTACAGCTCATTTTTTGTAGATTTGACTTCGTCAACCTAACAAGAAGACGTGCAGATCTGGGGCTACAAAATTGACCTTTATTTTCACAAAATTTTGGAGGAGGATTGATTTTCCATTAGTGGAAAATGAGTCCCACCTTAAGGCTAAAAAAGGCGATTTTGTCAGATTCTAGTTCCCAACTATTAGAAAGTAGTTTTTGGGTGTTTTTGTTAGAAGTAGGACTAATTCCCAATCAGTGGTGAATGAGTTCCATTGGTGATTTACATTGATCTCTGTTAGGTTTTAGAACATTCCATATTCATCATCCAATTCCCAAGTGCACTCTGTTTGACCTTGTTCAGTTCTGTTTGCATTAGTTTTCATTTCTATTGCATTTTTTGTATACTTCACTGTGTTTTCAAACATTGGATATTACATTAGTTTTACATTGATAATCAATCAATTAATTCATTTAGTTGCATTTACAACATTTCATTTAGCCTTAATTACATCATAAAATCCTCTATTTGAGTGAACCACTTCAATTTTGGGGTTCTATCTCCTTTTATGTGAAAGATCCTAAGAATGTAAGAGAAGTCCATAGAACAACACCAAAAATTGTTGGTTCATTTTGGTGAACCCGCATATTAAACACTTTATCTTTCTAATTTCAATTGCATCTTGCATCCTAGGTGTCCTTTGGATCAACATTCAATTAGGTTTTGTTTTGTTTAAATTACATCCTAGGGTTTCTCAAATTGCATTAGTGAAAGAATCATATAGACTTCATTTTTGCATATCATATCATTCAAAAACTAAAAATTTGCATTTGCATCCTCATTCTACATCTGAAACACATTGAAATCATTTTAATTTTTTGAAAAAAATAAAAAAATCTCATACCTAGACTTATTCACCACCCTAGGCGAATCAGTCCACCTGCACATTTTAAACAACATTTTCAAGCATTTTCTGGGTATTTTCTGCATTACAATTTTTTGTAGTTACTTTATGTTATACTTTCCATATTTTCTATTTCTTGCATATTAGTTTACTTTTATTCATTGTCATCATGGCTTTCTACTTTAATAAGTTTTGGAATTAGTTGAAATCCCTAGTAGACATGTCCAATTGTGCCTTTGGTTGTGATCCTAATGACCTTGAGCTTCCTCATGCTCCTTCAACTCCTCATGATTGTCCTCCTCATGATGTAGACATCATTGGAGAAGATGATGATATCATGAAAAAATTCTTAAATGAATGTCTTGATAACCTTGAAGCCAATGCAACCTTTTACCCATCCATGAAGTCACAATATCTTCCTACTGTTGCACCTCCTAATCACTTTGGATACCTACATCTTGAAACAAATGAAGGACCTAAGTTCCTCTAAACAACCACATCCTCAACCATTTTATGATGACAAAGTTACAAACACACCAATCAACCTTGAAGAAACATATGGAAAAGGCTTTACTATCCTAAGTAAACAAGGTTGTGACACAACAAATGAGCATAATATTCACCAATTTCTCAAACAAAAACCAATAGAAGAAAACATAATAGGATTAGGATATAAAGATAATCCTCATGACGACAAGCCTCCTTTTGAATATTGGAGACTTCGAGATGACGGTATAGTGATCTTTGATTCTCCTCCTAACTTGAACATTCTCCTTCCATGTGAACAACCATTTCCTAATTCCAATGACAAGGATGCTAGGATCCCTATGGGTTCTCTTCCTTCCATTCATGAAAAGGAGAAACTAGTAAATGAAAACAACCCTACAAATTGAAGAAACAAAAGTTTCTGCTCCATCCACCACCTGAATGTGAAAGGAGATTCCAAATGCTTTTAAATAGAGGTTTTATACTCTTACCACCTTCAAATAGGTTGGTCATCTATCCTAAAGATTCTAATATACCATATTGCAAATATCATCATCTTCTTGGCCACCAAACTGATGAATGTCAGACATTGAAGGACATACTGGACAAGTATCACTTCACTGATACCAACTACTATCCTATTATCCCTTAAACCTCATCCTCTCATTATTCCATAGTTTTAGAATTTTATATTCTCATTATTGCATGATCCTTTCCCATCACCCACCTTTCCTCATTCTTTCCATTCACTTGATGGAGGAAAGATGTTGTTAGCCTTGTCCTCATAATGCATTTGTCTTTGTCTCTTAATTGCGTTATTCATTTTCTGCTTATATTACTTAAGATTGCAAAGTCAATAACTCGGTTAATGGTTGACTTACATTTGCATTACTAGTTCCTTTTTCTTTGATTTCCTTGTAAGTGTGTATCATGTTCCCCCGTAATGTGTGTTTGATGTTCTCTCTCTCTCTCTTTGTGAAACTCTTCTATTTGTACCTTTATTCTTCTATATGTCATACATTTTACCCTTTCTTTTTCACTTTTGTTTTGTGTTTTTCCTTTTGGGGATGATGCAAAGAATTGAGATGCCCTCTGTCTCTTCCATGTTGACCCAAATGGTCCCTTTTCATTTCCCTTTTTAATATTTTCTTGTGTTTTTCCTTTTGGGGATGACGCAAGGCATTGAGACCAAAATGTCTTCTTCATGTTTGACCCAAAATATTTTTCTTTTCTTTTCCCTTTTCCTTTCACTTGTGTTTTCCTTTTAGGGATGATGCAAAGTGTTGAGACCGCAATGTCTTTTCCATGTTGACCCAAAACAAACTTTTTTTTTCTTTTCCTTTTGTTCTCTTTGTGTCATTCTTCCAATTCTATATGCTTTGGGGAATGATGACAATTTCAAGCTCTTTAATCAAAACATTGCAACAACGAACATACTGACCCAAAATCCATAGATCATTTATGTGTTTGGTGTGTTCCTTTCTGGGGGGAAACCTCCTTTCCTTTTTCTTGAATCTTTTTCATTTATATGAAGCAACCTAACTTAGAAACATATGACTTGGCATAGAGGCTTTCCAAGTTGGCTCTCATGTCTTATTTTTCTTTTGCATTTTTTTTTCCTTTGCTACTTTTAAGTATTTTCTCATAGAATGGTGTGTAGCACTTCCTTTAAAGTGGGGGGCATACATTGACATCATTTCATTTACATTCTTGGTTCTTAGTGTAGCCTTGTCACTTCATACGATGCATTCATCACTTTGTGGATGACATTGGGTATGATGTCCTTCATAAGTGTGATCTATCCTAGCATATTGCATTCCTCTTAGTGGCCTGATGTGACACACTGAATCCCCTAAGTTGTGAATATACTATTCTTTGATTGGTCCTTTCTTGGAGACATTAGACACAATGTTCCCTAAGTGACACCTTCCATGAAATTAATAAGACTCCTTTGAACTTTCTTTTACACTTTTTCATTTTACATTTTTGCATCTTTGCCACCTTGCATAACACAACTTGCATTCCTATGGTACCTTTGCATTTGTTCATGGGTTATAAGCATACAAAAATTTTCTTGTCTCATGAAGCATGAACCGACATTTTCCCTTGTGGCACCTTGTTAAAGTTATTAGGAGGTATAACTTTGGTAGGGTTGAGCAAGAAGCCCATTCAGTAGCATGACTTTCCCCATATACACCTATGTGTTTGTGAGTGCATACCAAAAAGTGTATGTTTCTCACCTTTTGGGCCTTCTCACTCGATGGACCGCCATGAGTTTCATTGCCCCAGAGTGAGTATGCATTTTCTCTTTTTCTCACAAACAACCTAGATCTAATCCACAACTAGTTGGACAAATGATCAAAGCTTGATCCAATTCTCCTATTTCTTCTCTTTCTTTCTCATGTGCGCACCTTTGTTCTTATGTTTAGTTTTCCATGGGATATTCATCTTGGGGGCTTTATCACCCCTCTTGATCATTGTCATTCCATCTTGCTAGCATAAGTGCATTTGGATCCTTCTTGATATGCATGGCTACTTTAGTGTGAGTTTGAAGCAAGTTCATCCTCTCACTAAAGTGGGGGCTAAATGTACCATAGAAAAATGGATCATTGACATTTTCATGGTCTTTTAGGTCTTTCTCTTGTGATTTTTGACTTATCTTGCTTTGATTTAATGTTGTAATGTAACTTAAGCATTCACATTAGGTCCTAAATATTAAAATTGTGACATCTTGTGAAGGTGTTGTGAAGTGTTGTAAGACATTTCTATACTTTTCTAGACTCTTTTAATTACAATTCACCTAAAAAATCACCTTCTTATCACTTATCAAGTCCTATTTTAAAGTGTTGTAGAGTCTTGTAACAAGATTTCATGCTTTTCTAGGGTTGTTATCACTATTTACACCTACTTGTGCTTTATTTGACCCCTTTATGCACTCATAGGACTTAATTAAGTGTATTTTTTAATGTAAACCCAATAAATAACATTAAATGTGACTTAACTCCTAACACCCACCTACAAGACCAAGGTCATGGGACCCATTCGCCATTGGTGGTGAATGAGTCCCTCTTGGCTCCAAATTCAAAATAATTCAAAATTCCTTTTGGGATTTTATTTAAAAATACCTTATATGTCAACCTATGATGAGGTATTATTGGGTTATTAGGGCATAAGTGTGTGTAAATAAGTGTTTTTCTTCTCATTTCAACCCCCATTCATCAAGTTCACTAATTGACTCATTCAAGCATTTTACACCATTCAATCAAGCAATCATCAAGCATCTTGGAGCAGCGATTGACATATCTTCAAACTTATTCAACAATGATTTGGTGAGTTTAGGACACTTTCATGTTGTTAATTCATCATTCCTTGCTCATTTCATTTCATTTCTTCATTAAGGGTTTGATTACCAAAGCAGGATTTGACCAAGGCAAATCCCTATACTCTAACCCTTAACCATTTTTCCCCATTTGCATGTGTGTTTGCAGACTTTTGTATGCATATTTTTCAATAAAATAGGTGTTGAAAGGTGGTCAACAAGTCAACAAAGTGTTTCAAGTCAACTAAACCCTATTTCAAGCTTGGAGACAACCTATGGTCTGTTTTTTGTAGATTTGACTCTGTCAACCTGACAAGAAGACAAGTGCAGATTTGGAGCTATAGAATTGACCTTTGATTTCATAGAATTTTGGAGGAGTCCACTGATTCACCATCAGTGGCGAATGAGTCCCACCTTAAGGTTGAAAAAGGTGATTTTGTCAGATTCCAGTTCCCGACTGTCAGAAAGCAGTTTTTAGGTGTTTTTGTTAGAAGGAGGACTGATTCACCATCAGTGGTGAATGAGTCCCACTAGTCATTTACATTTATCTCTATCAGATTTCAGAACATTCTAGATTCATCAACCAATTCCCAGGTGCACTCTGTTTGCATTAGTTTTCATTTCCATTGCATTTTCTGCATACCTCACTATATATTCAAACATTGCATATTACATTAGTTTTACATTCATAATCAGTCAATTACATCATTTAATTGCATTTACGACATTGCATTTTTCCTTAATTATATCATACAATCCTCTATTTGAGTGAACCACTTCAATTTTGGGGTTCTATCTCTCTCGTTTTAGGTGAAAGATCCTAAGAGTATAAGAGAAGTCCATAGAACAACACCAAAAATTGTTGGTTCACCCTCATCATGACCACCTTAATAACATGACACTTGGTCATTATTGGAAATGATCTTAAGTTTAAGTGGCAAGGATTCAAAATCATCCTAATTATTTCGAGCCACCACTCCCAAATTAGCTAACATCAGCCAACAAGTTAGCTTCCCTAAACACATGTGAAATCTAATATCATCAAAAGAATTAATGATGGTAAGCGAATCATTCATGAGATGGGAAATAGAACAAGAAGGAGGACAATTCAGCATAAGATAGTTTAAAATATTAAGAGAATCTGGGCCCTCAAGCCAAAGTTTGGAGACCCTAAATTTTTTTGCCAAAACGAGGCGATGATAGGATGTTGTTGTGTCTATTATTTTTTTATTCCATTTTATAATCTTCATTATTTCTTTGCAACTAAATTTTGTTGCAATATTATTATTTAATTTTGTGGGTTTCACATTTTTGTTTCCACTTGAGTAGTATCAAAGCAATTATTTTCGAGATGGATAAATTCAATGGAAAGAATAATTTTAAGCTATGGAAGCTCAAGATGTGTGATTTGGTAGTGAAACAAGGATTGCACAAAGCATTGGTAGGAAAGTCAAAGAAATCTTCAAATATGACTAATGAGGATTGTGACCTGATCTAGATACAAGAGCTCTTAGCACAATTTGGTTGTGTTTATCAATTGATATTACTTTCAATATTGTTGGAGAGGATACAACAATAGGCTTGTGGAGTAAAATCGAGTCTTTATATCACAAAATCCATGACAAATTGGATCTACTTGAAGAGGTAGTTTGTATAGTTTGTGAATGAAAAAGGTATAAAAATTATTGATTATTTAAATATTTTAAATACTCTTATATGCCAATTAGGTAGTATGGGTGTAAAAGTCTAAGATGACTTGACAAGGTAGCTACATTACTACTTTCATTGCTCAAATCCTAAAACCACTTAGTCACTTCTATTAGCTTTAGCACAACTGGCACCCTTGAATTTAATTCTATTGTGGGAGCTTTGTTCTCTGAAGAGGTGTGAAGGAAATCTAACATACAAAACTCCACATCAAAAGCATGGTGGTTATGGGTTGATCCATAGTAAAAAGAGGAATATTCGAGAGGTACATCCAATTCTAAGTCAAAAAGGAAAAAAGGAAAAAAGGGTAAGGTAAAATTTTGGTATTGCAATAAATCAGGGCATCTCAAGAAAGATTGTTGGAAGAGGAAAGAAGACAATGATGATTCCAAAAAAAAAAAAATGGTTGACACAAGTTCAAGTATGGTTGATAAAGTTTTATCTATTTGTAATTTCTTACCATATCACGAGGAATGGTTATTAGATTCTAGTGCTTCTAATCACATGTGACCACATAAGAACTGGTTTTATTCTTACCAAGCTATTGATAGTGGTGGTGCTCTTATGGGAAATCTTGCTTCTTGTAATAATTTTGGGATTGAGAGCATTAAAATTAAAATATTTGATGGTATTGTGAGGACATTAACAACTTGTAAGACATGTACCAAAACTCAAAAAGAATTTAATTTCCTTAGAAGTTTTGGATTATAGAGGCTATAAATTTACAAGTCAAGGTGGATCACTAAAAGTTTCTAAGGGGATTTTGGTGGTCATCAAGGCTACAAATATTAGAAACCTTTACAAGCTAGAAGGGAGTATGGTAATAAATGAAGCAGTGAAGGTATCTAAGGAAACAAATGAATATGTATTCATTTATGACATCAATGACTAGGTCATATAAGCAAGAAATGGTTGAAGGTACTGTTGAACTATAAGTTACTTCCAAATCTAAAATCTTTGAATTTGAATTTTTGCTACCATTGTGTTTACGGGAAGTAATCTAGACAAAAATTTAAAGCAGGTAGTCATACAAGTAAGGGTATTCTAGATTATATTCATTCATATGTTTGGGGGTCATACCCTATAGCTTCTTTTGGAGGTATCATCATATTTTGTGACATTTATAGGTGACTACTCTAGAGAGGTGTGGATATATATTCTTGAAAGAAAAGATAATGTATGTTTAGTGTATTTAAGCAATTTAGAGTTTTGGTTGAAAATTTTATTGGTAGATCAATCAATTGTTTCAGAACAAATAATGGAGGCAAGTTCATATGTTTGGAATTTAAAAATTATTATAAGGAAGTTAGGATCGAAAGGAATAAAGCGACTATTTACACTCCTCAGCAAAATGATGTTGTTGAATGCATGAATGGGACTCTTCTAGAGAGAGCAAGAAACACGCTTAGTAATACCAAGTTGCAATGAGAGTTGTGGGCAGAAGTAGTCTTCATAGCTTGTTATTTGGTTAATCGATCACCATCAATTGCAATAGATTGTAAGATTCTTAAAGAGGTATGGAGAGGTCATTCTTGTGATTATTTAAATATTATTTTTTATTGTGATGCATATGCTCTTATTTCAAAAGTTCGACATTCTAAATTGGACCCCAAATCAAAGAAATATATCTTTGTTGGTTATGGCCTAATGGAATCAAGGGATACATATTGTGGGATCCTACTACCGAAAAATTCATTATTAGTATAGATGCATTTTATGAATCTTCTCTCATAAAATCAGGCATCGTAGAAGTTGATTTGAAATAGGAACAAGTACCTCAACATCAAAAAATTCAACTAGAAACTCATCCATCTACATAAAATATGGAGAAAGAAGAAGCTTCTGAAGAAGAAGATGAGGATGCAAAAAATCTACAAGTAAATTTGGAAACTCCACAACTAGATCTAAGGATATCTACACATGTTATAAATCCACCTAAAATATATGATGATTATGTTTCATCTGTTGCTTTGATTTCTAATGATGGGGAACCTAGTTGTTATTAGGAAGTAGCGGATGGTACTGAAACTGCTAAATGGAAAATAGCAATGAAAGAATAAATGGATGCCTTGGAGAAGAATAAAACATGGAACCTGGTAGAACTACCAAAGGGTAGGAAAGTTGTTTGTTATCAATGGATTTATAAATTTCAAAGAAGGGTGTTGATGATAAAGTTGAAAGGTACAAAGAAAGATTGGTAGAAAAAGGTTATTCTCAAAAGGAAGGTATTTATTTTTCATGAAATATTTTGACCAGTTGTTAAGTTATTTTCTATTCAGGTTGTTTTAGCACTTGTTTCTTTAATTGATCTTGATTTGGAGCAATTAGATGTTAACACAACATTTTTACATAGAAATTTAGATGAGGGGATATATATGGAACAACTAGAAGGATTTGTTCAAGATCACAATAGGAAATTTATTTGTAAATTCAAAGAGTCATTGTATAGCCTGAAGTAGTCTTCTAGGAAATGGTACAAGAAGTTTGATTCCTTCATAGTGAGCCAAAATTTTATGAGTGAGTATGACCATTGTGTTTATTTTAAAAAATTTTAACATGGTTTATTCATTATCTTGTTATTATATGTTGATAATATTCTTGTAGCAAGAACAATCATAGTTGAGATCAATGAGTAAAAGGGTCAGATGATTAAGACTTTTGATATGAAAGATCTAGGAGCAGAAAAAAAAAAATTGGGCATGGAAATAGAAAAAGACAGGGAACATGGTAAGCTTTTGTTATCACAATAGAAGTATGTGGAGAAGATCATCATAAGGTTTGGTATGATGAAAGTTCAAAACTAGTAAATATCACTTTAGCTTTTCATTTTAATTTTTATTCAAGTTTATGTCCTAGTAATAAAGAATAAAAGGATTATATATGTCTAATATACTGTATGAAAATGTAGTAGGAAGTTTAATGTATGCGATGGTATGTACAAGACCATATATTTCACATGCAGTTGGTGTTGTCAATAGATATGTGAAAAATCTAGGTAAAGAGCATAGGGTAGTAGTGAAATGGGTGTTTTAGTATCTTAGATGGATAAGTGATTAAATTGTATCATCTTTGATAGTTGTAGTGGTTTAGTTTGTGGTTAAGTTGATTTAGATTTTGTAGGTGATTTGGAAAAGAGGAGATCTACATCAGGGTATGTCTTTACTTTTGCAAAAGGACCTATTTTTTGGATGTCAAAGCTTTAAGAAATAATTTCTTTATCCACTACTGAGGTTGAGTATATGGTTGTATCACATGCATGCAAAGAGGAAACTTCGTTGAAGGGTGTTTTGGGTGAGTTTGGAAAAGTGTAAGACAAGGAGATTGTATTTTGTGATAGTTAAAGTGATATATATTTGACTAAAAATCTAGCTTATCATAGCAAAACTAAGCATACTAAAATAAAATGCCATTTTGTAAGATAGGATATTTGATCTGTTTTACGGATCTATGACAATTGCATTTGAATGCATAAAATTTACAATTTAAAAATCCAAATTACTTAATCAAAATTAACACATGAACATGATTAAAATAATGGAAATAACAAAGTGATGAAACATAATGAGAGACAAAAAAAGAGATGCAAACAAAGTTGATAATGGAGTTTGTCGTAAAAATGACTACATCTCCATGCCCCTCTCCAATGAGTGGACTGATTTGATTACTTCTCTAGAAAATTAGTACATGTCAGCATAATCTCCCCTTGGTTTACAAAGAAATTTGGCAAGCCCTCCTTCAAAGTGCGTAAGAGCAACCTCCTAAATAGCATGGAAATTGAGCAAAATTTCTCCAAGGAATTTCTTCTCGCATCACCACTTAGCTTTTCACATCCTACCCCCCTCCTTTTATACTAAAAATTTACTCAATTTGGTGTGTAACCAAATGATTTACAATATCTCCCATATGCTCCATTTTTACATCAAAATCTTGAAAAATCCCCCCATTACAAATAAAATAAATCAAAAGTCCCCTTTTGGTTGTACAAAAATATTTCTTTCTGGAGGCATATATGCCATCAATATTTTTAGCCCCATAACCATATGATATAATTGGGCTTTTAAAATATTAAAGAGTTGGCTCTCCTTAATATTAGGGGATATTTTCCTTTTATTATAGTAACCCCTTAACATATACTTTTAAATAACTATTATAAAGGGGTTTATCTCATTTAAATAGGGTTTATCCTTTAAATTAGGGGTAAAGTGTTTTTTTTTTTTTTTTTAAAGAAAATGTGTGGGGCTTAATACAAGCCTTAAATTAAGGCTTTTAAAGATTTGCCCCCCTTTATTTTTGGTGAGTCGCTCATGGGAAGAGTGGTAGGCTTTTTTTATATTTATTTATTTATTTATTTAAAATTTAAAATTTAAACCTTGCCAATTGTGCCACGTATGACACCACGTGTCAACATATGGTTGGCCGATGGTGCTAATTGTTCTGTGTTGATGTCATGCTGACAACAACATAGTCAAACTTTGACATCAACATGGAAATCCTATGTCGAGCTCTTCTCAATGAGACAAATATTGACCACTTTTGGTGATGTCAAAATTTTGAACTTTTTTTCTTTGACCTGAGCCCTGAGTTGACCAAGCTTTGACCAGGCATAACTCGAGCTCCGTAGCTCTATTTGACTCTATTTGAGTTATGTTGGAGTCAGAATTTCAAACTCTTTATGATAATGCCATTTCTGGAGAAAATCAAGAAACTTCAATTTTTTACGAAGATCCTTCAGATCAGTCCTCCCCACTGGAGAGCTTTTGGACCTCTAAAATCCAGTTACTCAGAAAGTAAGTGAGGGTAAATCTCCCTCACTTTACCAATCTCCATCCATTTTTCCTTGCTTGGATTCATCCCCTTCAGTCCCACTCTGAGGTACTCAACTACGCTTCTTCGTGAAGTCTTGATTTTCTTCTCTAAGATGACATCCTCTGACAACTTGACATGTACTCCAATGAAAGATCATCAACTAATGGAACGTGAATGTCTATGTCTTCATCCAATATCATTGGAGGCTCATACAACTTCAGATTCTCAACATTGACAACTGAATAGATGTGCATGTATGGAGGAAGATTAAGGCGGAAGGCATTGGTTCCAGTCTTTTCCAAGATCTCAATGGGACCATACCGAATCAGCTTGAGCTTCCTTCCTTCACCTTGCATTCTTTCCTTGCTGATATGTAACCAAACTCTATCTCCAACTTGAAAATGATGATTGATGCGGTGATTATCATGTCGAGCCTTGTATTTGGCTTGACTCTTCTCCAACTGTGCTTCCACTCCTTGATGAATTACTTGGAACTTTTGGATGAACTTTAAATCCTTCTTTGCATCATGGCATCTATCTTTAACATCATATTTCCCAAAAGAAAAATCCATCGGTGTTTTGGGCACATAACCAAAGCAAGTCTCAAAAGGAGACCTCTTTGTAGAAGAGTGTGCTGCATGGTTGGAAGCATGTTGCACATAATGAAGATTCTGATCCCAAAGCTTGGGATGTTTACTCCATAACCTCGAAGAAGATCCACCACAGTCCTGTTCACTACCTTTGTTTGTCCATCGGTCTACACATGGAAGGTTGTACTCTTCTATAGTCTAGTGTCCATGAGTTCCCACAATGCTGACCAAAATTCCCCTAAGAATTGAGAATCTCGATCTGATACAATGGAAGTAGGTAACTTGAAATGGACCCATACAAATTGAAAATACATTTGAGCTGTTAGTTCAATAGTGACTTGCTTTTTACATGGCATTAAGATACACATCTTTCTGAACCAATCAACTACTACAAACAAATAATCATGTCCCTTCCTAGACATAGGTAACCCCCTAAAAAAAAACCATTGAAACACTTTCCCATGGATGGGAAGGTACAGGTAGAGGTGTGTACAACCCCAATTTCCTATTACTAGGCTTACTTGTTGCACACATGATACAACCTCTAATATACTTAGTTATAGTTTCTTCCATATGAGGCAAGTAACAATATTTTTGTAGTTGAGTGATTGTCTTGCTTACCCAAAAATGTCTTGCAATCAATGAGGTGTGTGCTTCTCTGATTACCTATGCGTGTTCATCTTTTGGAATACATAAATTTCCCAAGTGATACAAAAATTTATCTTGCACATAGTAATATTTTTCTTCTACATGTTTTCCTACAATTAGAGCTAAATAGATTTCCTTAAAGTATTCATCATTAGCATATTGTTCCTAAAAAAATTCATGTACCATGGAACTACCTTTAAGGATAATCAAAGCATTCATAACAGGAGGCCTAGACAACATATCTGCTACTTTGTTATGGGCACCTTTCTTGTACTTAATTACCAAATTAACTATTGAAGAAAACCCATCCACCTAAAGTGCCTACTTTGTTGCAGTTTAGACTGTGAATGCAAGTACTGAAGTGGTTGGTGATCAATGTGGATTATAGTTTCTTTCCCCATTAAGTAGTGTTTCCATTTTTTAACACTTTGAACTAATGCATAAAGTTCCTTATCATAAGTAGGATAGTTAATTACTGCACCTAAAAAAGTTTCAGAGCAGATTGGTTTACCTCCTTGCATTAGCACTGCTCCCATGGAAAATCCACTCGTATCTGTCTCGATCTCAAACGTTTGGTGTAAATCTAGTAAATCCAGAACTGGTGCTATGCTCAAATTTTCCTTCAAAGTGTCGAAGGCCTTTTGCTATGGACCTCCCCACTGAAAATTTATCTTCGTACTGGTTAATGCATGCAATGGTGATTCAATGTAGGAGAAGTTTGCAATGAACTTCCTCCAGTACTGAACTGCACCTAAGAAAATTTTGACTTCAGTGATTGTACTTGGCTTAGGCCATTTTACAATAGCTTCGACCTTCACAGGGTCTACTCTCAATTGACCACCACCTACGACATAGCCTAAGTACACTAAGGATGTCCTAGCGAATTTTCATTTAGACATCTTTACAAAGAGTCTTTCTTTTCTCAATACATCAAAAAATTTCTTTACATGAATTGCATGATCTTCCCAAGTTCGACTGAATACAAGAATATCATCTAAATAGACTATGACAAAATCATCAATAAAAGGACAAAATACATCATTCACGACTCTCATAAATGTAGCTGGTGCATTGCAAATCCTGAAGGGCATGACCAAATGTCATCTTCTGCAATTCTTATATGATGATATCCACTACGCAAGTCTAACTTAGAGAAATAAACTGCATGTTTTAACTAATAAAGTAAATTGTCAATTCGGGGAAGAGGATACATATTCTTTACCATTATCTTATTCTGGGCTCGATAGTCAATGCACATTCTCCAAGACCCATCCTTCTTTGGAACCAACACAATTGGAGAACCACAAGGAGATGTACTAGGATAGATGACTCCTTTTTCCACCAACTCCTGAACTTGCTTTTTGATTTCCTCATTCTGAAAAATTGACAAATGG
The DNA here is from genome assembly GCA_007258455.2 of Sequoia sempervirens. NCBI lineage: Eukaryota > Viridiplantae > Streptophyta > Pinopsida > Cupressales > Cupressaceae > Sequoia > Sequoia sempervirens. The sequence goes on from VDFB02373365.1 coordinate 268,089,619, forward strand.
TACATGCCAATTTTTGGAAGAGGCACATCCTACTATAGATGGATTTCATGTTGTATCTCTCTCTTAGGTGGTAACCCCTTTGGTTCCTGAAATAAGTCATCATAAGTAGAAAATATTTTGACCATCTTAGTTTTACACTTTGGATCACACCCCTTAAATGCTTAAGCTTTTTCATTCTCTTGAGGTTTTGAAATCATTAATAGAATGTTTTTACTAGAATTGACCAACCTTTTCATTTGACCAATATTGACTAGTGCAAGATTAGTCTTAACTTTGTGTGTACATGCAATGTATTCTATCCCATCCTTAAAGAGATGATACTTATTCTCCTCCCTATAAAATATTTCTTTTATGTCATATAGATAAGGACTCCCTAACACAAGCCCACAAATATCCAAAGGAACAACATCTACCTCTACCTTGTCAACAAATTTTGTAGTGATAGTAAATTTCAATTTAGATTGTTTCATTACCTGTAGTTGACCATCATTGCAAACCCATCCAAGCGGATATGGCTTTCGATGAGGTGTTGTAGCTAGATTAAGTTTCTTTACCACCTCTTCAAATATTAAGTTGACTTGAGAACCCGTATCAAACAATGTGTCAATTTTAGTGTGCTTAATTAAAAATCGAATATGACACAATTCATTCTGTTGTTTATCAGCTTTAGGAGGAGTAGATAATTTACTTGTACTTGCATTTGCATTAGAAAAATTTGCATTAGAAGAGATAATTATACCTTTCCCTTTACCTTGGATCCCAGTAGCAGCAATCTGTATTTCATCTCTGGAATTAGATCCAAGATCTTGTTGAATCACTGCAACAGTCTTTTTCTTGCCTTTATTACCTCCATATCTTTTCGGCCTTAATTCAGGATGTAGCTTCCAACATTTCAAATCATCATGCCCCTCTTTCTTGCAATGGGATCATGTGGACTTATCACCTTCCTTCTTAAATGTAGTTGTCTTTTTCCCTTTTCCTTTATCTTTGTCTTTTTCTTTACCCTTAGACTTCCCCTTAGACTTAGATTGTTTATTTGAGAAATTATCGCTGAAAGTGTTCTTACCCCTTGACTCTAAATGAGTAGCTTGGACTGACATTTCATCCAAATTATTAGGACTCAATATTATAATAGTGTCTTAGGTAAGAATGCAAACCACCTATGTACTTAAGTAGTGTATCCTGAGTATACAATGGAACATTTAAAGCAATAGCCCATTTTCTAAACTCATGGGTGTAATCTTGGACAAACTGAACCTTACCTTGCCTAAAGGTTTTCCACTTCATTGTTAATTGTTGCATATAACCTAAAGGGTAAAATTGTTTTTTAAGGGAAACAAAAAATTCCATCCAAGTCATATTAACCTTACCATGGCGAGCAATTTCCTCTCAAGTCCTACTCTCCCACCAGGTGAGAGTTGTACCTCCCAACTAGAGAGTGGCTAACTAGATCATAGAAGAATATTTTGTTAGGCCTTGAATCCTACAATTCACTTCTACATATTGGATCCAATCATCTAACTTTTTAGCATTTAACTCACCACAGTACTTAGGAAATTCAAATTTTACATCCAGTTTAATAATAGGCTTAGAATTTCTTTTGAAAGGATTAACAGTAGTAAAAGAGGAAGAAGAAGAAGAAGGGGAAGATGGAGGAGATGGATCTTTTTATTCTTTGTCCTTTCGATCTTCTTTTCTTGCTTTGAAGAATCTCGCTTTTCATGATTCTTCTTTTCCGCATAAAGCTCTTCCACCATAGCCTTCATGTCGAGAAAGGCTTGATGAAAAGACTTATAATCAAGTTCTTGCTCAGTGCTTTTCCCAACTTTAGTTTTGTCCATTGTTGGAAAAGTCCTTCGTTTGTCGATCTTAGAATTGTATTCTTCTAGTTTTCCTTCACCTCATTGTTTCCTGGAACGTGTTAGCATCCAATTCTACAATACTAGTCACACAAAGCTCTGATACCAAATTTGATCTGTTTTATGGATCTATGACAATTATAGTTGAATGCATAACATTTACAATATAAAAATCCAAATTACTTAGTCAAAGTTAACACATGAACATGATTAAAATAATGGAAATAACAAAGTGATGAAATGGAATGAGAGACAAAAAGAGAGATGCAAACATAGTTGATGACAAAGTTCATCATAAAAATGACTACATCTCCGAGCCCCTCTCCAATGAGTGGACTGATCTGATTACTTCTCCAGAAAATCAGTACAACATGTCAGAATTATCTCCCCTTGGTTTACAAAGAAATTTGACAAGCCCTCCTTCAAAGTGCGCAAAAGCAACCTCCTGAATAGCATGAAAACTAAGCAAAATTTCTCCAAGGAGTTTCTTCTCACATCACCACTTAGCTTTTCACATCCTACCCCCATCCTTTTATACTAAAAATTTACTCAATTTGGTGTGTAACCAAATGATTTACAATATCTCCCATATCCTCCATTTTAACATCAAAATCTTGAAAAATCCCCCTATCACAAATAAAATAAATCAAAAGTCCCCTTTTGGTTACAAAAATATTTCTTTTCGGAGCCATATATGCCATCAATATTTTTAGCCCCATAACCATATGATATAATTGGGATTTTAAAATATTAAAGAGTTGGTTCTCCTTAATATTAGGGGATATTTTCCATTTATTATATTAACCCCTTAACATATACTTTTAAATAGCTATTCTAAAGGGGTTTATCCCATTTAAATAGGGTTTATCCTTTAAATTAGGGGTAAAGTGTTTTTTTTTTTTTTTTTAAAGAAAACATGTGGAGCTTAATACAAGCCTTAAATTAAGGCTTTTAAAGATTTGGCCCCCTTTATTTTTGGTGAGACACTCATGGGAGGAGTGGTAGGCTTTTTCTATATTTATTTATTTATTTAAAATTTAAAATTTAAACCTTGCCAATTGTACCACGTATGAAGCCACGTGCCAACATATGGTTGGCCAATGGTGCTGACTGTTTTGTGTTGATGTCATGCTGATGTCAGCATGGTCAAACTTTGACCTGATCTTTGACTGCTCGTAACTTAGGAATATGACCTCCGATTTGCATGAAACGAACGTTGTCAGAAAGTTCTTGCTGAGCTCTTCACAATGAGACCAATATTGACCACTTTTGGCGATGTCATATTTTTGACCTTTTTTTTTTCTTTGACCTGAGTCTTGAGTTGACCAAGGTTTGACTGAGCATAACTCGAGCCTTGTAGCTCTGGTTGACTCCATTCAAGTTACGTTGGAGTTAGAATTTTAGACTCTTTTTTATAATGCCATTTCTGGAGAAAATTGAGAAAAAACAATTTTTGACGAAGATCCTCTGGATCACTGTTGATGGAGGTGGATTAGCTCTTGAAAATTTTCATACACTAGAAAATTGTCCAGACATGTTTAGAAAACCCATGTACAGTTAGAGAAGTTGAAGTGGAGCTTGACTTCTCTTGGATTGTAGAAAAGGTCATGAATGGGAATGGAAAAGTATCAGGTGATTGTTGTATAATGACAACAATAAAATAGAAATAAAGAAAAATCTATCTTTGGAAAAGATAAAGAAATTAAAAAAAAAGATAAAACAATAAAAATAATAAAACAAACTAGTAAAACAAAGCCCAAACCGTCCATTACTCTTGATGAAACCCCTCCTACCATTTGTTGTAGCGCCCGGGCCCGAGGAAAAGCCCCTTTGAATGACCCCCCTCCTTGACACCATCAAATACACCCCTTTTTTAGAACCCATGCCTATTTCTACTTCTTGGTCGAGGGAGTCTGACAACTCAAATGATGAATCGTCGAATCCCACCCTAGCCAAATCACCTTTGCACTCTTATGCTCATGCAAATATCTCTAATGTTCCCAACACCCCCTGTTTCTAACCCTAACCTTTAAAATTATCTCAACCTGTGCATCAATATGGAGGAAACCAAAACTGAACCTAGGTAGATTTGTACCCCTATTGACCCCCTTAGTAAAAAAAAAATGAAATATTGAAGCGAAAATTAACATCTAGAAGGATATCATGAAGTGTCTTTTGGGCCAGTTGATCATGGCTAAAGAAAGGATCAAAAATTTAGAGAGAAAGGTTCTCAAGTAGCAAGTCTCGTGGATAGGGGAGGTGGAGAACAAGGAGCACTAGGACATGATTGCCTCTCTGGCCAAGTCATTTGAGAAGTGGGCACGGTGGGAAAGCTAGAATATTTGCATGCCATTGTTGGTACTGAGGAAGAAAAAAATAATTTGCTGACTAAGATTGGTGCTATCCATCAAAACCAGGAGAAAACCATGCAATGCCTCAAGGTCATCATCAATTATAGTAAAGAAATTGTGAAGAACACTACCCACATGCTTTAGGTTTTTCAGAATGAATTAAGGAAGTACTAGGGGAAATGGGTTGCGGATAGTCCGAAGGATGGTCATATGTAGAAGAAGGGTAGAATGGCAGATACCTCAGCTTGTGATGTCACGATGAATACTTAGGTCATTCAGTAGAGGACTATGACTTTTGAAAGCTCTTGAAGCTCCAATTCCTGTCTCAGGAATGGAATGCGATCATTGGTCTCAAGTTTTTGGGAGACCTATAGGTGTCCTGTGGTTCTATGCTAGTCCTGGCTCTATGTGCTTTCTTACTTTTTTTTGCTGGTCAAACTATTTAAGCTTTAGTTTTAGTTTTTATTTTTGGGTTTATCACTTCTCATGAGTTCCTCATCTACCTTTATGGCTATTTTTTAATGGGTACTAGCCCTTTTAGTTTTAATCTATTCAAAACAAAGCTAGATTTTTCTAAATTTGACAAAGATCTTGAAGATATTATATATATCTTGTTACCTTGAAGGAAAAATCATTGTAATCAATTGTAATTGAATAGCAACAAATGTGTGAAGAATGTAATTAATTTATTTGAGCAATAAGAATACCAATACTTTGCCCCATGGATGTTTCCTTGACATATTGTCAAGGTTTTACCATGTAAATTTGTGTCTTGTATGTACTTTTTGATATGGTACTTAGAAATTCCCTACGGTATGATGTTCCGTATTCGACGTGGCTAGATTGCTACCTTGATTCCACCTTCATAAAGCAAGTGGAATCAAGGGGGGCATACATCTACCCTACAATTTGATTTCTAGAAAGTTAGATACAAGGATTTTTGGGCCACTAACGAATTTTTCTTGCAGGATGCGGCTCCTAATGTTGTGGTTTTGTAGATATCTACATTGGGGGCTTCATTCTCCTATCTTCTAAATTAGTATCCTTTTATGCAATAAAGTGCACTTTTTAGATTCCTTTAGCTTATATATGAATGTAGAGTCAGGGTATGTGTAGGATCATCATGGAGAAAAAAGGCCCTTAAGTGGCAAAAAATATGATAAAATCAAAGTTAGACAACTTGACATAAAAATCTAAATAAGTTATCTATATTATTTAAAAAATATGTAAGAATAGAATCTGTAGCAAATTGAATGTAGTTTCTAAACTACTAGTTTTATTTTTTTTTAAATCTATTTGGTGAAAATTTGAAATTTCAATGCAATAGTACTTAAATTTCAAGGAGAAAATAAGAAGTGTGTGTCTGTCTGACAACCCTAACCACAATAAAATGATAATAATTTTTTATCATATTTTAGATATAAGTAGAGGACTCATGTCCCAATGTGATGCATATTTTTTTGTAATATTTTTCCAAGTAAATAATTAATTATGAATTTTTTATTACAACTTTTAAAAAATAGAAAAACTTGTATGTCTGACCATCTTAACTTGGTCAAAACTTCATGAAATTCTTTTTTAATCCTATACTATGCGAAGCATAGAATGTGAAGAATGTTTTGGACTCAAAAAATGTGATACCATTTGAAAGCTATAGACTTCTTTCAATCAACCTATCAATCAAGACTTTAGTCATAATTCAAATAGAAAATGAATAATAATTATTTATTAAATTCAAAGTAAAGCATATTAATTTATATTGGTGGAAAGCTGAGAATCTCCTTTAAAAACCCTTTTCATTTCATCAATTTTGGGTAAAAAAAAAGTCATCAGCCACATACCCTATGCATACCCATCATATTGCCACTTTTTGGCCCATCATGATCCTGCACATACCCATCATATGGGCGCTAAAGTGGGGGCTAAATGTGGTGCAGAAAATTGGACACTCTTGAGAAAAGAGACAATTTCATGCTTAATTTGGACCTACTTTTGTGTACCCTTGCATCATTTATTCTTCAAAATAGAATTTATAGGCCCCTAAGACCCATTATGTTTTTATCTAGAGGCCTGTTTAACTTGAAAAATCATCTAAATCCCAATAAACAACACTTAATTCACTCATGCCGAAAACCCACCTCCAAAAAATACTAGTGCGACCCATTTGCCACCTTGGGAGAATGAGTCCCCTCTAGTGGGACCCATTCACCAAGGGTGGTGAAGGAGTCCCTTTTGGGGAGAAATTCAAATTTGAGTGGGAATTTAATCAATTCAACTTAATTTTTCAATGTATGTTGGCCTCTTAGGTCTAAATAACGAGAAAAGTAGTTGTTGATGCCTATAAATACATATTTTAGGTCATTTTTCACATCTCTTAGTCATTTTTATAAAACAAAATCAAAATTCAAGCATTAAGAGTCTTCCACAATAAGTTTCATTAGCATTTTCTACAGCAAACTTGAAGCTTTAGGGCAGCAAACTATGGTTTTTGCAGGTCTTCAAGCTCACTTCTCATTCAACATCCAACATTGCAAAAGAGTTGATAATGGATGCCTATGGAGAATCATGGAAAAATCTAGGTTGAGGAGATGCAACTAGCCATCAAATCACACCTAAAGACTTGCTTTCAAAGTGATTCCATATTCCATTTTCTCTCTATCTTTAGATTAAAGATTTGTATCACATTTGCATGTCATTTACATTCATTTGATATGTTGTAGGGTTTCTAGGATTGAAGTCTTGCATCATTCAAATCACATTTGCACATCTTATTCTAGCACAATAGAATAGGGTTTTATCATACTTCACATTTTCCTAGTCTTTAACACACTTAAGGCTAGGGTTTTATGTAGATTTTATTCATTCAAGGTTTGATTACCCAATTAGGGGTTTGACCAAGGAAAACCACCCATTAGACAACAAATTTTAAGCTATTTTGCAGGAATTTTCCAAGACCCAGATTCGGGTTTCCGTCAAGAAGTGTTGTACAAGTGATAAGGTACAGATCTGAGATTTGAATTTGCAAAAAATTGAAAAAGGATTGGTTCACCATGGATGGAAAATGAGTCTCATTTGAGGTACCTATCAGAGTTTAGTGTAGATTCCAGTACCCATTTAGTAGAAACTAGTTTCCAGGCAGAAAACCCTGACCTGGGAAGTCTAATTCATCCAGGGTGGTGAATGAGCACCAGTTAGCCAAAAAACCAACTTTTCTATATTTCTAGAGTGATTTTCATTCTTCATCAGTCTTACAAGTGCACACATTTTGAGTTATAGATTTCTGTTTGATTCTACTTGCATTTTTGTTCATCTTTTTAGGTCTTTTGCAAACATCACTATGTTTTGAAAGATTACATATTTCATTAGTTTTGCATTCATAATCAATCAATTTCATCACTTAGTTGCATTTATATCATTGAATTTAGTCATATTTACATCATGCGTTCCTTAGTTTGAGTGAACCACCTCAATTTTAGGGGTCTATTTGTCTCCTTTTAGGTGAAAAACCCTAAGAGTGAAAGAGAAGTACATAGATCACAAACATTAAAATTGACGGTTCATTTTGGTGAACATGCATATTGAACATTATCTCTTTTTTATTTTCATTTGCATCCTAGGACTTAATTGCATTAGCTTTTGCATCAAGTTTTTGCATCCTAGGGCTTACCAAAATTTGCATTAGTGAAACTATCATTTAGAGGTCATTATTGCATTTCATTTCATCAAATCATTACAAAATTTTGCATTTCCAGTATTTATCTACATTGTACAGACCTAAACATGTAGAAAAACATTAAAAAAATAGAAAAAAACATAAAAATATCTCTCTTGAGACTCATTCACCACCTTGGGTGAATCAATTCCAGTGCACTTTTTGCATCCATATTTCTAGAATTTAGTTTCTTGCTTTACACTTTTTTGTTTGCTACTCTTCATTTTATGTTTCTATTCAATTCTTTTCTGTTATATCTAAATCATTTGCATAAGCATCATTTCCTTTCATGACATTTATGGATAGTATTAGATTTTTGCAAGTTTCCTTTTCAGCGTTAGTTCCTAGTTCCTTCAAATCAGATTCCTCAATACATAAAAACACAAAAACAAAAACATCAAATCAATCTTTTAAACAAATAATTCAATTTAGAAACAACATCTCATTGAAGCCTCTTTGTAGTGATGATGTATACAAGCTAGATGAAGTCCTTCATGATTTCCTCTCTCACTTCATCCTCTAAAGCTTGTCATGAGAAGACTAAACCAATTAATGATAACTTACCTCTCAAACCTTTTAGTCGTGATGACTTTGACCTATTAAATGAAGCCCTTCAGGACTTCATCTCACCTACGTCATCCACGAAGGTTTGTTGTGACCAACCTACAATACAGAACATTAATGTCTCTAAAGCTTTCCATGAGAAGTCTAGACCAATTAATGATAACTTACCTCTCAAACCTTTTTGTTATGGTGACTTTGACCTATTAGATGAAGCCCTTCGGGACTTCATCTCGTCTAAGTCATCCATTAAGGTTTGTTGTGAAAAATCTAAAACTAAAGATGTTAATGTGATTCAACCTCAACTCATTCTTTACCCACCCTCGCATAAACTTCATCCTTCCAATAAACTCAATTTTACTCTTTACCCACCTAAACCTGATGTGTTGCAGCAATCCACTAATATTACTGTTGCTCGTTAATATAATACCCAAAACAATCTGCAACCACTGCAACCAACCCCACCCTCTTTACCTTTACCTAATCCACCTAGTGCTCCTTGCTTTCCCTCACACACAAAGGAGTACGATATTTTTTAACAACTAAAGAATACTCCCGCAAAGATTTCCCTTTGGGATTTACTTCAAAATTCACCAAATTACCACACTATTCTTCAAACAACATTACAACACATTGTGGTTCCTCCTGTCACAACTCCAAATGATGTGGCAACTTTAATACATGGAATGAATAAAGTTAATCTAGACATTCCTTTCCATCAACATGAGCTCCCTCCTTTAGAGTTTAGAAAACAAAATGAAGCCTTTATGATAATTGCTCAATTCAACCGAATAGGAATCAAAAGAAGCCTCATTGATAATGGTTCTTCCCTTAATGTGTGTAGTGTGAATCTCCTTGATAGATTGCATGTTGACAAGTCCCACATAAAACCTAATTCCTTATCCATTAGAGGATTTGACAATACAACAAAGCAACTGCTCGATGTAATCACTTTTCCTATTATAGTTGGGGTGGCTACGATGCAAACTCCTATTCATGTCATGCCTTATGATCTTTTGTATAATCTTCTTTTAGGTAGACCATGGATTCATGAGATGAATGCAGTGCCTTTCAACCCTTCATTGTATAATGAAATATGTCTATAAATAAAACATTTATCAAATTGAAATAGACCTTGAGCTTGAAAGTTGCTTGCACCTTGAAAAAGGAAACACATGTCCTTTGAATACATTAATTCCAACATCTAATATAGAACATCTCGAAATTGAAAAATAAGATGAGGAATCAGTATCTAAATTATTTGGTGATGATTGGGGATCCTTAGAATTCACACCTTCATTGATGGGAAAATACATAATCACAAAAAACAAGGATGAGCAACAAGAACAACCAACCGTCATGTCAACTCAGAATTCAGAAAAATCTTCTCAAACATTAATCTCCTCTACTTTAGAAGAAACTACAACGTACACAACAAATTTTGATGAGATAGATTATCAACATCCACCTAATCTGAAAGAAATGGAAAGACTTTAAGATTATCAACATACGCCTAATCTGAAAGAAATGGAAAGACTTTATGGAAAAGGCTATGAACTTGTGAAAAAAATGGGATATACCAGAAAAGGCTGCAGAAAGCATGAACGAGGCATTCGTGTCCCTAAAGAACCTAATGCACAAGAGATAAAAATTGGATTGGGATATTCTTTTTCTAAGACAACAAAATCCACTCAACAACCATCTTTGAACATCAACACTATTACATGTCAACCAAAACTCAATCTCAGAATCAAACATCTTGAATTGCGTGATATGAACTTATCACCACCATGGGAGTATGTTGAAAGTGATAATGCTTTAAAAAAAATGTTAGGAGTCTATGATAACACATCCTCTACTACTCCCATGAAACGGGTTACTTGTGTTGTGATAATTACCAAGTAAAAAGATAGTGATATCATTGAAGAACCATATGATCCCGATGTTCCTAAATCTAATGCACTCCCCTTAGGAGATACAATTTATGTGCCAATGGACATAAATAATACAAACAAAGTTATTAAGATTGGGAATTGCCTTGATGATGAAGAACAAAAGGATAATACAACTTTACTTCATGATTTTCCTAAAAAATTTGCTTGGAAATATTCTGATATGCCAGGAATTGACCCAAAAATTGTGACACACAACATTGTTCTCGCTGAAAAATGATAAAACTATTCACCAAAAGATACAAAAAATGCACCCTAACATAGCCTTGCATGTTAAAGAAGAGCTTGAAAAACTCCTTGATGTAGGCTTCATTCATCCTATTGATTATTCTCCTTGGATCTCAAACATTGTCGCAGTTGGGTAAGTGCACCAATCTGTGACACACTTTTGGTGCCAAATTGGAGAAATTCACAAAAGAGGCCGAAATTGGCCATTTGGGATGCACCAAATGTAAAAATTAAAATAAAACCAAAAAACATGTTTCAAACCCCCATTTCACTTCAACTCGCGACTTGGATTGGAGGATTTGAGGTCTGCAACTCGCGCTCGTGAAATATCATCCATTATTTGCATCCTTAGCTTGCAATTTTTCATGAGGATTCTGCCCGCACGTTAGAGAGGTCAAAGATTGTGAATAGGTATGCATTTTTACTCTATTTATATTTTGAATTTGATTTAGAATGTAGAATACAATGGGTTTTTATAATAAAACTTTGTTCTAATTCTCAGGGAATGAATCTCCACCTCAAAACATTGAGAATTCACAATCACCCCCTCATGAAGAGCCTCCTATACAAGAACAACCTGAAACCCCTCCATAAATTCATAGGAATCCTCAAGGAACACAAGAAAATATTCTAAATCAAATTGAAAACAATAAAAATGACATTGAACAATTAATTTGAAGATTAACTGAGCATGTCGAAACCCACCCTTATAGGAGAGGGATTGTTGAATCATTGAAGTGAATTGTAACGCATGTACGATGAATGAGCTAGAAAATAAAATTTTGGTCAAATAAGAGGCATGAGATGAGCCAATTTTATGCTAGTGGTTTTTCATATGTAGATGTCAAAAAAAAAAAATTAGCAAAGCCAACTTGTGTGCCCTATTTATAGACCCGAGAACCAATGCATCTTTGTCTCATGCATGCATGAGGTTCCCCATCCATTGGTGCCACCATGAGTTAATTAAAAATAAATTTTTGGAGCGGTGGTGGATGGTATTTGACCAACCTCCATGCAATAACCATGAGGTACCGCAATACTTTTTGAGGAAACTCTATTGTGAGTTTGTCCTCAATAAAATGCCAAACTATTTTGACATCTTAGACTTTCAGGGTAGAGGTGGGGGCTCCACACATGATAGACCTGCTGCACGACGTAATCCATAGTTGGCACCGAGACCCTTGGCCAGACCCATGGTGGAGCATGTCATTGTTCCTTCCATTGTTAAGGATATTGTGGAGGTGGACACGCTAGAGTCGATTGTATCACTCACCCAGACCATTTTACAATGTGTGAGGCCTCTAGTAGAGCCTATTGTGTAGGAGACGTGTAGACCCCATGCTCCACCCCACCATTGTGGCACTTGTGGTGTTGTTTGTAGGTACAATTATTAGAGTTCTTGTGATGTAGATACATAGCCTACATTAGTTGTAGAGGCGATGGCTTTCACAAATGATTTGTTGAATGATACATTCAACATTGACACTCAGGTAAAATTTAGCAAGTTCATTTAATGTTGTTTATTAAATTATATTTTGAAATTTAAGAATAACTAAATTAGTAGAATTTTGATATGATGAAATTTTAGGGTTGGATTGTTCATGAGACGTGCTTCGTTCCTATAGACCCTTATTCATTCTTGATGATGAGTCCACATGTATGCATCTAGTAATAAAGATATTATTATTGCATTTGAACAGTTGAATGTTATATTTGAATGTTTGTCTCATAACATGCTTTGGATTTCAAACAGTTTCCTAGTGGACCTTCAACCTCCACACATCACGATTCATTTCCTCAAAAAAATTTCACTCAGGTAGCCTTTATTCATTAATGGTGTTGTAAAACAATGTTAGCTAGTTTTCATAATTTTGTGTATACAAATCTAAAAAATTGATTAGAAAAACAAACACTACATTTGTATTCCTTGATCATGTCACATTATCTTCTCCTAATTCACTTTTTGTTCCTTTATTCTTTCATAATCCCATCCCATTAAAATTTAATAGTTCACCCTATTTTCCATGATCCCCTCCTAGCCCATCCCACTAATATCTTCTAGTCCATGCTATGTGTCATTATGCCCTTCTTCTCCCATCTTATTGTACCCATTATTATTTCACCCTAGATGTTCCATGATCCCCTATGTTCCACCCTATGTTCCTTTATCCATTCTATGTTATACCATCTTTATCCATGTTTCATCCTAGATCTAACTCTTCTCTATTATTGCTACACACATGTCAAGTTCCCACTTTGTGTACTATAGTGAAACCCTAGACACCTCCTAATTCACCCTATGTTGCATTATTCCCTACTAATCACATCCCATTAACCTCTAATTTTCCACCCTATATTTTGTTATCCCATCCTAGCCCATCCCATCAATCTATACTAGTCCATCCTATGTTCCATTAATCCCTTATATTCCTATCCCATTACCCTCTCTTATTTCACCTTATGTTCCATTATCCCCTCTTGGTCTTGTCCCATTATCTTTCCCTAATTCACACTATGTTCCTTTATGCCCTCATAATCCCATCCCATTAACCTCTCATAGTTCACGCTATATTTTTTTATCCCACCTTAGCCCATCCCATTAATCTATTCTAGTTCATCCCCTATTCCATTATCACTTTCGACTCCCACCCCATTATACCCTCTATTATTTCAGCATATGTTCCATTATCCCTTATTGGTCTTGTCTCTTTATCCCATCTATGCTATAGCACCTACATCCAAATTTTATCCTATACACCGTTAGAAGAAATAAATTTTCTTCCACTCAGTATTGACCAAAGTTGTCTTCTCCATTACTGTTGCACACCTCAACAACCAACTTCATGTGTTATAGTAAAACCCTAAACACGTTGTAATTCATCGTATGTTCCATTATCCCTTTGAAAGCTGCTAGTAATATAGTAATCCTCACTTCATTCATATGAACTTCATTGTGGCATTATCACTATGTTGACAACATTCCCTCATTAACATTAGTTCATTAGCATATGCAATACGAATCTCAATGAGCACTGAACTTTGGCATTTGCAAGAGTTTGGTCTATCCCAGTGGACTTAGTAATTTCACCATTATGTGATCTATAAGCACTATATTGTAGTCTCAATTGAGGCCAACCATTTACTCTTTCATTTATGACATTTATAAAGGGACTACCTAAACTTCTTTATATTGATGTTAGATATGTTGTTTCATTTGCAGTTGATGACATTAGATAGCCTTGGTGATGTTGGTGGCATGATGGACCATGGAGTTGTTGCAACAATAGCCAGTTTTGATCCATTGAGAGAGGTATGCAACAGATTAGTCGATTTGCAATTATATTTACTCTTTTATGGTCTATTATATAAAATTTTCATGATGCTTTTATGTAGTTTAATTTCTATCTTGATGGTTGCTACAGGTGGTTGTCACTCCAGATTGTGGACATGGTAATGCTATAAATGTGCATGATGACTATATGTATGCGGTAAGTGATTATATTTTGTTATATGTCATTCTACAATTCAATTTCTATGCATTAACATCTTTACTTTTTATTGTATTAGTTGAAGGTCCAGAGTGAAGAGAGGAGGACTAGCGAGCATGTTCGAAAGACAAGAGAACCAACATTCACTCCATCCAGCCAAATTTCAAAGGTAGCATGGGATCTATTTACTTCCCCTAGAGGGAAATGACTATGTATTAGGGTCGTTTGTTGTATGCCTATGTGGTATTTTGGAACATATGTTTTGTACTATCGATATATACGTGACATTTTATGTCCATATGGCTCCTTTGTACTAATCCTGTATGGCTTTTTTGGATATATTGTATATACTTTTATCAATATATAGCATTGTATAGCTTTACGGTATTTGATTAAAGAAAATATTATTCTGCTACTACCATTCTTGAATGATTTTATCATGCGTATTGTGTAAATTGTATGCATGAATGTTGTACGTACATGGATTTTTTTTACATCTAATGCTTAATTAATTGTTGTCGATTTCTCAATAAGCCCCATCTAAAGCATATTGTGTAAATAAGCTCCATTCCTAGTGGTATGTATCCTTTGGAATGCTTCAATTACTTGTGCCTCACTTATTCACATGTATGCTTCACTTATTCACATGTATACTTCACACATATTGTGTGTATTCACGTGTATGCTTCATGCTTCCAATGCATAGCAACAAAATCTTTTGGGGAAAATTTTGACAAACCAAAAGTATAAGAGTTTTTGAAAAAATAAAGAAAAAATCATATTTAAAAAAAGGTAAAAAATTGTAGAACAAGAGATAAAAACTATTTTTTTTGAAATTGAAAGGTATTTCCATAGCATATAGAGATATGGAGAGAAAATAAAATAAATATTTTAACTAATGAATTGTAAAAAATAGATTTTTTTAGTTTATATTCAAATTGTTGATTACATTGCATTGCACATCTTTCAAAGTCAAAGCATTACTTCACATTGCATATCTAATAACTAGATGTTGATATATGACAAAGTTTTAATTACAATATAGTCTCTACAAAGTCAACCTAAGAAGTTATGCAATTACTTCAGATTGCATAACTAATAACTAGGAGCAGCTACCAATTGCATTTTCTTATCATGGTATTTTATGAGACCGGATTTCTTTGAGGTATTTTTTCAAATAGTTCACTGCCTTGTCTATGTTACCACATTTTTCATACATGTCTACCAAAGCATCTTTTCAAATAGTTCACTGCCTTGTTGCTATGGCTAAAAGGCTAAAACAAGTGCTTTTGAACAAGCTATGGATGGTTGGAAAAAATATATCAAAAACATAATAGCAAGCAATAGCATAGACAAGGCAATGAACTATTTGAAAAAATGCATCAAATAAATGTGGTGATGGAATTCCATGACAATCCATAGATAAGGCAGTGAACTATTTGGAAAGATGCCTCAAAGAAATGTGGTCTCAAGGTGATGCTTTTGATTTTCATGGCATTCCATCACCATGAGACCTCATTTTTTTGAGGCATTTTTTCAAAGAGTTCACTACCTTTTCTATGCTACCACATTTTTTGGTGTAGGAGCTCACCATTAAATAAAAGTTGTCAATTCAAGGTTTTTAGGAGTAGGCTTCAGGTTTT
This sequence comes from Sequoia sempervirens, assembly GCA_007258455.2. Lineage (NCBI taxonomy): Eukaryota > Viridiplantae > Streptophyta > Pinopsida > Cupressales > Cupressaceae > Sequoia > Sequoia sempervirens. The sequence goes on from VDFB02373365.1 coordinate 268,105,413, forward strand.
GAGGTATTTTGTCTAAAATAAGGTCAATGAGACCATTTTCTATTGTAATGTGTCATTTTAGTTGATAGCTAGATGTTTAGGAGGTCAAGTTTGAAAAAAGTGCAAAATATTGAAAAAAGATGTAAAGTTGCTAAAAAGTTGCAAAATTGCATTTTTAGGGAAGGAAAATGGTCATAGCATTTCAAAAGGAATTTGTAGGTGTTAGGATAGTTATTTTGGAGGGAAAACGCATAAATAAGGTGGAAACCATCAATTTAAGTTGGATTTTTGAAGATTTGGAAGATTGGAACATTAATAATACTCTTTTTTTCTCCACTTTTTTTGTATTTTCTGAGTTTGAAGTGATTGTACGGCCCGTACAACTGCATAATGTTCTAAATATTTTTTGAATTTATTTTAAGGTGTGATTTGGCCACTTATTGCATTTGATTTGAGCATCCAACAGTGGATTTGGTGTAAGTTCAAGAAAATTCTTTGTGACTAGTTTTATACCCTGTTTTAAGGGTTTGTAGCCTTTAAAATGCAAAATCGACCCATTCCACTTTTTTGTGGATCTTGTAACTTGTGGAATGGGACTGCAACATCAATAAACAAGTGAGGGAATGTTGAGAGAGTGCAGGGGAGGCCTGAAAATGTGTTAGGCATGAAGCCCTAAAGTGGAAAAGAGAGGTTTTGATATGGTAATGAGTGAAATAGGTTGGGGCAACATTATTTCTTGTTGAATTGAGTATGTGTAGATGTTTTTAGACTAGTTTGAGGTGGTGGCAAGTTTTATTAAGGTGTAGAAATGTGATTTAAATTAAAACCCTTGATTTTTGGCTATAAAAGAGGGTTTTGAGTTTAGGTATATTGGAGGGTGGATGTTTGAGAAAAAATATGGAATCTTTGGTTTGGTAACCTGTAGAGAGTTGCCCAGTTAAATTTTGAGTGAAAGGGAGAGTTTAAGGTAGAGTCCCTTTATAAAAGTGACCTAATTTGACGCCTAGTTGGTGTGAAAATCCCAATTTGAGAGAGTTGTATCAAAGTAACCTATTGAGTGGCTGTGGTATGTTGTTGAGTACCCTGATGGTCCTGATTTGAAAGGACAACACCAAGGAGATATACTCGATTGGCCAATTAGGCCAAATTTTCAAAGGAACTCTACTCCAAACTATCTTCCCATCCCAAATAACTATAGGCATTCATTTACCAGACCAAAAAACCTCTAAATCCACAATCTTTAACCTGAGAACCACTCCTTTAAGCCCACTTTTACAAAACCCTCATTTTTAGCAAGTTTAGGGTGGGTTTATTGAAAATCCTATTCCCACAACTCATAACTCCTTTCCAAAGCATAAAAAATTCTTAAAATAACCTGCACATACTTAAAAGTCCCTCACAAACTATTTTCCCAAAGGATTTCAACCATTTCCACTCTTAAACCACTCAATTTCACCAAAACCCATGAAATTGCCAACTAGGGCATCACACCAAACCACTCAACTCACCTGCCTTGCTCCAAAAGCCATGCACATATGTTCCATCCCCTTAATTATTCCATTCCACTAAGTTACAATAGGATAAAATGGGTGGAATGGCTAAAAATTCATTTTTACACACTCAGCCACTTGCACTTGACCACTTTTTCTCCAAGTGAGAATTCACCGCCACGGGAAAAGGCCTTAGAAATAGGAAAAACTGAAAGAGATTATTGTAGAGGGGTCCAACTTGATCCCATAGGCTCAGACAAGAATTTTCTAGCATCACAGTGTCCGAATATGAGCATGCTAAAGTTTGCAACCATTTTGTACTTTGGCCTCTTAAGGGATTATGCCGGTTAAATATAGCTTGGAGTGATTCCACGTGTTTCGATGAAAAAGAGGACCATTACTAGCATAAACGTACCCACTTAGATGCATTAGAATAGTCTGTTTGGTCACACGAGTTGCAGAACAAAAGTTGCACCACTTTGCAACTTTCAACTACTTGCATTTGAGCACTTTTTCCCCAAGCAAGAATTCGCCACCACGAGAAAAGTCCTCCGAGATAGCAAAAATTGAGAGAGGTTATTATAGAGGGCCATAGCATGATCCTATAGGATTAGATGAGAAATTTCTAAGCATCACGGTGTCTGAATATGAGCATACTGAAGTTTGCAACCATTTTGCAATTTGGACTCTTAAGGGATTCTACCGATTGAATGTAGAGTTTGAAGAGATTCCCCGTGTTTCGGTATTAAAGAGGATCTTTCCTAGAATAAACGTACTCACTCAGATATTTCAGAACAGTCCATTTGGTTACATGAGTTGCAGAGCAAAAGTTGCACCACTTTGCAACTTTCAACTACTTGCATTTGACAACTTTTTCTCCAAGCGAGAATTCACCACCATGGAAAAAGGCCTCTGATATAGTGAAAACTGAGAGAGGTTATTGTAGAGGGGTACAACATGATCCCATAGGATCAGACGAGAAGTTTTTAAGCATCACAGTTTCCAAATACGAGCATGCTAAAGTTTGTAGCCATTTTGCACTTTGGACTCTTAAGGGATTCTACTGGTTGAATATAGCTCAAAGTGATTCCTCATGTTTTGGTGCAAAAGAGGATCATGCCTAGCATAAAAATACCCACCCAGATGCTTCAGAATAGTCTGTTTGGTCACACGAGTTGTAGAACAAAAGTTGCACCACTTTACAACTTTCAACTACTTGCATTTGACAACTTTTTCCCCAAGCAATAATTCATCACCACGGGAAAAAGCCTCCAAGATAGAAAAAACTAAGAGAGATTATTGTAAAGGGGCTCAACATGATCCCATAGGCTTAGACAAGAGGTTTCTAAGCATCATGGTGTTCGAATACAAGCATACTGAAGTTTGCAACCATTTTGTACTTTGGACTTTTAAGGGATTTTGCTGGTTGAATGTAGCTCAGAATGATTCTGCGTGTTTCGGTGTGAAACAAGACCATGTACAGCATAAATGTACCCACTTGGATAGGTCAAAATAGTCTATTTTTTCACACAAGTTGTAGAACGAAAGTTGCACCACTTTGTAACTTTCAACTACTTGCATTTGACAACTTTTTCTGCAAGCGAGAATTCGCCACCACAGGAAAAGGCCTATGAGATAGTGAAAACTGAGAGAGGTTATTGTAGAGGGGCCCAACATAATCCCATAGGCTTAGAAAATAATATTCTAAGTGTCATGGTGTCCAAATATGAGCATGTTGGTGTTTGTAGTCATTTTGCACTTTAGACTCTTAAAAGATTCTACTGGTTGAATGTAGCTTGAAGTGATTCCGTGTATTTCGTTGTGAAAGAGGACCATTCCTAGCATAAAAGTACCCACCCATACATGCCAAAATAGTTTGTTTGGTCACACGAGTTGTAGAACGAAAGTTGCACCACTTTGCAACTTTCAACTACTTGCATTTGAAAACTTTAATTCCTACTTGAGAAACTCAAATGAATAAACCACACAAGCATGAAATAGGCCCACTGAATTCAGATATTCAGTTGGAATAGATTTAGATAATATAAGATAGCACTACTGGAGACAATTGAGCAATTCTTTCTAGTCAACAAATAATAAACACCACAGATGGATCAAACTCATTGATATTTCATTAATTCTTCAAAATTTAGAGCATGCAACTGATTCATGAAGAACGATAATTGTCTTGGTAGGAATTATAATTAAAAAATAATTCTTAAAGATGGCCTTGGGTTCCCTTATATATGCGGGAAGCAAACAAGCTCAGGCTAGTTACAACATTTCATAATGCCTTTTCATAAAGTTTGTTAGACATAACTAAAACATGAATTAAAGAGATTATTAAACACATCTACCTAATTGGTTAATCTCCATAGAAGTACCCATGGTCATCGAAGACCTATTCAGGATATTTCCTCTCTGTGATGTACATAATCAATCTTCTTCAGAGCCCAAGTATTTTTCTTGCCACTTATTAATTATTAGGTCACTTGGCCATTTGAATTCCTGTGTTGCTAGGGATAGAACTCGCTTTGAATAATTCCTTTTACTCCTGCAATTTGAGCTCATTTACAACTTGGGTTTAGCTGTTATGAGTGAAAAAACTCAACTTGTTTTGTGTATTTCAACACCAAGATACATTTACTCCTGGCTCATAAATTTGCATAATTCAAATCTTTGTGTCGAGCTCAATTTTATGTTTTAATGTTGACTGATGTGATTGGTGTATTTTAAATGACCCAACAGCTTAGTTACTGCACTACCTCATGTTATTTTTCTCTCCCCTATGGTACTATGGTGTGTCTTTAGTACCTTTCTTACAGTGGGGGGAAATACCTGACAATGGGAGAGAGGTAAGGAGGGATGAGACCTAAGAGATACAAAAAGACCAAAGGGGGGGAGAGAGAGAGATGGAGTGTGGGAGAGGGGGTTGGAGTGAAATATATTTGTCTAGGTAAGGTGGGAGGTAAGTGAGACTTGACAAAGAGGGAGTGTGAGAGAGGGAATTGGAGTGACACAAATTCATCTAGGTAGCATGGGAGGGAGTGAGACCCGATAGAGAGAGACTTGAGAGGGAGAGATTTATTCAATTATGGTGGGGGGAAGACCTGAGAGAGGGAGTGAGAGATAGAGGGATGGGAGACCTAAGCCGTCAACCCTAAACCCTTAAAACCAAACCCTTAAACCCTCTACCCTCTAACCTCAACACAATACCCTCTACCTTTAAACCCAATGCCCTCTAGCCTCAACCCTTAAATCCTTTTAAACCCAAATAAACTCTCTACCCTAATCCCTCAACCCTTAAACCCTTTTAAACCCAACTAAACTCTCTACCCTAATCCCTCAATCCTCAACCCTTAATCCCTCAAACCTTAAACCCTAAACCCGCAAACCCTTAAACAATAAACACTAAACCCCTAAACCCTCTACCCTCTACCCTTAAACTGTAAACCCTTAAACCTAAACCCTTAAACCATTAAACCCTAAACCCTAAACCTAAACCTCTACCCTCTGCCCTCTACCCTCAACCCCTCTCTCTCTCCATCTCTCAACCCTACACCCTCTACCCTTAAATCGTAAAGTAATCCCTAAACCTTGTACCCTATACCCTTAACACTTAAACCATCTACCATCTACCCTAAACTCTTAAACCCTCTACCCTTAAACCATAAACCCTATACCCTCTACCCTCTACCCTTAACCCTTAACCCTGTGCCCTAAAATCCCCCCTCTCTCTCTCAACCCTACACCCTCTGTCCTCAATCCCCCTCTCTCTCTCTCAACCCTACACCCTCTACCCTTAAACCCTTTTAAACCCAACTAAACACTCTACCCTAATACCTCAACCCTCTACACTCAACCCTTAAACCCTTTTAAAAACAACTAAACTCTTTACCCTAATCCCTCAACCCTCAACCCTTAATCCCTCAACCCTTAAACCCTAAACCCTTAAACCCTTAAACCCTAAACCCTAAACCCCTAAACCCTCTATCCTCTACCCTTAACCCTTAACCCTCTACCCTTAAACTATAAACCCTGAGCCCTTAACTCTTAAACCCTTAAACTTGAAACCCTAAACCCCTAAACCCTCTACCCTCTACCCTTAACCCTATACCCTCAAACCCCCCCTCTCTCTATCTCTCAACCCTACACCCTCTACCCTTAAATCATAAACTATAATCCCTAAACCCTATACCCTTAACCCTTAAACCCTCTACCATCTACCCTAAACCCTTAAACCCTCTACCCTTAAACCATAAACCCTATACCCTTAACCCTTAAACCCTAAACCCCTAAACCCTCTACCCTCTACCCTTAACCCTTAACCCTCTACCCTCAAACCCCCTATCTTTCTATCAACCCTACACCTCTACCCTCAAACCCCCTCTCTCTCTCAACCCTACACCCTCTACCCTTAACCCTTTTAAACCCAGCTAAACTCTCTCTATCCTAATCCCTCAACCCTCTACCTCAACCCTTAAACCCTTTAAACCCAACTAAACTCTCTACCCTAATCCCTCAACCCTCAACCCTTAATCCCTCAACTATTAAACCATAAACCCTTAAACCCTTAAACCCTAAACCCTAAACCCCTAAACCCTTTACCCTCTACCCTCTACCCTTAAACCATAAACCCTAAACCCTATACCCTTAAACCCTAAACCCCTAAACCCTCTACCCTTAACCCTTAATCCCTAAACCCTAAAACCTCTACCCTCTACCCTCAACCCTCAACCCTTAAACCCTAAAAACCTCAACCCTCCCTCTACCCTTAACTAGGTTAAACCACAAGCCCTTAAACCCTCTACCCTTAAACTATAAACCCTAAACCCTAAACCCTCTACCCTCTACCCTCTACCCTCAACCCTTAACCCTTAAACCCTAAAACCTTCAACCCTCAACCCTCAACCCTACACCCTCTACACTTAAATCGTAAACTGTAATCCCTAAACCCTAAACCCTCCACCATTAACCCTTAATCCCTAAACCCTAAACCCTTAAATCTCTACCCTCTACCCTCTACCCTCACCCCTCTACCCTTAACTAGGTTAAACCCTAAACCCTTAAACCCTGTACCCTTAAACTATAAACCTTAAACCCTAAACCCTAAACCCTAAACCCTCTACCCTCAACCCTCAACCCTTAAACCCTAAAACCCTTAACCCTCAACCCTTAACTAGGATAAACCCTAAACCCTTAAACCCTAAGCCCTTAAACTATCTACCCTCTACCATTAAATCCAATACCCTCTACCCTCAACCCTTAAACCCTTTTAAACCCAACTAAACTCTCTACCCTAATCCCTCAACCCTTAAACCCTAAACCCTCTAGCCTCAACCCTCAACCCTTAAACTATAACCCTAAAACCTAAACCATGTACCCTATACCCTTAACCCTTAACCCTTAAACCCTCTACCATCTACCCTAAACCCTTAAACCCTCTACCCTTAAACCATAATCCCTATACCCTTAACCCTTAAACCCTAAACCCCTAAACCATCTACCATCTACCCTTAACCCTTAACCCTCTACCCTCTACCCTCAAACCCCCCTCTCTCTCTCAACCCTACACCCTCTACCCTCAAACACCGCCCCTCTCTCTCTCTCTCTCAACCCTACACCCTCTACCATTAAACCCTTTTAAACACAACTAAACTCTCTACCCTAATCCCTCAACCCTCTACCCTCAAACCTTAAACCCTAAACCTTAAACCCTTAAACCCTAAACCCTAAACCCCTAAACCCTCTACCCTCTACCCTCTACCCTTAAACCATAAACTCTGAACCCTAAACCCTCTACCCTCTACCCTCAAACCCTCCCTCTCTCTCAACCCTACACCCTCTACCCTTAAACCATAAACTGTAATCCCTAAACCCTCTATCCTTAACCCTTAATACCTAAAACCTCTACCCTCAACCCTCAACCTTCAACCCTCAACCCTCAACCCTCTACCCTTAACCAAGTTAAATCCTAAGCCCTTAAAACCTCTACCCTTAAACTATAAACCCTAAACCCTAAACCCTAAACTCTAAACCCTCTACCCTCAACCCTTAAACCCTAAAACCCTCAACCCTACACCCTCTACCCTTAAACCATAAACTATAATCCCTAAAACCTAAACCCTCTACCCTTAACCCTTAATCCATAAACCCTAAACCCTAAAACCTCTATCCTCTACCCTCAACCCTCTACCCTCTAGCCTAAACCCTTAAACCATAAAATCCTCAACCCTCAACCCTCAAACCTTAACTAGGTTAAACCCTAAACCCTTTAACTATCTACCCTCTACGATCAACCCTTAAAACATTTTAAACCCAACTAAACTGTCTACCCTAACCCCTCAACCCTTAAACCCTAAACCCTCTACCCTCAACCCTCAACCCTCAACCCTCAACCCTCAACCCTCAAACCTCAACCCTTAAACTGTAAACCCTATATCCTATACCCTCTACCATCTACCCTAAACCCTTAAACCGTAAACCCTATACCCATAACCCTTAAACCCTTAAACCCTAAACCCTAAACCACTAAACCCTAAGAGATAGGGAGAGGGAGAGAGGGTGGGAGGGAGACACTTGAGAGAGGAGAGGGAGACAAAGTGGGAGAGACCTAAGAGAGTAGGAGAGAGAGGGAGTGGTACATAGAGGGATGGGAGAGATACTAGGAGTGAGAGAGAGAGACTTGAGAGAGGAAGAGGGGGTGGGAGGGAGAGGGAGTAGGAGGGATAGAGGGATGGGAGAGAGATGGAGGGAGTGAGAGAGAGATAGAGAGAGAGAGGAGTGTGGGGGGAGACACCTGAGAGAGAGGGAGAGAGAGTGGGAGGGGTGCGAGGGGGATACCTGAGAGAGAGGGTGTGGGAGAGAGATAGAGG